>JADRCH010000235.1:1972963-2015648 GCA_019843965.1 Rhynchomys soricoides
CAGCAACCAGCAACCAGCAACCAGCAACCAGCAACCAGCAACCAGCAGCAGCAGCAAGAGGAGGAGCAGCAGCAGCCCTCTCTGGGCTCTTGCATTTATATACCCTCTCAAGAACCTCCAGAATCCCAAATGTCATACACTTGCAGAAACTATCGACAGCTTGTAAAATCACGCCTCTGCCAGAGCACAAGGCAAATCATAGATAGCTGCTGTGGACAATCTGAAGCAGCCCTGTATCCCATACCTGGGATTAAAACAAAAATATATTCACATAATATTTCTATGTTTTTAAAGAAACCAAAATTCTCACTACACAGTGCCATAAGCAAAGATCAGTGTTATCTCAGAGGACAGGGGCATCTACAAACATGGGGAACTAGAGCTTAAACCCTGGGAGCCACACAGAGGAAAGAGAGAACAGACTCTTGCTGTTCTCTGGCCTCCACATGATGCAGTGGCATGCATATCCCCCCCCACACACACTACACACACACACACACACACACACACACACACACACACACACGGGATAAATTTAAAAACCTGCTTGCTTCCTTAAGGTAAATTCTAGGGATCATCAAGTGTTCTCTTTTGCTCATTTGTACACATCCAAGTTTTGCAAGAAAACTGAAATTGCACAATTTGCACACTGAGACAAAACCTTTCAGCTATGGGATTCACCTTGCCTCTGTTGCTTATGACAGGTAAACAGACTTCATAGGCTTTGCTTAAAACAAAATAAAAACAAAACAGCTCTCTTTTGGCTTCTGGTTGGGGAAATAGAGCCACAAGGGACTACATTTGATGACTGGCTTCCTTCTTAGCCTCCAGGGCCACTCTATGGTGTTACACTGATGACCTTATCTGCTTCCAATCACCCGAGGCCCTCACCTCTGAATGCAACTGGTTCCATCCTCCTCTTAAGAGGTCACAGTGGGGGCCAGCATAAGTCTTGGGGTCAGAAACCACATCTGAAGTGTGCAGTGTCATAATCATCTTTAATCTTTAACACAACATAGACAGTCCACATCAGCTTAGACATCCCCAACAGCCTCTGTTCCTGTCTCATAGTGAGGAAACTTGGGTTCTGAAGGAAGACTCGTGATTTCTCTGAGAAGCCCAGCTTATGGGCAATGGTAATTAGACATCTAGGCAAATTTTCTTTAATGCACAGTCTTACTTTCTTATAATAGCAGCCAAACTAGAAGTCAAGTGAAGTTCCCCTGGACTGAAATAAGCCACACTTGCCCAAAGATTTTTCTCCACATCAAATAGCTAGGAAACTCAAGCATACAGTGGAAACATTTGGGGAAAGCCAGCGTCATGGTAAGGCTGGAGGGGCCGGCCACACTCTCTGTTCACACATTAGCCAGTGCCAGCTTGACCATCTGCGAAGCAGCTTAGCATCCTTGGGGACTGCTCCTGGCAGACACCCCTTTGGGAGCTCTTTTCCATGATACACACTCCAGAGAGGGTCTCAGAATAGCAATGTGGTGACTCATCTACACTGTGTGTGTGTGTGTGTGTGTGTGTGTGTACACGCGACCACGCTCACGAGCACGTGCATGCGCTGGCCACACAAGAACCACGGAAAATATGAAAAAGGGATTGTGAGATAGGTGTGGTAGGAGTAAGCACAGCCGTGCAGAAGACTCCCTGAACATCGGTGCAAAGAGAAACAGGCTTTGTTTTATGAAGGGGTTTGCACACAGAAAGAAGCCATTACAGATAAATAAGGAGAAAGGGAAGAACAAAAACCACAAGAGTGGGGGAGAAAGAAACCCTTCAAGTACACAGGGGAAGGGAGGTACGTATCAGATTCCCCCATCTCTGCTTACTTGCTTGGAGGCACAGCTGCCTGAGGCACAGCTGCTCACAGGTGTGCATGCAGGCAGATGTGAGCCCAGCTGCATCCCAAGAGTCCAGGCATCACACCAGCATCCCTGTCAATCGCTGCCACAGGAATTGCATTTGCAGCATCTCAGGCACACTCCAGCCAAGAGCACAACCAGTGGGCTTGGGGGGTCAGGGGTACCGGTAGCTTTGTCTGCTCACTGGATTTTCATGGTTTCTTTATGTTCATCTACATAGCTTATCTCTCCCCACCCTCAGTGGATGGTTATTTTTTTTCCTCCTTGCAAATAAAAGGTTAGGAATGACCTGTGTCATTTCTAATCCTTCATAGCAAAAGTTAGCTTTTCTTAGTCGTGGTTATAAATTCTGTGTAAAATTAGTATTTAGGATGCATAGATTGGAGAATTCCAGTTTCCGAGTAGAGACACAAAACAGAGTCCCCTCCTCCCCACAGTGAGAAAAGAGACCTGGGAAAACAGAACACATTAGCAGGTTCTCTTTCACCCAACAGAAAAATGAGATTTTTAGCAGAAATGATAATCATGGGAAGATAGACTCCTGCGATGATGCATGGTGCTTGACCTAAACCATGGCAAAGCTGGTAGATTACTGTTGTAGTTGGCAACCTTTTCTGACTTGAACACCTCAAAGGCTCTTGTGTTGAAAGCCTGGTCCCCAACCTCAGATACTAGTGGGAGATCCTCGAGCCTTTGTTTGGTAGGGGGGGCCCAGGGTCTGAGGAGACTTCTAGTGGCTCAAAGCACTCTGCAAGGATGGGTACTTGAGTTTCAGTTTCCAGGACCCATGTGAAAAGCCAGGCACGACTGCATGCACCTGTAACCCCAGCCTTGGAGGGTGGATCTCCAGTGATCCTTGGTCTGCCACTTCAGAGCTTGACTACAAAATTCAGCAACAATGAGAGACCCTGTTCAAAGCAGTTAAGCAGAGAATGAAAGGGGAAGAAAACCAGTGTTCTGCTCTGGCCTCTACAAGCGAATACATAGGTGTATACACCCATACATCTACAGACAACACACACACACACACACACACTCACACACACACACACACACATTCTTACACACATTCATACACATTCTCACACACACACTCACACATACTCTCTCTCACACACACACTCACATACACACACTTTAAAAACCATAAAGACTTAACCAGAAACAAAAACTATGCAAAATGACATCAGCCACAGCAAACGGAAGAAGCAGAATTTCATCAACAGTCTCATTCTAGTTGGAACTGTGAACTGTACTGAGAGCCTAGGAAGTGTGCTCTCCAGTGACACTGAAGTAAGGACCCGGAACCGCCTCCATCATTCAGAAGATTCTATTCACCTCTGATTTCTCCGATATCATCAAGTTATAATGTAAAGAACTACAAAAGGAGCCTACGGGCTGGAGAGACAGCTAAATGGCCAAGGGCACGGTTTACCCTTGCAGAGCACCTGGATTCCATTCCCAGACCCCATGTGGCGGCTCACTTCCATGGGTAACTCCAGTTCCTTCCGGGATTAGGAAGTAGGGGGTCGGGGTGGGGGTGGCATAGGGGTAGGGTAAGGGGGGTGGGTGTCTGATGTCCATTTCTTGCTGCCAGGGGCACTGCACACATGTGGTACACAGATAGACATGGAGGCAAAACACCCGCACACATGCAATAAAATAAGTCTTTAAAAAATTAAAATTAAGACTTTTATACAAAAACAAAAACAAAATCTGTCAAAAATTTTAAAATAAGGAAATAAAATGTTAAAACACGCTTTAAGGACATTCGAGAAACTAGGTATTGTTTCAAATAAAAATGTTAAATGTGTATGGTAGGCTAGAAATGAAACAGGTTAGTGGGCCACAGAACATAAAACCATCACCCATGGAGTTATTTTGTCAACCTGTTCAGTCAGACCTGCACAAGCCGGCCTGTCACAGCTCGGGTATGGCTGTGAGCAAGCACAGCAGGTAACGTTGGCGGAGAAAAGAGCGGACTTCCAGTCTGCATGCAGGATAACTCTCCACCAAGCTGGGCTTTCTTTGTCTTTTCTATGAGTTTCATAGTTTTCTGTAATTCAAATTTATTCTTAATGGCCATTGGTATTGTTTACTTAAAAAATTCAGTCACTCAACAGGGAGTCTTACTATATCTACCTTAAATCATTTCTTAGAGGCAGGCAGATCTCTGTGAGTTCAAGGCCAGCCTGGTCTACTGAGCAAGTTCCAGGACAGGCAGGGCTACACAGAGAAACCCTGACAAAGGGCAAAAAAATACATACCTATGTATATGTATGTGTAAGTGTATATGTGTGTGTATATATATGTGCATATGCATATGCATATACATATAACTTTGGGAACAAAGTTAATTTTAATTTAACCCATTGTGTGTTTTCAGACTTTTCCTATGAGAGGACATGGTATCCTGTTTAAATAAAAAATGATTATTACCTTGAAATGATCCTGAATTAATGCTAGTTATTAGTTTAAAGCTCACTTGCAGTTGATATTAAGTTAATAATTAACCTTTAATTTGATTATAAATGAATTAATTTATTAATTAACATATATATATATATATATATATATATATTTCCTTTGCTAACCAAGGTAATAAAAGAATGCAGAAGAGAATTTACAAAGTTTAAAGGTCTGAAGAGATATCTTGACCTACTGCTGTGTCCGAAGGACCTGAGTTTGGTTCCCAGCACCTGTGTCAGACTGCTCACAACACAGTAGCTCCAAAGGTTCCCACGACTCTTCTGGCCTCTGCAGGAATCCATACACCTCTCTCTCTCTCTCTCTCTCTCTCTCTCTGTCACACACACACACACACACACACACACACACACACACACAGAAATAAATAAAAATTAAAATAATTTAAACACTTTAAGCATTTATCTTGATAACAAGACATGAACAGAATATGACAGTCACACAGGTTGACACACAGGCTGTCAGAAGTCTTATCATATACTTGTATGTGTCTGTATGCTGACACATACACCTACTTGTTCATATTACTTGTATAAATGGCGAGGGCCTTTACTGTGTCACTCCCTTTTCAGTGAAAATGTAATGAATTGAAACATCCCAAGACACTCATCTCAGTGGGGCAGCGTGATGGCAAACCCCGATGGCTGGTGGTGTGCCTGTGCTCGACCTTCCTCTTGGTGATAACTCAAGAAGTCTTCTGTCATTTATGACTAGTGTATTTAAGAAAAGGATGAGGAGGTCCCAGGAGGAGCCACAGGACACGTTTCACAAATCAGCTGCTCTGCTTTGCTCAGAGCATTATTCTGCAGCAATGGTATCAGGAGACAATCTCTCGCCTCTTCCTCTAGAGAAGATACATTCTGAGAGAAGACGAGGACTCAGGGGAGGTGTGCTCGTGCTCGTATTTATCTCTCTTGCAGAAGCAATCTTCCCTTGTAAGCTTACATGCTGAGAAGGGTGTGTGGTGAAATAAACAGACGGTTTTCCTTTGTATCTCCGGGATGATCTCTATATTCACATCTGCCCTTTCTTCTTAGTATCCTCTCTGTAAATGTGTATTTATTTTCATTTCATGTGTATGAGTGTTGCCCTGCATGTCTGTTTGTTCTGTGCCATAGGTGTGTAATACCAGAAAAGGCAGAGGAGGCCACTGGTGTCCCCCAGGATTGGCATTACAGATGTTTGTGGGGCACCATGGGTGCTGGAAGCCAAGCCTGGGTCCTCTTCAAGAGAAGCCAGTGTTCCTAACCACTGAACCATCACGCAAGTCCCTTCTTATTTTTCTTAAGAAAACAGATTAAACTGGAAGTTAAAGACGAAAAGGTAATAATTCTTTCCCTTCCTTCACGGCCTTTCCTCCCTTCCTTTCTGTATCCTTGCTTGGATTTCCAGGAAGCCCGCCCATGGTCACTTGGTTACTACTTGGAATAGCTTCAGGTAGGACTGTGTAAATTCTACTGTAACTGAGAGGAATTCAGTGAGAAAACCTGAGCCCTGCCCCCACCCCAGCCTCTTAAACCTTTGAATCACGAGTCCCCAGAGAACTGGAATGTCCCCAGGAATCAATAGCTGGGAGGAGAAAAAAGACCGAAGGCCCACACCAGCCAAAAGGAAAGTTTGTCTTCAGGAGGAGATTTTACACAGTCCCTCCAAGTGTCAGACCACCTCACAAGACAGACTGAGGCCCAGGCAGTTATAATGGACAGGACCACACTGACCAGGACTGTTCAGTTGTGCACAGCTCCTGCCCTCTATTTAAACCTAAGCCCCATGTCAGTTCCCCTGATGACAGGTTTGGGGTCACTGGATTCCTCTTATGGATGTGGCCACATTGAACGACCCTCTTCTACTTTCCCTGGTTCTTGTATCTTTACGTTGGGTGTTGGGGATTGGTGACCACGTCTAGCTTTTTGGAATGTCAGACTTGAGTTATAAAATCTCCAGTAACACAAGCAGTCATCGGGACCTATGGAGAACGGAGGGAGGCAGCAACCCATCAGTCTCTGCAGCATCAAAGAGTGGGAGAGTCTGGAAACACATTTGATTAATAGTGAGCTGCTTTCTTGCAGCCTTTCTTAAAGTTAGCGGCAAGACATGAAACAAGTCAAATGTTTTAAAAAAAACACACAATAGGTTTCCAGTCCAGAAGCTCTTCTCTCCAGGCAGTGCTGAGACTTCACTGTGAAGCTGCAGAGAGCTCCTTGGGCAATCTTCTCTTCTGGGAATCTCCCTCTGGTTTCCAACAATTCCATTTGAAAGCAGCCTTGCTCTTTACAGCAATTAATTCTGTGGATAAATCCTCTGTTAAATTACCCTTAGATAATATTTACAAACTATGATGATTGTTCTCCTATAACTAAGTCTTTGTTATTTATTTGGCTTTGTGCTGTTGTTTTTATTACAAAACATTTTTGTTTTCCACGTAGGAGGTCCAGTTTCCCATTGTTGAAGTCAGAGACCAGAGGGATGGAATTAAATGCATTCCCTGCATGCTGGTAGGCGAGCTGTGGAAGATGACAAGGAATTCTGACTGAATGAATGATTGTGAGCCTTGCCATTTAAATAGCTATCCTTAAGAAGGCCATGTGTCTTCAGAAGATGCACATCAAGTAATGTTCTTATAAATGGTGACAATTTGGTTCTTAGCCATGAGTCCTCAAAAACTATTGCCTGGTTATGGAAAGAAATTGTGCTGGATTCTTTCACAGATAACATCTCTTAATTAAGGCACAAAAGTGCTAAGAATTCGGCACACCCTTCCATGCCCACTGTGTGTTCATTTATATTTGTCTCTCCATAGCATTTGCCCAGTTCTTTCAGAGAGAAATCTAGAATTTTTCCCACAGAGGGTTTAATTTCTTCTCTCTTCACTCCTTTTGCCATTTGAGGCCCTCAGAGTTGGTAGAGGGAAAGGCACAGCATGGGAAAGCAACTGAAAACCCATTTGTCCATTCAACATGGTCTTTAAGCATACAGAGATGCAGGGATAAGTAGCTATGATGTCATTGTCTCATCCTTGTCAACTTTGAGAGGCTGTTTGAGGCCCAGACACATCTAGTAAATATTACATGGCTTCTGAGGATGTCAAAAGTTTCTTTCCCAAACCCACCTTGTTCTGCAACCCTGTGCCAAAGCTCAACATAGCCTCTGAGTCAAAATCACCTAAGGGAGAGGAAAGGACTCAGGGACCATGCTCTTGGCTCCCACATGGGATATGCCATAGAAGCTACTGTTGTCGGTGCACTGCAGGAGGATCAGCATACTACAGATTCAGCAACTCTGTGTATGGCTGAAACTTCAGAATAGGAAGTGTGTGAGAGAGTCCTGAAATCAAAGGGAACTTAACAGACAGAACATGGTCTCCACCCACCCATAGGGTCATCTGATTTCTGTCGACCAAGAAGCATGTGTGGGAATGTGCAGGAATCCACTGTCACGCTGATAGTTAATATGTAGCTCTAGAGGCTCAAATGAAGTAGGTATTACAGGTGTGTCCAGCCTGTGTACATTTCCATTTGACTTCACCATGGCAAATTTTATTTTTTGCTTCTACAAGCAAGAATGAAGATCAAGACAGGGACTTCCAGTTGGCTGTCATCTACGAGAGAGAATGGTTCAGCTTAACTTACCCACAGATTCCTGTGACCCAGGGCAAGGGCTCTTTTAAAGGAGAACTTGAAAGATACTCCTATAAGTTTCTTCCACTGAAACAAAAGGAAGGAAAATGGCAATAAATTAATTTGGGCACGTAAGTTGTAAACATCAATCTTCACATCTCTACTTTGATTTTTTAATTTTTTTCTGAGCTGAAATTTTCATCCTGAAGTTACATTTCAATTTTTTAAAAGGACAGGAAAGATGGATCAATGGTTAAAAGCAACAGCCACTCTTCCAGAACTCCTGGGTTCAGTTCCTCATGCCAACATGGCACGCAATCACCTGTAACTCCACTTCCAGGAGCTCTGGTGCTCTCTTCTGGCCTCAGTGGACAGACTGCAGGCACGAGGTGAAGTGGAAACTTCTGCTTTCTTTGGATAGTTAGTTATGTCAAATGTTGTTTTGCTGGGGCACAAAGGTGGAAGGTTGTCTTGCTGAAGCAAACACGGGAAAGACTGTTTTCCTGAAGCAGCCCCAGGTGAAAAGATGTTTTGATACAGCAGACACTTGAAAGGAGGCTTGTGGAAGGAGTGTAAATGACCCCACCGACAGTGAGAGACGAGTGCTGAGCTTTGGTTTGTTTTGCTCTGCCTCTCTGTTCTTTGCAATAGACACACATGTATTGGTTCGCTTTACATAGCACTGTTGAGCTCAACTTGTGGTAACGCTGTCATTGAGAGAAGCTTGTCCAAGAACTGCCTGTGAGGTTTCTGTGGCAGGTTGTGGCTTCTTCAGTCTCATGTCAGGCTGGTTGGTGAGCCTTGTGATTCCTTCAGGATTGAATTACAGCTGCCTGGTGTCTGCTTGCTGAAAGTACTAGACTGTAGCTGCTGGTTCCTGCCTGGTGTCAGCCTGCCTAGAAGACTGGTCTGCAGCTGCTGAGTTGTATTTGGTGCTTGCTATGGGACTGAACTGCTGCCAAAGAAGATCAAGCTCGCCCCCAAAGAACTATTGCTGAACAGGTCCACTTCCCTCATATCTTAATAACTTTTCTCTTCTACTACCTCTGCTGGGTGGTGGGCTAGAAGAGAGGTTGAACTCTTATCAAAAGTAGGTTGCAAAAATACAGTGAGTTACACAGACATACAGGCAAGCAGCACACTCATATGTATAAAATAAATACATTTTAAAACCTTTAAGAACATTTTCCACCTCAGTTTTAGATCTAATAAAGATCAACTGTTACTCATGCACATAGAAGATGCCAGAAGAGCATTTGGTGATGCCTAAATGAACAGAAATATAATACCATTGGTTCCTATTTCTTCCATCAAAATCTGCAGCTGTCCATTGTTATGCCCCATATTTCTATAGATTAAAAGTCTTTTCCACAGGAAGAAGGCAGGAGGCTCATAAGATTCAGGAAATAGCAACTAACAAGTCTCAGGAAGTTCACTAAATTAACAAGATTCACAAGATTCCTCCTCAAGCTTATAGAAGCAGCAATTCCGCCATAAAGAATTGACTTTCTGACCCATGGAGCTCAGGGCAATTTGTGCAGAGCTCTGGGGATTTAGCTTCTTTGAGTTCATGTGGACTGGTGTGGGATTTTCAGAGACCACTGCTGCCTTTGAGTTTTCCATGCTCCTGTGAGTCACCCCTTCATGTGCACTTCAATAAGCCCAATAGTTTTCCAAGTGGAGTTATGAATTCAGTCAGGTGTTGGTTCTCTATCTGATTTAGTAGGAAAAGTCTCAGGACAGCCAGACTTCAGCTCCCTAAAGAGTATGGGAGCAACACACAGGAAACAGTGTACAGCATTAAGGCAGCAAGGCTTATCATAGTTTCTCCAGGGTTATAGTTTCCATGGTGCATGTGGCTGGTCTGATCTTATACCTTTTAATAATTTGTGAGGACTTAACTGGATTTTTCTTATTCACATTTATCTTTATAAAACTTTTAAGAGACATGGCATTCAAGGTTTCCAGAGGTTAAAAGAAAAGAAAAGAAACTAAAATGTTAAGTCACTGAGAAAAGTCACTGGGCTATAGAGACTCAAGACCCTTCTAACTTAGATTGTAACTCTCCATCAGACTATCAAGTTTCCGGTGTAAAGCATGGGCTGCTCAACAGAATATGTGTCATGCCTACCTAGCTTACACAGGATTCTTCTTCCTTCCCTCTAAAGCCAACATATAGAATGGACATAGAGTTTGATTTCTATATAATTTTGGGCACAGTTTCTGAAGAAAATTGCCCTTTACTCATAAGTTCAAAGATTGTTTCCACACTCTGGTGTGCATAGTTTAGCAAGTGAACAACAAAACACTCGTGAGCTGACTTCTCTCCTGAGCTGACAGAATTTCCTGACTCTGGTGGCTGCTCTGGCTTCCTTTGTCATCGCCACAGCTTCCCAGTGTTAGAGCAGAAGGAGCAAACATTACTACCAATGGCCTAAACTTAAGAGTGGCTGAGGCTGGGGTAGAAGCTCAGCGAGTGAGAATGGGTACTACTCAACATGATGACCCAAGTTTGGATGGCAGACCCATATAAAAAGCCAGGAAGAGCCATGTTTGCCTGTAACCCCAGTGCTATATGTGTCAGAGGCAGGGGGATTGCTAAAACCTGCTAGGCACTGTCATCGTTCTTAGGTCAATGTGTAAGACTCTGGGGAGTCTTAATTTACCCGAGACCCTCCAAGTGAACACATGGAGTCGGGGATTGATGCAAAATGCAAGAGAAATTTATTGATTCATCAGCTTGCAGAGGTTGCTTTACATACCAAGATGGGAGGGCGACCTTGTGGAACCTGTTCAGGGACCTTATATGTGATTTTAGAGCAGCACCATTAGGTACAATGTGATTGGCAGAACAGTGTGACTTTTAAACTGATTGGTCTTTAGGGAATTAGGTAGCAGGGGCTTAATCAGCCCCTCCCTTCCAGCCTAGGTGCTTTCTAACCTGTTTCTTCCATGTGCTCGGAGGGGAGAAGGGACCCTGGTGGAATATCTCAAAGTTCCTGAGCTCCAGCTGACCTCTCAAATGAGAAACTTTTTCTCCAAGGAATACACAGAAAGTGACGGCTTCAGTGATGGGTGGGCCATGCACAACCCTTAGGGTTGTACTGGACACCCAGTGTTATATTTTTAAATTAATGGGGAATTCAGTTCATTTGATGATATAAATGTATCTCTTATTCCAGTCGGAGCTTCAGACACTCAGCAGAACAGTTCTGGGGGCATTATTGAGTACCTGGTCTACAACAATCCACATTCTACACAAAAATTTACTAACACTTTGTTAAAGAAAAGATACAGAAGGTTTTATATATCCACTCTCCACTGCAAGGTGTTGATGATTACTTTATAATTAGTGGGGATATACTTGATACTTCTTGAAGACACAAGACACAAGCTTCATTTTTTTCTCTCTTTTTTTTTTTCATATTTTATTTACATTTCACATGTTTCCCCCTTTCCAGATCTCCCCTTTGGAACCTCCCCATTTCCTTCCCCCTTCCCTGCCACTATGGGGGTATTCTCCCACCCACCCACCCTCCCACCTACCCACTCTCGTCTTCCCTCTTTGGCATTCTCCTATACTGGAGGATCCAACACCCTCAGGCCCAAGGGCCTCTCCTCCCCTTGATGGATAACAAGACCCTCCTCTGCCTCATATGTGGCCACCACCATGGGTCCCTCCATGTGTATTCTTTGGTTGGTGGATCAGTCTCCAGGAGTAAGGGGGGGGGGTCTGGCCTGTTGCCACTGTTGCTGCTTCCCTGGGGATGCAAACTCCCTCAGCTCCTTCAGTTCTTTCTCCAAGTCCTCCACAGAACTTACAAATGCTTTTTTTAAAAAAATTAACTTATTTTATGTGCATTGATGCTTTGCCTGCATGTGTGTTTGTGAGGGTGTCAATCCTGGAATCACACAGTTGTGTACTGTTATGTGGGTGCTGCGAATTGAATCTGGGTCCCCTAGAAGAGCAGTAAGTGCTTTTAACTTCTGAGCAATCTCTCCAGCCCCAAGAACTTGTAAATTCTAGAAAGTGCCCCACTCACCCTCTTTCTGGGCAGTTTATTCTCTGCCTCCTGGAGAGACCCCCTGATGGGATCACTCTGAAAGATCCAGTCACCAGTCACAAGGTGCACATTCCTGCTTCCTTCTTGGGGGTTTAAGATGGTTTTTGCAATATAAAGATGTCTTTTGTGGTTCTCTTAGTTAGGGTTTCTATTGGTGAAGTAACACCCTGACCAAAAGCAACTAGAGGAGGAAAGTTCATTTGGCTTATACTTCCATATCACTGTTCAACATCAAAGGTATTCAAGGCAGGGACTCAAACTGTGCAGGAACCTGGAGACTGGAGGCAGGAGCCGAGGTAGAGGCCTCAGAGGGGTGGTGCTCTTCATGACTTGCTCACATTGTTCTCTTAGCCTAGAACCACAAGCCCAGGAATAGCTCCACCCACAATGGGCTGTTCCAACTGTGGGCTCCTACAAAATAAAAAAATAAGTCACATACACCCTACTTCAAGACAGTAGAACCAAGACAAAGCCAAAATCAAGCCAAAGTAAACCAAACCCTAAAAATGTCTTCTAGGCTCCTCCAAGGGGCTTGGGTCATTCTGCCCTTTGTAGCACTCTAGGCTCTGGTTGACTCCACTCCATTGCTGATGATCATCCCATGGTACCGGCATCTCCAAAATAATGGGTTGTACTTTCATCAATATCCTCTAATAGGCTCTCTTCATGGTGCCAAGCTTCAACTTCCGTGCATGTCTCCTTTAGACCTGGGCCTTCAACTGCCACTGAGGCTGCACTTTCACCAATGGCTTCTCCTGCCCTCTCACAGTGCCAAGCCTCAGCTGCTTATCATGACCCCTTTCATGCCTTCAAAACCTGTACCACTTGGATGACTCTTACACAGCTGAGTTCAGCTGCCAGTATGAGGTACAACCTTGACCACCTCTAGAATCTAGCTTCTCTAGAACCAGCTTCTCTGTTCTGACTCTCAGGAGATACTTCCCAGAAGATTTCACCTCAATGATGCTGGTTTCCTTTGAATCACTGCTGATTTTTTCAGCTCCAACTAACCAGCATCAATTGTCCCAAAGGTTTCACTTCAGCTCCAGCTGACTAGACACCGAGAAATTCTTCCCACAAATGGCCAGTAGAGTCTTTGCTTCCCTCTGAAACTTCACAAGCCAGGCCTCCACTGGCCACACTGCTCTCAACATTTTCATCTTCCAGGCTCACTTCCCCATTGCAGTCTATTATTGAAGAAAGCCAGGACAAGCATTCAAACAGGGCAGAGACCTGGAGGTAGGAGATGATGCAGAGGTGATGGAGGGGTATTTACTGGCTTGCTTCTCATAGCTTGCTCAGCCTGATTTCTTACAGAATCCAGGACCACCAGCCCAGGCACCACCCACAATGGGTTAGGCCTTCCCCATTTGTCACTAATTAAGAAAATTCCCTACAGCTAGATCTTACAGAGATATTTTCTTAACTGAAGTTCCCGCCTTTCAGATAACTCTAGCTTATATCAATTTGACATAAAACTAGCCAGGACAGTGGAAGTGATATATTTAGGAAATACACCACAGCTTGAGACTAAAATATCAACTGACTTGTTTGTTACTCTGCTGTGTCTTTTATTGGAATGCTGGTTTAGAATCACACACATCTGCACAGTCTGCTCTCTGCTGGGTGGTGTCTGGTATATCCATGTGCATTTGCAGGAGGAATTATTGCTTTAGTTAGTTTCATCAAACTATTTTGGGATCACATATTTAAAAGATGATAATTAAATAGAAGACTTCTATTTTTTAAAATTTGTGGGTAGCTCTGTAGGTAATCCAGGAGCTCCAGAGGCTGAAAGATACAAACAGGAATTTCCTGTACTCACCTGATACCGCTAAAGTTTGCTTCTGTTATCTGGTAAAATGGGTCAACAGTAAAGGGTATCCTGAAAAATTTAAATGAGCATATAATTCAATTGAGTGATGTGGGGCTAAGGGCCATGGTAAAGGAATAACAAACATGGTTGTTCCTTTTCTTCTTCATATCTTTGTTAGTATAATTAAATTCTTGTTCATGAAATTATTCAGCTGGAAATCTAAAAACATTGTTTTAATGATCAAAAACTTGTTAGTTGTACTGTACTTTAGTTTCATACAAAACATTTTGTTTTGTGTAATTCTCTTAACCTATAACATGGCTATCACTTATTTTTTAAGATTTAGTTTTTGTTTGTGTGTGTCTGACTCTATGTATGTCTGTGTACATGTGAGTTTGTGTGTGTTGTGATGTATGTGTGTGTGTTTGTGTGTATGCCATATTGTACACAGATGACCCTGAGATCAGACGAAAGTGTCAGATCCTTCGGAGTTGGAGTTACAGAAGGTTGTAAGCTACCTGGAGTGGGTGCTGGGATTGGAACTATGGTCCTCTTTCAAGAATAGCAAGTGCTTTTAACTCCTGAGCTTTCTTCCCAGGCCTCCTTTCATTTAACATTTTATAAAAACATTACCTAAGACTGGGAATACTTAAATGACATTATCAGGTCCACTGATTAACAACAGGACTGCAGGATTGAGTTTAATGTACTTACATAGAATTATGTTATGCAAGGTGTTTCCCACCTATAATCCAAGCACTTGTGAGATAGAGACAGGAGAGTCTTGAGTTCAAGACCCAAGTGAGATTGGGGCCACTCTGAGATATATTAGACTTTATATTAAAAATAACGAATAAAATAAAGCACACACACAAACTCCAAACCCAAAATAGAAAGCATAAAAATGAAAGATTTATTTTTATTTTTAAATTATGTTTCTGTGTACATCTCTGTGTGTGTGTGTGTGTGTGTGTGTGTGTGTGTGTGCAGTGCTGACAGTGGTCACAAGAGGGCGCATGGTCTCAGGAACTGAACCCTCAGGCATTTGTGAGCTGATTAACTTAAGTTCTTGAACCCGAACTTGGTTCCTTGGTTCCTCTGTAAAAGCAGCATGTGCTCTTGACCCTGAAACATCTCTCCAGCCCTAACTCTTGGTATCTTAATAATGAATGTCAGTTTTAATGGTTTTGATTAATGTACTCACATACTTAATAGTGTAAGCAAATCCTGCTTTTAGAATCTGTGTAAAAATGACTAAAAATCATTTTCCAGCCAGATGTGATGACTCATGCGTGCAATCCCTGTCTTGAGACCTTGTCTCAAAATTAAATAAATAATAAATAAAATGAGAATCACTTGCTACATCTAATCCGGCACAGTTATTGGAATATCTTTGAGGAAAAAGCATTTGTCTTTCAAAACTATCTTAACAGAAAAGTCTGCTCTGGAGACTCTGCAAAAGAATTTGTAAGGATTTGGAGAACCTTGGCTCTTGTGGTTTTAAGTCAAGGTTGATCTTAATAATATGTGGTCATCCAGCATGAACAATGTGAGTTCTGCCGATGGCCAGCCCCAGGGCACATGGAGCAGCCTCCTACTGGAAGATTGCTCAGAAGCACCCATGTGGGGTTGGTGCTTTCTCCTGAAATGCTTGTTAGTTCCAGAACAGAGAGATTTAACTTCATGTCACACTAAGCATGCATCTAGTCGTGTGAGTCCTTCTGACCTGTCTAAGCTCTGATTACAAGACACCCCTAGTGTCCTAAATAGGGGACATAGGCAAATAATTCTGTAATTGAAAATTGTAATGATTTGTATAAATAGAGAGGAAAGAGACAGTAGTGCTGTCTTTATGTCCGTTGAGTACAACAGGCACTGGCGGCTGACTGCTCAGTCACTGGTTGCTGGGACAAAAGGTGACTGGTTATTTCAGGATCTGAATTGACACTGATATTAAAGCCAATCATCACATGATTTCCCTGTTAGACTGAAGCATGTACAGCTAGATAACACAGAAGTCTTAGGCAAGATCCCATTGACAGAGATCTTGCTGTGCACAGACTCCAGTGATCCCTTCTTCTGTGCAAGCTGACATCTTCAATGTCTGTTAAGCTTCAAATTGAGGTCAGTGAAACTCCAAACTGACACCACACCTAGAGCTAGTGGAGGAACTAAGTATCATCCTTAAAGGTCTAAGACACAGGAGTAGTGGATGTCAGTGCACTTTGAATAACTCACCGCAATAACCCTTGACATGACAGGAGGGTACCTGGAGAATGGCTGTCCATTGCTGAAAGCTAAACTAGGTGAAGACCTCAAAGACAAACCTCAAGTCTGATACCTCTTCAGAGAGAAGTGACTATACCTCAGGAATGTGGTATAGACTTTCTATGGATTCTTTCTTCTCTAATTATTCAGTGTACAATGTCAGAAACAATTTCACCCCTCGCCACCTCTCCCACAAAAAGAGACAAAGGTATAAATTATCCATCTGCATCAGGCTACCTCCTGACAAGTGCACTCAGAAGAGATCTTCAGGCTTCCCAAGGAATCATAATGGTCTACTGCACAGGTGTTATTGGGTACATGAGGTCTGGTGAAGAGGTAACTAGAGCAGGAACAGTGCTGGTAATTCACACATCCCATGGAATGTGGAGCCTTCTGTAGATGCTGGAGCACATTAAGTCCATAGGGCCATTAAGGTCCTAGAGCACATTGGACTTTAAAAAATGTATTTATGGTGTGTGTGTGTGTGTGTGTGTGTGTGTGTGTGTGTGTGTCAGAGAGAGGGGGTGTAAGAAGAAGGGAGAGAGGGAATGGAGAGGGGGAGGGAGAGGGAGAGGGGAAGTGTATAGCATATTGCTACTACAGCACCTTTTTTTCATCATGTTGATCCCAGTGGTGGTCGGGCTTCCTAGCCTGTTCTAATACTGGCTGATGCATCTTGCTGGCCACACATCAGTCTTTCAAAGGAAAAGAAAAATTATTATTCTGTAACCTCCACCAGAAAGAAGCAGACTAATCCTTTTTCTGAAGGGCGTAGATTATCTACCTGGTGTTCTCATTGATTTACAGGGTCTGCAGGAGGCTCTGACAGAGCCCTGGGTGTGTGCTGCCTCTCTGGGGGGAGGGGGGGGATGTTCAGTGCTGCGTTGGTCTTATGGTCTGTCTCTCTGATGTTGAAAATATCACCACTAGGAAGATATACACTTAGGGAGTTTGTAGCCACCTAGCGGAATTAGAGCAGCCGTCGAGATTGTTGGAGGCGGAGGCTTTGGTTTTTGCTCTTTTCTCTTTCCTTAAGACAGCTTCACTATGAGCTCAGGCTTGAGTTGCAACATTGCCTCATCCTCATTTCCAGAGGTCTGGGACTACTGACAGAGACACCACTCATGGCTTAGAAATCTGTCCAAAGCTCCAGGAAGCTCCCAGGCCTTAGGTTTAATGGGGTTAGTGTGAATACGAAGCTGCAGTCTGTGGGTGGTGGTATGTCTGCCCAGTGAATAGCCCTACGCGGAACCAGCAGAGGGCAAAGAAAAAGCTTTGGCACTGAGCATGCCCATAGCAGTGGCCTGAGTCTGGGGCCTGGCTCACTCTGCCAATCTTTTACCCATTCTAGTTCATGCCTGTGGCCACAAAAGGACCCTCCACCATGTGCTGAAATGTGATCTCCTGTTGTAGAGAAGCCAGGAGGACACATAGACATGAACTAAAGCAGGCGCAGCTGCACCTAAGGCTTTCCTGAAAAGATAGTGGTGATGAAAAGCTGAGGTTCGGGCAGCGACTTCCGAGAGAACACAGATGGCTTGTCGGAGATGGCTGGGATGGAGAGCTATGGCTTAGTGCGTGTATCAGCTAAAGATGATATCCAAAAGTACATGCATTCATGTCATGCTGACAAGGAACTAAATTCAGGGTGCGTGTTGAGAAATAAGTGTGTGAACGTGAAGCGAGTTCACACAATTTAAGAATAAAAGATATGGAGCTGGAGAGATTGTTCACTGATAAAGAACACTTGTTGCTCTTCCAGGGGACCCGAGTTCAGTTTCCAGGACCCACATCAGGGAGCCCACAACTGCCTGTAACTCCAGCTGTGGGGCATCAAATGCCCTCCTCTGGCCTCTGAGGGCACTATACACATGGGCATGAACCCCCACACAAACAAACATACTTTTTTAAAAAGTAAAAAGCTTTATTTATGATTAACAGCACTCAGTTTATGAACTGAGTCTGCATTAAATGTCGAGAATGGTTGATATGAAGGCAGACATTACAGCTGTAGTCACCCTGCTCTGGTTACTCAGAATGTATTAATACTGCCTTTATTCTTTTTTAATGTTTACTCAAGCCCGTTCTCTTTTTCAGTTTTGAACACTGGTCAGTGAAAGGGATTCAGAAGTAACACAGGCTTCCAAATCTGCAGCCACAAGGATCAAAATGATAATATCTCTGAAAATCAAAACAAGAAACTCTGGGATGGAAAAAAAACCTGAATGCTTTTCAACCTCTGTTTTATATAAAATTCTACTTTGACTTAGGATTTTAGAAGGAGATCGGTTTCATACAGATGACAAAAATAATAAGCATGTCTTCTCACTTATTACGGGGTTCCTTGCAATACAGATGCGTTCTGTATGCAACAGCACACACGAAATTTTCAGTAGTTTCTTTCTATCCCACTGACACGTGGCTATTTGGATTTTGATGTAAAATAAATCCACCCTCCAGAAACAGTTCTATAGAGAAAGAGTAAAGCCAATTACACTGTGTAATTGTTAACTTTAGTGCCAACCAGCAATATAAACTTACAGGGACATTCTCTGTTGATAATAAGGCGCCTGGAGGATGCTGTGTACTCTGTTGCTCCCTAGAAGGAACTTGTCTACCCAAGTTGTCTGTGGTTTATTTAGAAACAGCGGCCAGTTTTTTTTTTTTTGTCTAATTTCCTGTATCTTTTTATTCTAATAGCAATTGTTTATACTTAGAAATTATTATCTCATTTAATAGCTATTATTACCGTCCTTGTGAACTACTATTATTGCAATTTACAAATGAACAACCCAGGGTTCTATTAAGGACCGGATAAAGACTTGGACTCAGATCTATTCTGAAAGTCAACATTATTCTCCATCTATTATACAATAATGTCAGCATCTACCTCAAAATCAACAAGGGACCATAGAGCGCTCTGCCTAGTCTCTCATCCGGCATAAGGGAGCTCCCTCTCTTCTTCTTCTCTTCCTTTTTCCATTCTTCAACCCTCCTCTTCCCTCCCTTTCTTTCTTCCCTTCAATAACCAAAACAAAACTGAATGAGTCCACGATAAAAACTCAACCCCTGTGTATTGCTCACGGTTGGGCCTACTCTTTGAGGATATGATACCAGTTCTCCAGATACAGTTAGCCAGGGTGGCTGGTGTAAGTGACACAGGAGAGCAGTAAAGGACAAAGCTCATGTAAGAGGAGATAGGATGCTACATACATCAGGGCCAGGCCTAGTCCCTGGCAGCCCCATATGGCAGACAAGGCCCCCAGCTATCCCTTGAATAGCTTGATAAATAGACAACAGTGGGATGCAAGACAAATTTATTTAAAGTGGCCACACTGGGAAGGGAAACAAAGTTTGTGGACTTTCCAGCCCATCCCTAGGGTCCTGACATGAGGCTTAGGCTCAAAGAAAGCTGGAGGTGTGTACAGTTAAACCATCAAGGTGTTGTTCTGACTGTCATCACTGTCCCTACCCTAGACTCCCCAGCAAGATGATGGACATCTTAGTCAGATCTGTGTGGACACTATTCCAGGGAGACAAGCTCTCCCTCTGGCTGGCTCCAGTCTTCAGCCTTTGCCTGTTTGCAAGGAAAATTCTAGTTTCTTGAAGGCCACTGCCTCACTACCTTTACAACAGATGGGAAGGGCACAGTGTTTCTCTAGAATCTTCTTGTCTTCCAGGATTCGCAGACTGATGCCTTCCCAGAGCCTCCACACTGAACTCTCTTGTGGCAGAGGAGAGTTTGGAAGGGGTGATTTTTCAAGTTTGTCCTTTAGAACAACAAATAAAATTACCATCGAAGACCTAACTATCAAAATAAATCTCCAAAAACTCTAATGTTCAAAAGAGATGTTTAAACTTGGTGGGTGATGGAATTGCCCTGCCATGAACAATGCCTGACTAAGCATACCTCAATTGACCTTAGGATGATTGTGTTGTTTTCCTGCCCAGTGTCTGACAATGAAGCTCTTCTCTGGGACATGCTGGTTGCTTTGGGAATTGTTATAAGTCATTTCATATTTATTGTCTGGATTGCCATTTGTTTGTTTCAGGAGACAATGAGATTATTTTCTTATAAGGAACCAAAAACTACTGTGATTAATTTGCCCAAGGCATAAGGAGCCCCATTGTAGGGTAGCTACTCACACAGAAAATGGGAGAAAAAAATCACACTGCTACTTGCAACCACCTTTGTTTCCACTGCTGTCCGGCATTGATTGACACTGGATGTTGATATTAGCTTCCTCAAAAACAAAGCTGGTGTCAAACACCAGACTACGTGATGCTGAACCCTTTGGTACTTTCCTAGAACTAAGTGGTTTCACAGCAATCTTTAGAGCCATCCCTGAAGTTCGGCTTCTATAGCAATGATTTTCTGAAGTTGGTAACAACTGTTTCCAGATGTGTCCAGCATCAGTCTCGGGCAGCATGTGTACACCCCAAAGCAGAATGCAGTAAGGGATCCAATTTTGTGGCTATATCCAACATCTAGGCTAAAGAGCCTGATCTCTTTGGAGGACTCTGCATCTTTACACTATTATGAGAATTGCATATGTGAGTAGGTGTTCATATATATGCAGATGAAAGTGTGTATGCAGATATGTATGAGTGTGGTGTGTGTGTGTGTGTGTGTGCGCGCGCATGTGTCTATACAAAGAACAGAGGTCAACTGTGGGTATTTCATTAAGAACTATCCACCTCAGGAATTTTTTGAGACCTGGGGAGCACTGATTCAGCTAGGCTGGCTGGCTAATGTGCTCCAGGGATGTGTTCATCGCCTTGTCCCCAGCACTAGGGTTGTTAGCTTCTGATTTGTTTTATGTACATCTGGGAATTGAACTCAGGCTTTGGGTCTTGGTGTCTCAGCTGCACTGCAGTAGAGTTTTCTCCCCAACTCTAGAATCTAAAGGAAGACAGTGTTAGTTAAAGCCTTCTCCATGTGACTATAAGGGCTCATAATACCAACTACAAAAGGTCAAGCCAGTTAGATGGCTCTTCATTTTCCTACCCTGGGCTTAAAAGAGTAATTTGGGTGAGATTGACCCAAGTACCATAAGTTCTGAGGAAACTGTGAAGATCTTAATGGTCATGTCCACATACAATAGGTGAACAGGGTTGAATGGGGCTGTCTTCTAACCAGCAAGAGACATTGACTTTGGTTGGCTGCTCACATCACAAGATTATACAGAGGCTCTGAATATAGATGGAGTCAAGATAATCTGAAGACTGAGACTGAGAAATGACTCTGCTAGTAAAGTCCTGGCTTTACAAGCATGAGGATCTAGGTTTGATCCATAGAACACCTTTTTAAAAAGCTGGTGTAAGAACTTGGGAAGCTGAGGCAGGCAGGTCTCTGGGGCTCACTGGCAAGCCAGCTTTCTTGATAAACTCTAAGCCGGTAAGAGACTATGGTGGTTTAAATGAGAATTATCCCCATAGGCTCATTATCTGAACTCTTGGTCCTAAGTTGATAGAACTGTTTGGGAAGGATTAGGAGGTGTGGCCTGTTGAAGGAGGTGTTCTGGCAGTGGGATTTTAGGTTTCAAAAGTCCCCTATATTGCCAGTCATTTCTCTTTGCCTTGTTTTAATATGTAAGCTCTCAGGAAACTGTTCCAACACCATGCCTACCTGTCTGTTGCTATGTTTGCTGACATAATGGTCATGGATTCTAACTCTCCAAAACTGTAAGCAAATCCCCAATTAAATGTTTTCTTTCATAAGTAGTCTTGGCCATGACGTCTCTTCACAGCAGTATGAAAATAAGTGAGCCAGAGACCCTGACTAAAACACACACACACATATACACACAGAGACAGACACACACACACACACACACACACACACTTACATACCAAACAAACAAACAAACAAACTAAAATTATGAATAGTGCTGTACCTCAGGAATGGTACTGGAAATTGTTCTCTGGCCTGGAAATATGTTCAAATATACATGCACGGACTCAACCCCACCCCCATCCCATACCACACACATAAAAGAACGTCTAAAGATGAGTAAGGATCTCGTTATCTTGTCTATTTTGTTGCAAGAGTAGCTTTCACTGGAATTGAGACGGCACTGAGATGGGTGTCTGCAAGAATGACTGTGGACACAAAGCCTTCCTAATAGCCGGCCAGGGAAACCCAAGCCAGACACTGTGGAAAGGGGCATTTTTAGGATGACTGAGCAAGAATAAAGCAGAGCCTAGGACACTCTTAATGGCTTCTGATTCCACGCCTCGTGGCTTTAACAGAAGGGCTGTTTCTTCCCTGATAACCCTGGGGTGGATTCTGAAAGCACAGCCCCTTCATGTCTCCACTTACTACTGTGACAAAGCAGGGCCCTGTGAAGGTGGGTTTGCTGAGCTAAGTGGAAGAAGTTGCTGCTTCTAGCCTTGGGATTTGTAGCTGGATCTCTCTCTCTCTCTCTCTCTCTCTCTCTCTCTCTCTCTCTCTCTCTGTGTGTCTGTGTGTGTATGTTTGATTTATGGATTTGCCTTTCTATCTGTTTTCATCAAGGTTAGTGTTTGAACATGTTTGGGTATCTAAGTTATTTTAGCATCAGAGCCTGGACTTTGGTTAGTTCTGAATAACTAATTGCAACAATAGAGCATTGTTTCCTAGCAGGCTCCTCTCATTCTGAGGTTAATTCCAGCCAGACTCGAGGAAGAAATCCTGTCTGTCATTCTGGGGTATCACTTTAGGGTATTGAGACTGAAGATCTGGGTACAGCCCTTGAAAATCAACCTGTGAAATGTTCTCTTCTGAAAAGACACATCACTGGACACAGCATCTGCTCTTAAGTGAGAAGCAGAAAGACCAATGGAGTCTTAAAAAAGAAAAGTGTTTAAAAAAATCTACAAAGTTCCTAGTCTAGTCTCACTACTGTTGCTATGATAAAACACCCCAACAAAAGGCATCTTAGGGGAAACGGTTTACTTTACTTTTTAATTCCAGGCTGTCTGTCTGTTATGGCATGGATATCACAGTGGCAGGGGCTTGAGACAGCTGGTCACATCATACCCATAGTTAAGAGCTTAGTTGTGCTTAGCTTGATTTCACTACTCTTAAGAGTTCAGTACTTCCTGCATAGGGAACTGTACTACTCAGTTAGCTGTGTCTTTTTACATTAATTAATTCAGTTAAGAATATCTCCCATAGATATTCCTACAGACAATCCGTCATTAAGACTCTTTCCAGGTGATACACACATGCACACATGGACGGACGGATGGACACACACACACACACACACACACACACACACCGTGCAGAGAATGTGGCCTCAAATGCAAAAAGCAAAGCGATGCACGAAATAAAAATGTCTTGAGAGTCAGGCGTGATGACTGTAATGCCAAAGCAAAGAAAGTCAAGACAGGAGGATTAAGAGTTCAAAGTTAGCTTGGGCTTCATACCAAGCCCATCTCAAAGAACAAAGTAACAACAAAAACACCAGAAAACAAATTAAATTTTAGTTTTTGTCCATTTCAGAATGTAGTGAAGAATGGTAATTGAAGTCAGATCATTAATAGCCTGGGAAATATGTTGCAGTTTGGAACAATTATTGCAAGATAATACAAAAGAAAGCAGAGGAACAAGGGACACAATTAACAACACATGGTTAATGGAATCCAAGAGAGCTCCTGGGTGCTGTCCATTACTCCTCAGCCTAACCTCAGAACTTGACCCGGTGGGTGTGCAGGCCACCTGATGAGCAACCTTCTGCCTTTATCCCAGTTGATATCGTCAACTTACTCCTTCATGTTCTTGTAGACATTCCATGGTTTGGGAAAGAAGAGAAGGTGGTTCGGGTAAGGGGGGGGGGAGAGAAGCATGCATCTAGAACAGTCAGGAAAATAACAGGTTTATTCCACTAACAGCCTAAATAGCAGGGCCTACAACCCACGTCAACTGAATAATAAACTCTCCTTGCATGGTTGTGCCTTGTTATTGATTCTGAAACAAGAAGTTGCATTTTGTGGTTCCATCCTAACCTAGGATTTAC
Source organism: Rhynchomys soricoides (assembly GCA_019843965.1). Classification (NCBI taxonomy): domain Eukaryota; kingdom Metazoa; phylum Chordata; class Mammalia; order Rodentia; family Muridae; genus Rhynchomys; species Rhynchomys soricoides. Next base: position 1,997,090 of record JADRCH010000235.1, read on the forward strand.
CAGAATAGCGTGGTATTCGCTGAAGTCACTGATAAAAACTTAAATTTGTATTTAAGAATATTAAAATTGGGGATTCTGAACTTCACTAAATTAATGATTAGATTTTCCAAGATGTGCGTGGGATTTTAATACATAGTGTGTAGTAGTACTAAATTTCTGGTTGGAAACATGTCCATGCAGGAGCCACGTACACATTTAATCTGATACTATGATGACTTCACATCTACTCAGCTTGCACAGCCAACGACTTACTCAGATCTGCTTTACCCCACTGGCAGGTGGCTAGGGAAAATTACCCCACAGCCCCAGAGGAGTCACTCCTTGCTTTTCTCAAGCAGATTCGAAAGGTCGAGGGTCATGGAAGAACGTGAAGAACACAAGCCTGCAAACTTCTTCTCTGTTCACAGTGGGGAACAAGCGTGTGTGTAGCTCAGGGCCTCTTGTGTCATCAGCAGTGTAGTGTAGCTGCAGATGCAGTGAAAATGACCACAGAAGGCTAAAGGAGATGGAGAGCCTTGTGATGGTTAATCGACAATGCCAATTTACTAGATTAAGAATCACCATGGAAACAGACCTCTCTGAATGTCTGTGAGAGGATTTCTAGATTGGGTTCACTGAGGTGGGAAAATCTGACCTCCAAAGGTGGGTGGTATCGTTTCAAGGGTTGAGATCCTGGACTGAATAAAAAGGATACCTTGAGCTGAGTACCAGCCGACATCTCTCTCTCTGCTTGTGACTGTAGAAGCCACGTGACCACAAAGGAGAAACTGGGCTGAGTGTCAGTAGACACCTCTTTCTGGTTCCTGACTGTGGACACCACGTGACCAGCTGCCTTGCGCTCTCAAACTCTCAAACTGCAAGGCAAAAATAAACCCTTCCTCTTTTAAATTCTTGGTGTCGGATATTCTGCTACAGCAGTGAGAAGGGTAACTCGCAGAGTATCTGAAGATTTCTATCCCCGTCGAAAGTGATTTTGGTTGCTTGAATTCTGGTTGGGTAACAGAAATCCTTTTCTCTCTCCGTCTCTCCAGTGACGCAGGCTCACAGAACACCAGTTGTCCTTCTTCTACTGCTCAAGTTCAGTTCAGTGGAGAAATGTTTGAATTGGTGTTAAGGAATTAAATTAATCATTTAAAATAAGATCTTACCTTTTTACCCACAAAAGTTAAGAAGAAGAAAAAAAACGAGTGTAGGATTTAAAAGAGAGAGGGACTGTCTGTGGTCCGATTGTCTAAAACACTCCGGTGGACATTGTTCTGAGACTGGTGGTCCTTTGTGAAAAGTTACAGTATACCCCATGCTGGCTGTGAGGAGCAGGCTCAAAGTCCCTAGCCAGTGGTTTATGTTCATTTGTTTGTTTTGTTGTTGTTGGTGGTGGTGGTGTTTTTTGTTTTGTTTTTTATTTAGTATTTGCTTTGCAACCTCATGGCAGGTTTCCATTCCAGCTGTAAGCTGTAAACTTTGAGCTCCACTTTTTCCTCTAAATGGACCCATTGGATTCTACACCAGGGTATGGAAAGGAGGGATGGGAAGAGACACTGGAGAGAGAAGCAGGTCAGAGGCTGAGCAAGCAAGCAGTGGCTATGGGCCACAGTTCTACCTCTTGAGTGTCCCATGTCAGTGTTACAGTAGCTGGACAGAGCAGTGGAGTGATCACAGAGACCCGAGGGAATTGTAGTCCAGTCTACAATACCCTGTTAGTACTTCCCTGATTAGCCTCTGGAGGGGCTTTGGAGAACTGCTTAAACATCCCATTTCCAAGAATCATTCCCCAGTTACATCATTTCTTTGTTATTCCACGCACTTCTTCCGGCTGGTGTGACTAGGGGCATTTTTATGCGCTATGATTACAAGCCACCAGCATCCTCTCCCTTTCTGTAGCAGTCAATGTCTTACATCCCCTCACCACCCAGGTGACAGCTGTACCATTGTGAGTCCCATCCTTTTAAGAGTGAAAAGTTAGTCACTGATAGTTCAGCAAACAGACCTTATCGCTGTGACCTAAAGGAGCTGTGACTGTGGTGGGCACGCCTACTGGCTGACTGCAGCCTTCTAACAGCCTGGGCAACAATGGTTTCTTTTGTCTTCAGAAGCTCGTGCAAAATCTGATATTCACAGCTGCTGTGCATCGATTTTTGTTGGGAGGCAATCTCACTATGAAACCCAGAAGTTACTGACTGGATCTCAGTGCCACAAAGGTCCAAGTCCAGGGGCTACAGACTTTGTCAGGGCCCAGAAGGGCTATAATGTTTCCTGGAGCCCGCCAGACTGCTGTCTCTCCATGCTACTAGATAGCATCTAGTGGGGTCAGGATAAAAGACACGGAGCTTATAGGGCTTTTGTTGTTGTTTTCTTTTTATTACTCAGAGACTCATTTGAAGCAGAAAACAAGCCGAGAGAGCCACAGCAGCACTGAAACTATCACACACACACACTCACAAGCACGCACGCACGCACGCACGCACGCACGCACGAGTGCTTGGTGAGAAAACCGTCCCGATGCATGTATGATAGAACCACAATCAAGACTGCACTGGGCATGGACACAGAGAGCTCAGTTTCACTATCCTGCAGTACAGACTTTCTGAGAAAATGTCCCCAGAAATCCCATTCTGAGAGAAAGAACTGGCTTTGTGTCAGCCAAAGGGCACACCTGGAAAGAGATTTTATACATTCTGACCATTCTCAGACTACCTCGTAGGAGGTTTCTCCTAGGAGGCCAGTGGTGATGGACCACACCTCGACCAGAGTTACTTAGCTATGAATCTTTTCCCTTCTGTTTACACTCAAACCTCATTGGACCTCTTTGTTCCTTTCCCTAAAGTGGCCACATGAAATAAATCTCATTTTTCTGCTGTTTGCTATCAATTGTGTTTTTAATGGGCCTGTTGAGAATAGGTGACTTGTTAGAGCTAACTGCCATGACCTGAACACAAAACAAAATCATGGCTCAGAAAATGGGTTTTACATTTTCTTGTTTTAATTGCATCTTTTAAAACATCTGTCTGATGAGTTGTTAAAATAATAAAGGAAGAAAATTTCTCTGAGAGAATTACTGAAGCCACACAAAAGTTGAAACTCCAGAATTCTGTCCACAGCTTTTGAAGAGACGGGCAGTTTGGGGAATCCATTCTTCTTTGCCCAACTGTATGTCCCATTTGTCATTCAAAAGACACATTAGTGTGGATCTGGAAATATGCTTAAAGCAATCCATGTAATTTAAGACAGTGAATCTTTTTGAAGTTAGAAACAGGACTGTGCATGTAGCAATGTTCCAGACCTGCCTTCTGGGGCATTCTCTATACATACCACTTTTCCTTTTGTTCCCGTTCAAGGGCTCTGCGCTGACGTCCAAGCTGTTTGCTGTCCTTGTCCTTTTGTGATTAAGTCAGACATCTGAGCTTCCTCCACAAGTCTGCCACAGACCCCTCAACACCTGTTTCTGAGGTTTCACTCCTGTCCCAGTATGGGTTCCTGGGGTAATAGCTCTGCATCAGCAACAGCTTGTAGGCATGGGACCGGAAACTAGAGACCAGAGAAAACAACATCAAGGTTAACACATAAAAGAAGTCAGTTGGCCAGTGGAAGCCCTTTACCTCCACTGGGCTTCATATGCAAAGGGAAGGATGCCATACACAGCTGTGGGAGGGGTGCGTGCCTGTAAATGGCCTTAAATGGGTGCTGACTAGCAATTTCCTGGGAGATGAAATAGCTCCCCCAGGAGGAGAGGCTGGGCTCCTGAGACACTTCCCATATCTGTGAAAGCTGAGATCTAGAAGATGTATAAGGCCCTTCCCCTAAGCTACAGAAACAGTCACCTGCTGCTAGGCTAGGTAACCTTGACCTTTGAGCTTTGGGGAGGGGGGGGGGTAACTTCCCAACTGGTTTCCCTGCCTGCTGTTCTAGGACAAACAGGAAAAACCTCTCTCTGACCCAAGTGCTTGGTGTTGAGTATAAAGCAGCAGGGGCCTCATTTTCTAGTTTCTCAATGGTGTAAACCGGAGATTCCACAAAATTGTGAACAGGAAGTAATTTCTAAAAGTTAGGTACAAGTTGCATGTGCATGCATGTAATGCTCCGTTTGTAGTTTGCATGTATGCACATGCATGCACACACATTTCAGCTGTTTGGTAACACTATGTTAAATGCGTGCTGTTACCTAATTTCTCCTGGGCTGCCTTCTGTTGCCTAGACTCTGGGAAAGTCATTGCTGGAGGATTCAGAGTTCTTACAAGCATCGATTGGCTCAATGAGAGCAGAATGCTCAACACAGCACAAACTTTGATAACACATTCCACTTCTAATTCGTTTCTGGTATCTTTTAGGACTCACCCTTTTTGGAAAAGATATTCAATTGAAAGAAACTGTAGTCTTTGACCTATAACTTTTAAAGAATATAGGTTTTGGGTAGTAAAAATTCCTTATTGTATTTATATTTAAATATGAATATAAATTTCATAATATGCCATTTTAAGGAAAAATTGCCTCCTGCTGTGCAAAATTACTCAAAAATAGGTGTGTTACTTTCAAATAAACAAAATGTATAGATTGTAATGTCTTCCTCCTAATTATAAACTTGCTTCGGGAATTATGAAAAATATTTACAACGCAGCAGTGACCTCCAGTGGTCAGGAAAGGACAGGCAGCTCTGCATAGCTCAGACAGCATCCACCTTCTAGACTGAATATTTACAGAGAGTTAAACTAACACTCGTGTTTGACCCAGGCTGGAGCTAGTAATTGTAATTTGTAATATAATTTTATAAAGAACTGTGAATGCAGCCAGGCAGTGGTGGCGCATGCCTTTAATCCCAGCACTTGGGAGGCAGAGACAGGCAGATTTCTGAGTTCCAGGCCAGCCTGGTCTACAGAGAAAAACCCTGACATGAAAAAAAAAAAAAAAAGAAAGAAAGAAAGAAAGAAAACAGAAGAGCCACCTCGTCCTATCATGATTTTTACTCATAGGTCTGAATGACTCATGTCAGATATTCCCTCAAAAATAAATGTCTGAAAGGAAGCACTATGAAATCCCATTCCTGGAACAAGCTTTAGTCCTGCTTTGGTTTCTTTTTCTTTGCTTTGCTTTGAGATAGAGTCTCACTATGCAGCCTTAACTGGCCTAGAGATTGCTATGTAGGCCTGGCTGGGTTTGAACTCACAGAGCTCCGCATGCCTCTGCCTACAGAGTGCTAGAATCAAAGACTTGTGCCACCACAAACTGGCTCTGACGTTTCTTCTTGAACTGATCCCTCCTCTTATCTCAGTGTTCTCTCTTCCCCTCTACAGGTCTGGTTGACAGCCTCAATGAAGTTGAAGTTGAGACATGGCATCCTTGCTGATCATCACAACTCAGATTTAAATCAGTCTCTTTGAATGTTTATACGCCATTGTTCTTGTCTGTAGGTGGTTTGTCAATATTTTTCTTCCTGTGCCTATTCTAAGTTTAAATGCCTCTGCAGGGTTGCTTTGCAAACTGTGTTGGAACTCTTGACGCTTCTGTTAAAATTGTGATTCCTTCTTTCCCTCCTTCCTTTCCTCATGAGGATGCATGGTCCCAAAAACACAGAGGCAGGGAAGGTCAAACTGATTATTCCAAAGAAGAATTCTGGTTAATTGGAGTTCAGCCAGAGTCACCAGTTGTTTTCCAACCTGTCTTGGAGTGTGCCAAGGACTGGAAAATTAAGAACAGCTCAAGATCAAGTGGACACCAGAGAACTGATGGATGCTCTTGAGACTCAAAAAAGGTTTTGTCTTCCCTGTGCTCACCTTAAAGACTGATATGCTGTTAATAAATTTGTCTCTTTTGTAAACTTTAAAAGATTCTTGTAAGCCTCAGGAAACCTGCTTAGATACACCTTTCATGGACAAAATAGACTCCCTCCCAATAAGTACCCATGTCAATCAATAGCCTAAGTCCCCACAGGTTGCTTACTCCAGAGGGTGGTATTCCTCCCCTTGTTCCCTATTTTGGGACTCCCCTCTACATACCCGCAAGACTATGAGCCCAAAAGTTTCAAATGTACACCTAAGAAAAAGTTTTTTCTTTCCAAACCTACATAAGTTTATTGTCTGCCTCTAAAATGTGTATATGTGTCAAATTATCCTGCCAAATTGAGGCATTTACTCAAAACCTGCATTCAAGACAGCTCCAGAGAAGCAACCCATAGATGCTCTGGTCTACTCTGACCGATGCTTCTACTGGGCCTCCACCCTCCTGCCTGCAGATGGTCCCAGAGACCTTGGGCAGCAACGAAACAGCCAGCTTTCCCAGGACTTGACCAGCATCCCATATTTTTTAGGTTCCCCAAAGACACAATCATTGCTCAAGGTCAGCAGAAAGAAGCTAAAGAACATGACCCCCAACTCCTGATCCACCATCACCTCTTTCTAGTTCCTCATTTTAAATTAAACCCAAATAGAAGAACGTTACCAATTCTAACAGGTCTCCAAAGATACTTTTAAATTGGGATAGGATTTTTTTAAAAAAAAACAATTCCTGTTTTGAATATTTAATTCTAATATTAAATATTAAAATTATTTAAGTTTGTAAGTCTACAGGACATTTTAAACTTATAAGATATTTCCTTGTAATTATTAATATATGGTCTTGATAAGTACATAAGTAACAGGCTAACAATTAGAGCCACAGCTATGAGCACTAAGCATTAAACCCCAGAGACTGAGGTATCCCTGTCTTATGATGCAGCAAGGCAATGACCTAAGGAGTCTGGCAAAGGGGCTTAATTCACCTAAGGGCTATTTAAAGCTAACAAGACTAATTAAGAATGTATTTCTAACCTCCTTGTTTTTGCTAAATATTGTTAAACTTTAGCTATTTTGATAAGCTGAATCATATAAGAAAGTGTTGTACCCTGTAATGGTGTACTATAAAGAGATTAGGAAAGTTCCCAGTCTCTTTGTGGACTCTGATTAGGAGTTAAAAGTCTTATCTTGATACTAAAAGAGCTTCCGTTCCGAAACTGTCGTTTTTAAAGGCTAAGCATATCAGAGATAATTCTATGAAATCCTAATCTTATAAAGGTTATTAACTTTTTATAAACTGTTAAAGGTAATTGAGACATAAAAGTTTATAGTCAGTCACCTCATAACAGATCAAATTCTTTAATATGTCATAACAATATTTGTAGTCATGCTAAGTACTAGTACAATTAATTACAGAAAAAGACTTTTTTTAGCCTCTTGCATATTCTTTCATGGTATAACCTAAAGCAAGTAACTAAAAACAAGCAGGAGTTGTTTAGCTCGTGTATAATAGATAATGATCCTCAAACCTGTCAAATCTGCTGAATATGACATTTAAGATGTTTAAACTTACTATGACAGACAGACTCCAAGATTCTAGCAGTGACCCCTAAGGTCTCCAAGAAAATGGGCACAGCGACAGCAGCTCCACTTGGATTGTGGTAATGTTAGTCACCAGCCCAATGCCTTGCCTGCTGCCAGGGCCTGGCCCAAACTGTGGTCAAGCAGGACACTGGAGAGTCAATTCCTCGCTTTGCCTAGACAAAGTAAGGTCAGTATTTCCCATGTTCCTCCTCCACAAAAAAGCCTCTCATCTTCTGGGCTTGGTAGCAAAGACTGATGCTGTCCCGGTTCCTCTACCTCCAACACCATGGAGATCACAGGAGCCTGGGATGACCAGCTAGGTACTGGACTATGGAGTAGTCTCTATCATTTTAATTGACATGTAAGCCATTTGGATGATATGTCCTGTGATACTGTATCCTTCTCATATCTCTGATGGCATTGAAGGCTAGGCTAACTGTAGCTTTATCGGCTAGGCAGCAGCAGACAATCAGCTTCTTTCCCCAAGGCTGCTGCCACTTCATTAGTTAATGAATTCATTCATCTAAAGCTACTAGGTATCATGTTAAGAAAAGGAAGAAAGGTTTGCCTTGCTAATAGGCTTCATACTAAAAGATAAACAGGGTTCAGGTTAACTCTCCACAAAAGAAACATGCTTTACAACTGTTCTCAGTAATAACTACTCCTGCTTCTGGTAAATGAATAGATTAAAAGATATATAAATACAAGTTACAAAGGTATAAAAAATAATCTAAGGTAAGGTTTCAAAGATTTCAGAGGTTCAAAGTTTTATCATTGATCAATGGAGTTCTGGTAGAGCACTGACTGCTTAATTTTCAGTCACAAGCTTGAGATTTTAAATTTGCTTTGGTTGTCTTCTGAGTATAGACTACAAGGTGCTTCTCGACCAGCTAAAACATCTCTGAGCAGTCTCAGTACCTAGTCCTCGGGACAGAGGAAAACTACTCATGCTTTTAAACCCAAAGCTATAGTTTTTGCTGGGACTCAAAGGCATGCGTGGATTCCAGCTATTTTATAATCTACATTTCAATGCCACAGTGATGCATATGTCTAAACTTTTATCTCTTTTTATTAACTAATAATTCAGTAAGCTTCAGAGAGTCAAAGAAGTCATAAAACTTGGATCCGCCTGCCCCAGGTCAAATGGATTCCAGATAAGTACAGCCTCAGTTTCCCTACCTGTCTATTCCTGAGAGTGGGATCTCTTCCCTGCTCTTGGGATTCCTCCCCTTTCCAAATTACTAGGACTAAGGGTCTGAACATTCCAAATGTAAGGTTTTCTTTTAAGGTTCTAAATTTTAATTTCTGTCTCTAGTCTATATGTGTCTCAGTAGATTTCCACTTGGCTGACAGACATCACCCAGGGATTACTCGTGGATTGCAAACTGCTAAGCTCTAGACTTGCTGAAAACTGATATAAACCAGTCCAGCCACTGTGATTGATCCTCTCTTCAGCTGGGTCAGCTAATCAGATGCTTCTGATAGATTCTCCATTGCCCAGCCTTTGACTAACCTTTCAGCTTTCCTGGGTCCTGACAATGACACCCTGGTTTCAGATGGAAGTAGTTACAGAAGAGAGTATGTCATGCCTTGCTCCCCAACCTCCAAGAGGCTGAAATGCTAAGTCAAAAGGAATATCCCTGGCATAGGGGACAAAATGGTTACCAATAATGTTAATTGGCACATAAGAAAGTGGGCCCAAATGTATACTTCCAGATATTAACTCTGATGTGAGCCACTGCAGGGCCTTTTGATTCTGCTGATTACTATTAGCTCTTATATCATTGATGCAATAACTAGATGATAATTCTTATCTGGGAACCATTAAACTGATGATTATTAGATCCCAATATAAGCAAATACCCACCGTAGAGTCAAGGATTTAATGAAGGATACAACTTAAAGGGTGTACTCTAAGTCCCAAAGTCGACCTGTAATCCCCACCTGTCCAAGGACCAGGTAACTTTCAGAAACGCTGGGAATTGTGGCTCTTGGAAACTAGCAAAATCTCGTGGGAAAGTGTGGTGGTCTATGGGTTTGCCTTTATTTGCCTCTGCAAAATGTGTTTCAGGGCCACTCAGCTGGGAATTCCAGGGAGTGGTCCGGACCAAACCTCATCCTGGTCAATATTTAATTAAAAGCTTGCTTAAATTGGCTCAAATGGTGGAACTGGTTTTTCTCCTGGCAAATCTCAGAATTAACAATACCGGCCGAGTTACAATCAAAGACCCTGAAGATGTTTTGTTCATAGATATGTTCCCAGAGAAAGAATGGGAAAGATAAGTGGTGTGGAATCCTATCACCATTGAAGAATTATACACATGAAGTATTTGTGATAACAGTGCCTTCAGCTTCCCCTAGTTTCTGATAGAAACCTAACCTAGGATGTAGGATGCTCAAGGACACCAGGCCAGATAAATACACACAAAACCAAGTATCATCTTCAGCTACTGAAACCCAAGGATGCTGGAAGAAGTGTTAGAGATAAATAGAGGTAGGAAGGCCCCTTAGGTACCTAGAGAGTATAAATGTAGAACCCTGTGAGAAACCAAGCAGGCAAGGTAGGTGACTATAACTGTTAAAACACTGTGGGAAGTGTCTGACAGAATGTGCAGGACAGAGGAGTCGCAGAGAACAGTCCACTGTCATATTTAACTGGCCCTAAGCAGTAGGGGGAGACGGAGTAGTGCTGTCACCAGCATCCGGAGATGTTCTCTCAGAGGGGCTTCCAATCAGATAAAGCCACATCCTGCCTCCCGGCAGCAAACACCCCAGAGTCAGAGTGAAACAAGGTTAGTGAGTTTACTAAGTAGTGATTCCGAGTGAAAATGGTCACCATGATAAAAACAGGGAGATAGCAACTGCTCTAGTGGAGCAGAGAGGCTCCAACACAGCAATCCCAGAATGTTCTTGCTGGAGGCCAGCAGTGGCCAGTGGCTGAAACTAAGAGGAGGCACCCAGAAACCTGCTTGGGCCACCTGTACTGATCAGTCCATCTCTTCCCCATATTTCACCTCAGTTCCTTCCATAAGCCTTTTAGAAGTTCCCAGACCAGCTCAATGGTGTCCTATGTCCTGGGACCACTCTACACAGCATACATCCAGGAGCTTTGCCCTCTTCCTCTCTCTGTCCCTCTGGAGTGCACACATATGAATCTGCAATAAACATCCATCTCAACTAAACATTAATAAAGAAAATAATACAAGAAGTCATAATGTGTGTGTGTGTGTGTGTTAGAAAGATCCAGTGACACACAGAGAAACAAGAAGGATAGATCTAGCACAGTAAGAGTACATGACTTGCATATCTAGTCTCATTAGTATGTAGATCACAAGATGCTCTAACATTTTATAAAAACCCTAAAATCTCTTAGATATGATACTTTCTGCAAATAAACAGGATACAAAACTCTTCAGACAAAAACTAGTAGCTTTTTGTAGATGAACTTACTAAGGAAAAACACCCCCCACCCCAATGTGTGTGTGTGATATATATCAGGAGAGAAAAGAGTGCTTGTTTCCGGTGTTGTGTCGGGGGCTGTTGTGATGGTTAGAAATTGACCTAACTAAGGTTGTAGAAAACTTCTACAATAAAAACATTGAAACATGGAAGAAAATTAAATAAAATTAAAATTAAATTAAAGAAAATTAAATACGGCAGTAGAAGACAGAAAGACAACCTGCATTCTCCTCCTGTGTGTATGGAGCAGCACAATCCACTCTGTGGAAAGCCCACAGCACTGAGAGCAAGCCCTGCATACAATAGAATGGCCACCAAAGGTAACCCTAACACCCACAGGGAAACCAACGATCTCAAGTACCCAAAGAGATCCTGTGTGGAAAGAGTCAGGCTGTGAGTATCATGGTACTTGGTTCCTACTTATGCTGTGGAAAGCAAAACAGAGCCATAGCGGGAAATAAACTCACTCAGCAGTGGCCACCTGATGGTGAGTAAAGATGCCAAAAACACACACTGAAGACAAGGCAAGAGGTTTCTCTGACAAATGTTGCTGTGAACTTGATATTCATATACAGCAAGAGCCAGATCCCCTCAGCTTACTCAGCACAAAGACTTATTTCTCAATGTATCAATGATATTAACTCAAAACTGGGAAGCAGCCACTGGGAAGACCCTTCAGGGTACACACACAAGACAAAGACTTCCAGTCTCAGAAGACAACAAGAATTGATTGATGGTGTTCCCATTTGTACTTTCTAGATACCTAAGGTGCTTTCCTCCCTCCATTTGTTTCCAGCACTTCTTCCAGCATCCTTGGGTTTCCATAGCTGAAGATGGTACTTGGTTTTGTGTGTGCTTATCTGGCCTGGTGAACAGAACATTTCAGCACAGCAAAAGAAGAGGGAGAGAACAGAACCTTTGCCAGGAGCTTAACACACAATACAAGAAATAAACACCGAAATAATAAATAGGCAAACTAATTGAGAAAACAGTTCTTAAATAAGTACATATAGCAAATAAATATATATATATATATAAAAAGAGGTTTTAACATCTTTAGTCACTAACCTGCAGTTGACATGGTCGATCACTGTATTCTTTGTGAAAGACTTTCAAGGCACCAGGAATGTAACCTGTCTGTGGCTTTCCTTTGATCTCATTGTTAGTTTAATTCTCTTCTTCACTCAGTAACTTGCCTCCTCACCCACACTTGATGCTCACACAGTCTAAGGGGTTTCTGCAATCTATATTCAACCCCTGCTAGCCTCATCCTTTCTTAATACAAATCCTAAATCTATCCTAGATGCATGAACATCTCAAGATTCATCCAGATGTGCATATGCAACAGCATATCCACAACGACAGCTGACGATATTCTCAAATGCCACATCTATAAGGTCTATCCCATTTCACTCAGTCAGCTCACCTCAAGGGCCACATCTGGAAAGTCTTTCCCATTTCACATGAAGTCAACTGACTTCATCAACTTAGAGTCCACTCTTTATCTTTCTGACACTCAACAAAGATCTGTGCTGTTACCCCTCCTAAATGCATACATTCTGGTCTGCACTGGACCTTTAGTAGTGAACAACTTAGCCAAAAAAGTCTGGTTTCACGGCATTATACATAAGAAGGTGGGCTCAAGCAATAAGCAAAATCAAAATCCAGACAGAGTGCTGTGGGCATCATTTGACATTTTTAAAGGCACAGATGGGAGACAGCAGCTGAGCACCTCCTTCGAGGGCATGAGACTGCAGGTGTGTGAGGTTGTAGAGGGGTAAGCCAAGCAGAGGATACGGAAATGCAAACACTCTGAGCTACCTGTGGCCACATGTGTTCTTCCAGAAAAAGGGGGCAAGCATGGGAAGCCCAGGGAGCTTCAGGACAGCAGGATGGGGAAACAGAGGTAAGTCAGGTCAGATGGAGACTTGACAGCCAGTGAAAGACTGGCTTTTCCCAGGTGAGACAGAAAGCCTTGACTCTGAGAAGAAAAGACATGACTCAGTTTCTCTTCACCAGAGTTGCTCTGCCTTTTCTTTGAGAAGCAACTGTTTGAAAGTGGAGCTTGAGTCAGAAAAGGAGGTAAGAAATGGTATTGATTTTAGAGATCCACAGCCAAAGGGCCATCATGTATACAGTTGTAGTACTCAAGAAATATTTGAGAAATACAGCAATGAGACACAGCAGTGCCTTGAAGCTCTAGAAATAATTTTCCAAACCACTATACAGTGTAGAACAACCCTCACAGAAGCTCACAAGCAGCAGGAGCATCTCCTGAAAATGGATCAGTTTTTAAATGAGCTTAAGACTCACATGTGGAAAATCATGGAGCAAATTCCAGTTTCAAGTTTCAAATAAGTATCTCTGTTTCATCGCGTGGATTTTATAGGCAAACTTGTCATTTACTCATTTCTGTAAAGTACCTTGGGCTTTGTTGTTGCTGTTGAGTAAACTATAAAAATGTAAGAGTGCATCAATACTTTAAAAATAACCAGCTTACTGATGTGATGCTTACATTGCTATCCTAGACAGGATGCAGAATCACCTGTGAAACAAGCGATGTCTCTGGGCAAGCCTGTGAGGGACTACTGAGATGATGTTAATTGAAAGGGAAGAACCACCTCAGAGGTGGAGGGCTATTCTCTGGACTGAGCTCCTGGACTATAAGCAAAGAAGAAAGCTATCTGAGCATGAACATTCATCTGTATTTGTACTCTGACAAAGTTTGTAACATGAAGAGCTGCTTCGAGCTCTGACCACCATATTTTCTCCATTGTGACAGATTGTGCCCTTCAATCGCAAGCCAACACCCCCTCATCCTTCCACTGGTGTACTTTAGTGGAGAGTGGCCAAAACCTTCACAGTGTTCCCTTGAAGTCTCTTTGGATGCATAGGTGACTGAATGTACACACCTGAGACAATCCGCTTTCCCACAACTATGTACACGGGGAATCATAGGCCAGGGCCCAGTCATGGGACAGCCCACATGGGCTTTGGTGTTTTCTGCCCATCTGATATCTAATGAGAACAAAGAGATGGAATTGTTTTTTTAAAAGACTGTCTTCTTTCAGTCACTGAGACGGTTTTGCAGAAAGTCTTGCCACCAAACCTGATGACTGAGTTTGATCCTTTGGAACCCATTGTAGAGAGAATATCTTGTGTGTTGTTTGAATTCATTACCTGTCAATTAAAAAGCCTATGCCCTATGACTTAGGCACGAAATAGAAGGTAGGGCATCCTGGAGGCCAAAAGAATTCTAGGATAGAGCCAGTGGGAAGATCCTCCAGGGATGATGTAACAAGATGGACACATGGCACCTGACCACAGGCAACCAGCCATGTGGCAGAAAATAGGTTAAAATAAATGGGTTATCTTAAGTTATGACTCTAGTCAGAGAACAGCTTAGCTATCTGGCTAAGGTATTTGTAAATATATTTTGAATCTGAGTCTTATTTCTGGGAACATGGGGCTGGGAGGAAGAACCAGATCTAACTTCTAAAACCCAGATGGTGGAAAGAAAGAGATTCCTGCAAGTTATCTTCTGTTCTCTACAAGCATAAACAACATATGCATACATATAGAAAATGAATTAATAAATAATATTCAAAAATAAACTTTATCCCATTGTATGAGAGTTCAAAGAAATCCTACCTTCTTACAATCGCTATGTATGAATCACAGCCAGTTCCTCAGAGTCTTTCAGAGAATGGGAATCCATCCAAAGGTGCAGAGCTTTCTTGTTCCACCCTATCACTGAAAGGTGTGGGCAGGCCGCGTCATTGGGCTTGTTTCTACAAGCTGGAAGGCTGAAGCATACCCTGCCAGATGTTCCCTCTACTTCTCTCCTGTCCCAGCAGAGAATTTCAATGCTGCCCATCTTTAGATGACTCAGTAAATCTTTCAACATGTGTGTAAAGCTCTCCCTGTGAACGCAGGATGGCTGCCTGTGGTGTGGTGTCTTCATGTCAGGGTTTGAGCAGGAAGCTGAAAGCAGCTCTGATTTATAGCTCACTCATCAGAAGACATGAAGAACCATCATTTTCATAGACCTTTGCCTACCCAGGACACTGTACCGTTTCTGACCATCAGTGTCCCAGAGAAGTGTCTGTCCCTTAAGCTGACTTCTCCTTGCTTCATCTTGCCCAGCAGTAGACAACAGTGTTTTATGTATGGTTTGTTAATAATATTTAAAAGGGATTCAAGAAACAATAAACATGCACATTCCTACCTCCAAGCAGGCTTCCAGACATAATCTTCTATTTTTTTTCCATTTAGTTGAGTCTTTTCCTCAGGCCCCTAGAGAAATGTGGAAGAATTGACTATAGTGTGCTTCCCAAGACTCAGTCAGAAATGCTATAATGATATCCACCACAGACCTGTGTTACTCTGTCCCCAGACCTCAATTTTAAAATACAAGTAATTCCAAGGGCTTTTAGCAAGAAAGTGGACTTACGTCAGGTTATATTCTGCAATTGCTAATCTTCCTGTCAATTTGACACACAAGTATCAGCTGAAGAATTATTTCCATATTGGCCTGTGGCCATGGCTGTGGGCATACTTTAAATTGTTTATTGATATAAGAAGGCCCAGTCTGATGTGGGATGTATCACCTCTAGGCATGTGGTCCTGGGATATAAAGAAACTAGCTGACCTTGAGCCTGGGGGTGAGCCAGTTAGCAGCATGCCTCCATAGTTTCTGCTTCAGTTTTTGCCTCCAGTTTCCTGCTTGGGTTCCTGCCCCTGGCTTCCCTTGATGACCTATAGCCTGTAGGCCCCAAATAAACTCTTTTCTTCCTAAATTGGTTTTGGTCTGTGGGTTTTTCCTCACAGCAAGAGGAAATCAAACTATGTCATATACTAACCTGGAATTATCACCATGGCATATTAGATTCAAAAACTTTTAAAGACACAAAAAACACAGTTCCTGGAAAAACAAATGTACAGGTGTATGTATTCAAATGCAAAGGGGATAGCTTCAGTACAGACTCAAAGACAGAGATCGCTGGAAGCATATGCCTGCCACTCTATGTTTTTTAAAGATTGTCTTATATAAGCTTGTTCTTTCAACTCCGAGTACAGAGGTCTTTGAAAATTAAGATTAAGAGGTAAGGTGCTCAAGTAAGGATATAGCTGCATAATATTCTTTCACTATAAACCCAATTAATTTAATCTACATGAAAATCTAATAAGGAACTTGTCAGAAGACAAATGGAATAAATTTGCATCTGATTTTATTTAATATTTAATATATTAGTTCATTGAATTAATACTTATTACTCAGAGTTTTATAGTTATCCAATTGTGTAAAACTCAGTATGACAGACATTTCTATTTGAACTGCACATTCTTATAATATTGCTGAATGCTTTTTAAGTTACATTAGACAGATACTCAAATTTTCGGTGTAATAAACTTTTGGCACCAGAGAGCTTGCCTTGGTGGGAGTGATTAGAGACATAGCAAATGGAGTCAGGCTTGTGTGCTTGCCCCTTGCTTTGATGTGAAGTCTGTCTCAGCTGGTTTTTAGGCACCCAACCTGAAACCCCCACTGAAGGATTGCATTGATCTCTGCCTAGATCCAAGAAGCTAGAAAACTCAATAACCTCAATTATATTAAATTGATTTTTAAAAAGCATTACATGACAGTGCTAAAATGTTTTGGATGTATTCATAAATAAAGAAAAAGATGACACAAGACAATTTCAACCAAGCAGATCGTAGATTTGTGTTTATAATACCCAAATATAATTCTAGGTAGGATATTGATACAAAATTGCTCTGTAGTGTGGGATATCATGGTATTCATTGAAAAACTCAAAACTATTAACTGTTGTAGAGTCACAATTGTCCTGGTTGAAGTGATAAACACTTGACAAAAAGCAAGTTAATAGCAGTTTATAGTTCAAGGCATACCGTCTGCCATGGCAAAGAAGCCATAGTAGCTAGCTGGTCACATCACAGGTGCAGTCAGGAAGCAGAGAGACTTGAGCTCTGGCACTCAGCTTGCTTTCTTCTTTTTGTTCAGCCCAGGATCACAGCCCATGGGTGATGCTGCCTCTTTAGGGTGAGTCTCTCCACTCTAATTAACTTAATCTAGAAGGTTTCTCACTGACAGGCCGAGATTTGTTTTTGTGGTGACTTAGAATAGTGTCAAAGAGAGGGAAGTGGCCATCAGGTACTAAATGAGCACTTGCTACAGAGGTTATGAGCTTTGGGGACCTGACCTTTCCCAGGTGTCCTGTGAGAAAGTGGGACCTGGGGGCTTAGATAAATGTTGACCTCTTATCTATGAGGTAAAATACTGGGCATCTAAAGATTTTTGCCTTAAATAGGGGCCACAGAGAGAAGCCAGCTGTTCTTTGTATGAGCATGCTTGGAGATGTAATTCAAAAGGGTCTATGCATTCACAAGGTCACGGGGCAGGAGCCACATGCTCAAGCAGGTTGGGCTGTCCTGCCAAGAAAAGGAAGAGAGGCGAATTTCTTCTGTATCCTAGATGTCCAGACTTAGCATACAGGAAGCTATTACCCTTCCCCTGAGGGCCTGCTGCTCAGAATGAAACTGGGGAGCACTTACCAGGCCTACAAGACACAGGGACCAGAGCAGCAAGAGGAAGAGGAAGATGCCATTCAGGGTGACTGTCTCCTTCTATTGGACATGCAAAGGAGAAAATGTAACAAAGAGCTGGGTGGAGACCCTGTTCTTAAGGACAAACCTGCCACCATGTGGCTTCAGGGGAAAATACGCTTAAAAAGCCTGCTTAGCATTTCAGCCTAACCGAGGAGGGCCCACAGTAAGAGATTTCAGGTTATTATGCCATTATACGCTAAGTATTACTTTGTATTTCTGTTGACTCCTTTTGAGAAAGCCTTAAACCAAGTTAGACATAGAGAACCAAACAGCCTGGTTCAAATGAAAATGCTTGCCTTTGTCTTAAAGAATGTTCGCATATATGTATATGAATGTTAAGAATGTGTGATAATTTAGACTAAAAACAGAGAGAATTACATCCTTCCCAGTTCACTGAGGCATTCACAGAGGGTAGCCGGAAAAAATGCTCTCACTTCTGTTTCACCTCTGCTGTTCATCCTCACAGAAATCAGTGGTCCATCTGGAGAATGTCATCCTGCAGTGAATTCTCACCACAATGGAATGTGTGGATTACCTTATCAATAAACAGTGCATAGGGTGGTCCTTGACTTTACAATCTGGAGAGAAGTAACCGGAGTGTGGCGGAGAGTCACAAAGAGTCAAAAGACTGCAGAGGCAGACAGAGCTGTGGGAGCAAGGAGGACCTGTGGTCTCTTTCTGAGTGTCAATAGCCTTGCCTAGAAAATGAGTTGGGCTAAAGGAGCTGAGGGGGTTTGCAGCCCCATGGGAGGAGCAACAGTGTCAACAGGCCAGACCCCCCCAGAGCTCCTGGGGACTGGATCACCAAGCAAAGGATAAACACGTGGCTCTGGCCACATAAGTGGCAGAGTATGGCTTTGTTGGCCATCAGTGGGAGGAGCAGCCATTGGGCCTAAGGGTGTTCGATGCCCTAGTGTAGGGGAATGCTAGGGAGAGAAGACGGGAGTGGGTGGGTGGGGTTGCAGGGGGAGGGGAGACGAGATAGGGGTTTTCAGAAGGGAAGACCTGGAAAGGGGAAAACATTTGAAATGTAAATAAAGAAAATATCCAATCCAAAAAAATAGAAGAAGAAGAAGAAGAAGAAGAAGAAGAAGAAGAAGAAGAAGAAGAAGAAGAAGAAGAAG
>JADRCH010000235.1:2015658-2086894 GCA_019843965.1 Rhynchomys soricoides
AGAAGAAGAAGAAGAAGAAGAAGAAGAAGAAGAAGAAGAAGAAGAAGGAAACAAAGAAACAAAGAAACAAAGAAAGAAACAAAGAAACAAAGAAAATGAGTTGGATATCTGGGTTCCGTAAATTATAAAGGATTAAATAAGATTTAGCTTAACCACTGTCACAATTTAAATATGAAGAGTGGTGGCCAATGGGTACCTCATATCCAAAGACTCTAGAGAATAATTTTTAAATGTTGTTGAGTAGGGTAATAGCATGCTAGATATGTGGGTTTTGTTTTGTTTTTGTTTTTCACAGCAAGAGTAATCAACCTAGGTCATATACTAATCTGGAATAATTACCATGGCATATTAGACTCAGAAACTTTTAAAGTCACATAAGACAGTTCCTGGAAAAACAAATGTACAGGTGTATGTGTTCATATGCAAAGGGGATAGCTTCAGTACAGACTCAAAGACAGAGATCACAGGAGGCATATGCCTGCCACTCTACCTTTTTTAAATATTGTCTTATATAAGCCTGTACCTTCATCTCCGAGTGCAGAGGTCTTTGAAAATTAAGATTACGAGGTAAGGTGCTCAAGAATGGATATAGTTACACACAAGTGATGACATATTGAATTCTTGGGAACAGAATGGCTGGGACTGGCAGGACACTCTGGCTGGCATCTCTAGGCTGAAGTGCGATCCCTCGAAATCCCTGTGTCTCCAGGAGTGTCTCCCAATCTGTGGGAGGTAGAGGCAGGAAGATGATGAGTTCTGGGCTAGCCTGGGCTCCATAGTGAGACTAAAGATGAAGAGTCCTAGGGTAGAGTGCTGTCCTAGCATGGCAAAGATTTGGATTCCATTCCCCAGTCCAAAATTAATTAGTTATTTAATTAAAAGATCAGATGTTGAATCACTAACTTTGAAGATTCGACTATCAGGAGAACTTAGGGTCATGTGAAGTCATGGCATCAGGCTTAATCAAGTATTTCTCTTCCTCTCAATGTCTCTTTCTCCTCTGTCTCCCCATCTCCACCTCTTTCTTCTCCCTGTCTTCATTTCTCTCTCTTTCTCTCTCCCCCTCTCAAATCAGTGTATATCAAGCACAGGTTGAGAGAACAGGGGAAGACAGCAGCTGTCAGCAAACCTAGGGGTGAGTCCTCTGCAGGAACCAGGTCAGACATGATGTTCATTTGGGACCTTCAGGACTCACTATCAGATGTGGAATTCTGCTGTCACAGCTGCCCAGTGGGTAGTCTTCTGTGGTGACAGTCAGAATATCAAGCACCCTAGGAACAGGCATGAAGGCACAGTGGGGAGCTACAGTCTCCTGAAGTGAGGCCTGATTATTGATGGAGATCTCCTTACTGCCCCATCTTGGTAGCATATCGCTTCATGGCATTCTATGCATCATTTACTTGCTATGGTGTGCTAAGGGGTGTGTGTGTGTGTATCTGTCTGTCTGTCCTAAAATGATCATATGGGGCAGGTTCAGAGGCTGAGGTCTCTGACAGACAGATCACATGGATGGTAGATAAAGTGACTGGAGGGTGTGAACAAGGACAGAAGTCTAAGAAGCAGAAGGCGGCAGTAGAGGCAAAGCACTCTAGCCATTGTGAGTGCATCTGACTGCCCTTGGCAGACATGACAGGGTGAGAAACACCACTGAGCCTGAGAAACAAACACATCCAAATCAGAGTAGAACCGGTTTAGGTTCTACTACTGTGGAAGAAAGCAGAATATCCCAGAACTGTGGGCCACTGTGAAGTGTGCAGTTGTCTCATAACAGAAATATCAGGAGAGAAAAGAGAACCTGAAGAAATGGAAATATTTAAAGTGAGTTCATGTCAGGCAGCAAAGCTCAGATCCTGGGAGCTGGGAGGGTAGAGTCATATGAGGGAGTGAGAGGAAACCCTGGGCTTAAGTAAGAAACAATCGTATTTTAGAAATCCAACGATAAGGGGGAACTCCTCCAGCAATGAGCTGGAAGAAATAAGAATGCCTTGCATGTGATAGAGCAAGAAAGAGAATGTTCTCCAGCATCTTACAAATATGGGAGAAGAGATGAAACAAGAGCAAATTGGTCAGGCCAGAAACAAGGAAATAAAAATGGTTACAATCAAACAAGCAAACCTGGGAAAGTTTGTTTCCAGTAACCCACCAACCAGAAAGTGTGAACTAAGTTACTGAGAGAACCATCCCTAGCTGTGGCATTATCAGCAGGTGATGGTTGCTGAGGGAGGGAGAGCCATTTCTCTGTCAGCTCTCCTTGCCCCACTGGATGGCCCCACACCCTTGCCCACTATAGTACACCCACCTTAAGCTTATCTCTGACTAGCTTACAAATAAATGAGACTCAGACTGTGGTTATTTTATTTGGCTTTGGCAATTACTGGGGGGTTACCCCAATCTACTGTTCAAACTGCTGGCCTGGCACCTCCCCAGTGCTGTACCCCAGATACTTGCTGTTTCTCCTGGCCACACCCTCAAGGTCCATCTCCCCTCAGGCAGCGTCCCCCGTCCCCCTCTCTTCTCATCCTTCCAGTTTCTCCCTCTGATCTCTCCTCTCTTCTCCCTCTTTTCCACCCTCAACCAGAAACTCAGAAGCCACCTACCTCTAATCCCTCCAGTAATTAGCTGTAGCCAATTTAATTTAACCAATCATTTTAAATCAAGGAACAAGGTTTGCACAACAAAAGCTTGTTAACATGAGAAGTCTCTCATAGGCCTAGACCTTAGAGTACAGAGTTTAGCATTAGGATACATAGCAACAGAGCAAACCTCAACAGTCCAAGGTCACCACTAAGTGGTCCTGGGAGGTGATTAATAATAACATAAAAAGACATGGACTTTAAAAGGAGACAGCTTGGTAGGTCTGAGAAAGGCTGGGTGTTGAAGAGAAGAAATGAGGAAAGTGAGTAAAGTCAAAATACATTATACACATGTATGAAATGTTCCAAGAATAAATTTAAAATGTTATTTAAAAATCTGTTAGAGAGGAGAAAAAGGATGCAGGTCAGAAATACAGATGCTGGGCTGCAAAGATGGCATAGTGTTTAGGAACATGGGCTGCATTTGGTGAGAACTGGAGTTTAGATCCCAACTCCCACATGGTGGCTCACAACCACTGTGACCCTGGCTCCAGGAGATCTGATGCCCTCTTGTGGCCTCTTGTGGCCTCTTGAGGCACTGCACACATGAGCACATGCACAGGATGGAAATGTAGGTTGCATGAAGGTAAAATAAATACTTATCATTTTTATTCCTTATACATGTTTATACAAACAATGAAAGGGATGACATTTTTGACTTATATAAGTATGCTGTACATATGCCTATGTGTGTAATTAAAAACTGATGTAGGAAATGGCACACATCATAAAACAAAAGAAAGAACAGAAGAATCAGGAAGCTTTTGGTATAGAGGATTATGCTGTCAGGAAAACACCACAGT
This sequence comes from Rhynchomys soricoides, assembly GCA_019843965.1. Taxonomy (NCBI): domain Eukaryota; kingdom Metazoa; phylum Chordata; class Mammalia; order Rodentia; family Muridae; genus Rhynchomys; species Rhynchomys soricoides. The sequence continues at coordinate 2,019,095 of JADRCH010000235.1, forward strand.
GCTGTTTGAAAGTGAATTCTCATATTTATTGTGACTGTTGAAAACTCCAGAACAAAACCCAGAACACATGCTAGGAGAGAAGATGGAAGCATAAATGTTCTGTTGAAATGCTGAGGGGCACAAAAGATTTAAGACTGACCAGGAACAGCCAACAGGGGACAGGCAGGCAGCAGGGCAAAACCACAGGGGGTTCTGTTTGTCACACTCTTTTCTTAGGTGTCTTTATTTGTGTTTTAAAGATTCAATTTTATTGTATTTGTTTGTGTATATGCATGTATGTATGCTGGTGTGCCAAGTGCATGCCTAGTACCCAAAAAGGCCAGAAGTGGGCACTGGTTCTCCTGGGCCTGGAGTAGAAGATGTTTGTGAGCTGCCATGTGGGCACTAGGAACTGAACCCTAGTCTCCTGCAAGAACAACAAGTGCTCTTAACTGTGGAGCCATCTCTCCAGGTTTTGTGGTTTTGTTTTTGTTTGTTGATTTGTTTTATAGACGGGGTTTTACTGGGTAGCCCTAGTGGCTTGGAACAGGGTTTTACTGGGTAGCCCTAGTGACTTGGAACTCGCCTTGTAGATCAGGCTGGCCTTGAACTCACAGACCTCTGCCAGCCTCTGCCTCCTAAGTTAAAGGTATTAACACCATGCCTGCTCTTTGCTAATCTTTCACTGACAATGTTTGCATCTGAGTTCACTGGGGATATGTACCAGTAGTTTTCACACCTTGCGAACTTGTCTGGACTTGGCTAGGGTAATATGGCCATCACAGAATGTTTTTGATAAATTTCCTTTACTCTCGGTTCTGGGATACAGCCTGACCGAGAAGAACTGTCATCAGCGCTTGACAAGTTTGGCATTATTCATCTGCAGAGTCATCTGAAACTCTTCTATTCCAAGGAGGTTTTTCATCATTTATTCAATCTCCTTAGCCATTACTGATCTATCCAGGCCTTTGTGTCCTGGCGATTTGGTAGGTCATATATGTTCTAAAATTTATTCATTTCTTCCAAAGTTTCAAATTTTGTGTATGTGCATATGCAGATTGTGTGAGTGACCATTTGTGGGTAGTGGGTATCTTCACATGTGTGTGCATGTGTGCATTAGAAGGCAGAGAATAGCCTTAGGTGTCACTCCTTAGGTAAGGGCACCTTTAAAATCATTAATTAATTTTGAATCATAATATTCCACTGACCCAGTGCTCAACAGGAGACTGGGCTCTACAGCCAGTGAGGCTCAGGGATCTGCTTGTCTCCACCTCTCTGCAGCTGGTAATGAATGCACACCATAGTGGCTGCTCTAAGCACTGAATTCAGAACCATGTGCCTGTGTGCATTTTTACTGGTGAAGTAGGTATCTTTTAGTCAGCACATTATGAGACCATGCTTAGTAACTCATCAGTGTGGTCTGTACCATCTAATTGGAGAATTTAGTCCATTTATTTTGAATCTTATTATGGGCAGGTTACGATTTATTCCTGTCATTTTATTGATTTTCTTCCTGTGTTTTCTTTGTTCTTTCCCCCCCTCTTTTGGTCATCTTTTGTACTCCTTTTCATTTAATGGCTTACTATGTGTTTTAGTCACTGTTCTATTACTGTAAAGATATATCATGACCAAGTCAATTCATAAAACAAATGATTTAATTGGGGAGCTTCCTTACAGGTTTAGAGGGCTAGTTCATGATCATCATGTCAAGAAGCAGCCAGGCATGGCACTGGAACAGTAGCTGAGGGGTACATCCTGATCCACGGGGAGAAGGGAGGAGGGAGGAGAAGAGATAGAGACACTGGGCCCGTGTGAACCTTTGAGTCCTCACAGTCAGTGGTGTGCTTTCCCTAACACAGTCATACTCACATCTTCCCCTGGTGACGAAGCACTCAAATACGTGATCCCGTGGAGGGCATTCTCATTTAACCCACAACCCCACACTATCTTTTTTTTTTTTTTTTTTACCATGTCTTCCTTGTGTAGCTGGCTGCATAGTGACATTTATGCTTTCACTACACAGTTGTCTCTCACTCCGGGCTATAGACTCCCGCAAGCATTAATGTTCAAGCTTGTTTGGTGGCCTCCATTTCCTTCTGACCTTGTTTTCCTGGAGGGGTTCTGTTTGCTCTTGAGTTTCATAGTTTCTCACAAAGCTCTCAAGATCCTTTTGCATATTATGGTCTGACTGCATCATCCTTCTCTGACTTAGAAAAGACCTTGCTGCTGTCACAGCCAACACATCCTGGAGCCTTTCCTCCAGTGTTTACCTTCTTCTCCTTGGCCATTCCAACAATTCTCATGCTTGTCTGGTGTCTCATGCTTGTGTGTTATTAAGCCCTTGACTGCTCTCTTGAAGATTAGCTTTCTTTGTTTCTTCGGTTTTTGTTTGTTTGTTTTTTGTTATACCTCTTTTGTCTTTTATCCTTGCTCCCTTTTTAATGGGCTGAGGCCAACCACCAAACGATTTTAGTTTTAGTTTGACTCATTGAGATCTTCATTTCTAGGATTTCTCTTTGGTTCTCTCTCTCGCTTTCTCTCTCTCTCTCTCTCTCTCTCCCCTTTCCCCCCTCCTCTTTCTCACGTCCACACCCCGAGTTTCCTTCATATTTACCTGGAGTTACCCCTGTGTCCCCAGGAACTTGAATTCCCCTAGACACTCCATGGGCTTCTGCTTTCTCTGGATTCTTCCATTAGAGTCGTTGTGCTTGAGACCACCCTGTTACTTTCTTTTCATAGTCTCCATGCTGAGACTTGTACAACTGGTGGGTCTTATATCTGCCTATTATATTGGCTGCCTTTTCAAAGAAGCAGCTTTCCCCAAAAACATGTTTCAGGGACTTGACTTGCTATGTGATGTTGGTGTTACTTCTTATTAGTCATGGTGGTCATTTGACTAGGTATAGCTGCCATAGACTTGTGTGTGGATGCTTGATCCACAGGGAGTGACACTATTAGAAGGTGTGGCCCCGTTGGAGTAGGTGTGCCTTTTTAGAGAAGGTGTGTCACAGTGGGAGTGAGGTGTGGCCTTTTGGAATAGGTGTGGCCTTGTTGAAGTAGGTGTGGCCCTGTTGGAGTAGGTGTGGTCTTGGAGTAGGTGTGGCCCTGTTGGAGTAGGTGTGGCCTTGTTGGAGTAGGTGTGGCCCTGTTGGAGTAGGTGTGGCCCTATTGGAGTAGGTGTGGTCCTGTTGGAGTAGGTGTGACCTTGTTGGAGTAGGTGTGGCCTTGTTGGAGTGGGTGTGGCCCTGTTGGAGTGGGTGTGCCTTTATAAGAGAAGGTGTGTCACAGTGGGCTATGACATCTTATAAACTCAAGTCTGGTCAATGTGTCTCAGTTTTACAACTCTCAGCTTACTGAGAGTAAGCTTCTCTGCCTACACGCTGCCATGATTCTTGGCATGGTGAGAAATGGACTAAACCTCTGAAACTCTAAGCCAGCTTTTAAATGTTTGCCTTCATAAAAGTTGCTGTGGCAAAGTTGTCTTCACAGCAATAGAAACCTTAACTATGATAGGCACCATGGTGTTTTCCTGTAACATCTTTGGCTCTGATCAAGGTCTTTGGGTACAATATGTACCACACTCAATCAAGAAAGAGTGTTCTAGCATCTTTGTGGGCAGTGTTTATTGCCTGCACTATGAGTGGCTGCGCCATTGGTTGGTGGAAACTTTTCTAGACCTGGGAGTGCTCACTTACTATGTCACTAGCTAGCAAAAACCTCTAGCATTTTTGGCCCTACTAGCAGCAGGAGACTGAAGCATGGGCCTTAGAACAGTCAGTGGTGTGGGCTGCAAAAGGAGAAACATTTGCTGAAGGTTAGCCCCTTCTGAGGCTCTCCCACCTGACTTTATCAGCTGTGCCTAGTCAGAGAACATGGGAAAGGAATTCTGGCATAAAACATCAAGAAACGTAGCTTTCTTCTTGCTGCTCAATGGTACTGACAGTGGAGAAGAACTCAAGCAGAGTCCAGGAATTTACCACCCAGCCTTTCCATGGAGCTGCAGAATGGATTGACTCTCTCAGTCCATCCTGGGGTATGGTAACAATAGATACTGTGATGTCTTTTTCTGTACAGGAATAAATAGTTGCCCGAGTCTGATCCAGTTGAGAGATCAGGTGAGACTAACAGGGATTCAGGCAATTTAATCCTCACTCATACAGGTCTATTTGAGGTTGGCCATGGCTTCACCTCAGAGGGTAGCTCCCTGATGAAGGAAGGAAGACAATGCCCTTGGGTTCCTTACAGTGTGGAATACACAGCAGGCTTGGATTGAAGTTTCTTATGAGTTTATCAGCAGGACAGAGAAGAAGGGGTTAATATGCTCTGCCATTGGGAAATTGCTGCTTCTAACTAAAATCACAGCTAATTTTCTTCTCAAAATACAGGTTTGCCATTTTTAATCACAGACTCTGTAATTAAGGATGCAAAGAAAATGAGGTAGGTCTAAGAAGCATCTCAAATAAACAAAGAATTAAGATGCAATAAGCTTAGAAAGACAAGAGCCCTCTGGAGTGATCTGGGGAAGTCTTTCCGATAGACAACACACTCTTTCATTAATCAAGACTCTGAACCATGAGTTCTCAGCCAAGCTCTGAGCTTAATTTTTATTTGTGTGTCGTGCTAAACGCTTTGATTTATATGAGATATTTTTCTTCATTAAAGAGAATCATGTTTTAATCACACACTGTCATTTGGGATGGATCTTTATGAATTATATTTCTCATTTAGTGCTATCAGACCTTTTCCTAGCCTGGAAGAAACAAGCAACATTATGGAGAACATAGAAGGTTATGCTACAGGAACGAGAATCCTTCTCCTGAAAGAAATAAAAATGGAACTATCCCCAAATGCCTGGTTGTATCAATAAAGGTCCAATCGATGACCTCAAAATGTCAGGCGGGGATAGACACAGAAACTGCCCCTTTCTCAAAATATCCAGGTGACAAAACAAAGATCTGCTGGGGACATAAGAAAGCAACTGACACATGTGCACAGAGCACCAGGGTTACTGATAGATAAACCCTGGCCACTACAGGGCAGAGTGGTCCAGCATCCAGGGCTCGGACAGATGGCAAAGAGGAAGATGGCTTCTGCATACAGTTTTCCTGATAAATCCACGTGAGTGCCTGTAAGTAGGACGGTTCATGAAGAGCTACGGAAAACAATGTCTAGAAATTCTTGAACAGATGGAGAATGTCAAGCCACAATACCCACCACAAGGCCTTGAACTTACAAACAGACTTTCTGATTTGTTGTTCTGTTCGGAAACCCTCCGCAGAGCCTCTGGAAGTGTCCCTGATGAGTGGTCAACAGGCCACTTTGAAAGACACTGTTTTAGAAATGAAGTCTCAGTTTCACGCTTATCTTTTCTAGCTAAGGTGTTGGAAACCTTTAGCTGCCCCAGGAGGAAGAGAGTTGAGTAGATTTTTACTCAATGCTATCTGAATTCCAAGCATCATGTTAGATACAGAGCAAACAAAATTGTTTCTTTCCCTGGCTTCTGTGGTGTGGTGCCAACTAGTACCACTCATGTAAGAGAAGCAGGGGGAATACCGTATAATTAAAGTTTTCTGTGTCCTTATTCAGTCTCTGGGTAACAAACTAAATTACAAACTTAAAAGAAATGTATATTTAACACATAACTTTAACAATAGCAGAGAAAGAATCACAATGTATCTTTGAGACTCCATTTGCTTACATTGGTGAGCACCACAATTAATTCATGAGAAAATAAATATAAATAACATACATGAAGCCAGCTCGTTCATAGTTTCAGATGGCTCAGGAGTTAGGACAGGCTACCCACTAGTTCAGGTGGTTCTCTTACTGAAAAAACTTAATCTACTTTAGTTTCTATTAGAAATGGATATGCATTATTTTAATGAAACAGCTAAGCAAGCAGAGTAAATTGACATTTATTTCAATCCCTGAATGATTTCCCTTTTTTTTTCTCTTTTAATAATTGAGTGATTTTGATATACATGTTCTTTAAAAGAATAACAAATTAATTTGACCAAAGAAATCCAGAAGCTGTTTGTTCATTTGTTCTCTACTGTGTTCCCATGTCTTTTTCAAACACCCACATACATAGTGACATTCAAACACCACTCTTGGGACCATGAATAGGGCTGCCTCAGCATCATCTGCAGCAATAGGAGAGTGTTGACCTTTCTTTAATGAACATAAAAGGAAGAAGTTATTATTTCTATCCCATTCATACAATGTGATGCCACTCAGAGGGAACATTTATGGTGAATTATTATCACAGCCAGGGATGCTTGCTTTAGTGAAAACATGAAGTAGGTCATTTTGCAGAAGCTCATATTTGATCATTTTAATTTAAAATCAGATGTCAGCAGTGAGCTGTGGGCAAGGGTTCCCTGCCCTCTCAGATGGACTCTCTGTCTAGGTTCTCCCAGTTGTCCACTCTTCTGCTGATAAAACATACAGTAATGTTTTTCCATGTTTCTGAAATTTCCATATGGTCAGCGCCTCACTTACCTGTTGTGACAAACATGCACACTGACTGAATTAGTTACACACACACACACAGACACACACACAAACACACACACACAGACACACACACACACAGACACACACACACAGACACACACACACAGACACACACACAGACACACAGACACACACACACAGACACACACACAGACACACACACACACAGACACACACACAGACACACACACACACACACAAACACCTTCTTATTTTCTCTCTAGCCTAGTATGAGATCTAATACACTGTTCATCTTAATGGTTTTGCTAGAAGACATAAGATCTTTAACCATCACATGCAATTCTTTCAGATTGAAAGAGGTAAGAGGCATCTAGATAATAAAGACAAAACCATGACCACTTCTTGACGTATGTTTCAACAAAATGGTAGATTGTTCCAAACAGTTGTTGAACTGAGAAGTTTCTCCACATTCTGGGCAGTAATTACTAGCTTGTGGTGGAGGCCACAACACTCAGAGGAGGAGGCTCACATTCAGTGTAAGCAATTTCCATTCCAGTGGGTTTGCTCACGCAGTCACACATACGATATTATGAAGAATTTTGAAGCAAACCCTTCATTTGGTTTTTCCCATAAGTGTGACATTAAAAAATAAGATTCTAGTTTCCATCATGTAGTTTTAGATTTATTTACAGAAAATGATGGCTTCATAGAGTCTCTCTAAATTAAACACTAGCTTGAGTAAAAGGGGTACACACATATATAACATTGCTCATTGTTTACATAAGCAAAGGCACACAGATGTCTCTGTATGTGTGTGTTATAAACATGATTGGGTATATATGCATGAAGATTTATATAATACAATGAAAAACCAAAGTACTAAAAATCTAAAAACCAGAGGGTTTGTTAAAAAGGCCAGAGAAGACAAGTATCTTAGGAGAGTGGACGCAGCTTAGAATTAATCTTGCAGGGATGGAGAGTTGGCTCAGTGGTTAAAGCTTATGCTGAAAATCTGCACTGGGTTCCCAGCATCCACACTATGGAGCACAACTACCTGCAACTCCAGTTCCAGGGGATTTGATACCCTCTTTTGGCCTTTATGGGCACTACATGCACATGGTACACACACATACATGCATGTAATGCATGTAGGCAAACACTTATACACATAAAACATAAATCTTTATTTTTAAGCTTTCAAAAGACATAGGTATGTGCTTTTGGGTAAGATTCTCCGCAAGGCACCTCCTGTGTTCTGAGACAAAGGTCAGCAAGGGATACTGTATGGCCAAGTTGACCGCTACTTCCTATCTTTATAAATAAAGCTTTATCAGAACATGATCATAATCAATTGGTCACATTTGTTGTTACACTACAAAAGCAGAGTTAATCAAGATGATCACTATTAGCTTTCAAATTCTAAAATATTAAGAGTTTGCTGTTTACATAAAAACATGACCTTTAGTCTCAGATTACAGCCTGACTGCTGAACACTAAATTAAGAAACAGCTTAACTTTGGTGCATCTGTCCAACTTACTAGAATCTTAAGAAAAATAATACTTTATAAAAAGCAAAATTAATAACATAGGCCATGGAAAGACTGAATCTCAACCTGACAAACAAGAACTTAATTGTGCTGAAACAGGTACTGATAGGCTGAGTGATTTGATGTACAGACATCAGAAAGAAAAACGCACGGAACATTATGTACAAAGTTACACAGCAGAAAACTTGTTCTCGTCTTAGTTAGAGTTGCTGCTGTAATGCTGAAATATCATGAACAAAACAGCTCAGGAAGGAAAGGATATATTTGTCTTATACTTCCACATGCCTGTTCATCACTGAAGGAAATCAGGAACTTAAACCTGGAGGCAGGGGCTGGCTGGTGCAGAGTCCATGGAAGGGTGCTGCTTACCAGCCTGCATCCCCTGGTTTGCTCAGCCCGTTTTCCTATAGAACCCAGGACCACCAGCTCAGGGATGGCACCACCCACAAGAGTCTGGGCCCTCAGCCATCAATCGTGGATTAGGATCAAGGATATATACTACATGCTTGCCTGCAGCCCGATTTTATGAAGGATTTGCTCAATTGAAGTTCCCTCCTACCAGATCACTTTAACTTGTGTCAGGTTGATGTAAAAGTAGCTAGCACAGTTATGAAAAGGAGGAGTTGAAATGAAACGTTAGTCATTGTTTATCTAGATAGTCCTCAGGAGTGAACTGTGGATGGCAGATCAATACCACAGGGTGTAGTCTTCCCTAGAGAAAAGAAAGTCAGAGAAGACAAAGCATCTGAAGGAAAAACGGTGCAGCCCTTCTGCTCTGGGAACGCCAGGCTACTATGTTATCACTTACATAAAATTACTCAGGTTTATAAGTTTTCTTAAAATACACAAGAGCTGGCTTCATACCAGATTTACCAGATGAAGTCCAGGAAAGAATGAGACCTCAGAAAGGTAAGTTCAATACCAAAGTAGCCCTGCTGGGAAGATTCGGCTCAATTCACAAGTCTGATCTGACCTTCAAGGTGCCCTTGGGTGTGAGAACTAAGGGTTTGCCATAGGAATAGACTCTAACCAACTTACTCACCCTGCCTTTTCCAAGGTATTTAAGAAATATAGGACTGCCACTTCAGGACTAGATTGGGAGCTTTGAGGGATCCGGCACTGAACAGTTAAAGCCACAAACAGTTCTGAAGATCACATTACTAGGATGGTATGGAAGAAATAAAAGCAGATTCAAGTTGAAAATTGACATCTTTCTTTTTTATTAATTAGAAACCACTTTATGGTAAAAACTCATTTTCTTTTGAGTTCATCTTACCAATAATCTGTACAGTCAAGATGAATACTGTATTTGCTGTGGGTCACAAGGCCCTTATGACTCAGGTATTACAGAAAACAGCCATCAGACAGATGAACAGCTCCAGTGTGTTAGAGAAAAGCAGGGAACCCGGTGGGGTGTTTTATGCTGCCTCAACTTCCCAGGTCCTGGAGTTATAGATAGGAGCTGTAAGGTCTGCATGAGAGTGAGTATGTTTGAAGTTCACTTGGTAGTACTGTACAGAATTTCATAAAATACTGTTTCATCATGGTGAGTATTTTAGATCCAAAGAAAACAATGGTTTCAGATAAAATGATAACCCAATAGGATGGTGTATTTGATTATCAACTTGATAATGTCTAGAATCATCTGGAAGGAGAGGGTCAATGAGATTGTCTAGATCAGGTGGGCCTGTCGGCATGTTTATGAGGGTTGTCTTGATTAGATTCATTGAGGTGAGAAAACCTGCCTACTGTGGGTGGCACAATTCCCTAGGCAGGGGATCCTGAACTGTGTGAGTGAAGAGAGTAAGCTGAGTACAGACAAGGTTGCATTCATTCTCTCTGCTCTTGGCAATGGATGTGGTGTGGTCAGCTGCTTCTGTTTCCTGAAGCCCTCGCTTTCCTGTGGTGATAGGCTATAACTTGGAAGCTAAAACAAACCCTGTCTCCCCTAAATTGCTTTTGTCAGGGATTTTTGTTATAAAAACAGAAAACGAAACTAAGACACCCAAAGATTCCTAATGAAAGAATTAACAGATTGTCTTTACAAAAGTAAGGAAATCCCAGCACTCAAAAATCATTCACTAAAGGCTTTAAATTAAAATAAGCATCTCTATTCCAGCAAGATTGACTACATAACCAAACAACCTACTATAAAACAGTATTGGTAAATCAGCAAGAGCTAAATCTCTGATAGTGATAGTCAGACACAACTGTGACACAACAGCAAAACTATGTTTAGTTTGTTCAAAGAAGTGGAAAACAAGCATGCCAGTATTGTTTTCATCCCAACATTTGTGAAATAGCAGAGCAGAGCATTTGCATGTCAATAATTTAACTAAAAGCTGAATGGAGATATTTAGAAGCATGATAGAAATAGTTGAAGAGAAGGTTTGTAAACTGGGAGATGAGTCATAAATACTCAGAATTAAACATGGAAAAAATAAAATTTACATTATTAGACTAATACTATGAGACAGAAACATGAGCATCATGATAAATGTGACTTTCATTTTAAAGAAAAAAATTCACATGTGTGTGTCAGGGGACAAGAAACACACATGTGTCATGCACTCATGTGGAGCTTAGAGGACAACCCGTGTCTCCTCTCACCATGTACATCTCAGGATTCAAACTTACATTATCAGGTTAGGGGCAAATTCATTTATTTACTGAGCCACCCACCAGCTTCTGAATATTTTATTACATTTTTATTTACTCTCTCTCTCTCTCTTACTCTCTCTCTCTCTCTGTGTTTATGTCTGAGTGTGTGTGTGTGTGTGTGTGCGCGCGCGTGTGCGCGCGTGCTCACGTGCACATGTGCTCTCACGTTGAGCAGCCCTCATGTTTGCAGGTCAGAAGACAACTTTCAGGACTTGGTTTTCTTCTTCAATCTTGTTGATGATTCATGGATCAAATGCAACTTGTCAGGCTTGGCAGCAAATGCAATCACTGAGCAATCTTGCCAGCTCTAATGTAAAACTTATATATATATAAAAAAAAAAATAAAATAAAACAGAAGAACCAGAACCATGTAGGACATACTTGGTGGCTTGAAGGGAAAATCTAGTCTTAGGCTCAGGATTTTGAACACTTGTTCTCTGACTCACCATGAAGATTGGGGAGATCATAGAATCTTTGGGAGATTCAGCTTTGCTGGAGAAAGCATGCCACTGAAGGTGAGCTTTGAGAGTTTGTAAATGGGTTCACTTCCTGATCTCAGCTTCCTGTGTGTGGTTAAAGACGGGACCAGCCAGCTCCTGAGGGCATGTGTCCCTGCCATGACAGACTCTCTCAGGTCTTCCTTAGGCTGTCTTGATCACAGTATCTATCATAGCAGCAAAACAGCACCTTATACAGCAACAAGCACAAACCAAGCTGATCTTGTTAAATAGGAACAGCCCAGAAGTTCCAGGTAAGACATAGCTATTTTTAAACAGTTGAAAAATCAAACAAGCAAAAACAAACAAGCAAAAATGATAACATCGTGACAAACAGAATCTTAAAGTGTCAAGAGGCAGATAATACGATGGGAAGAAAGACAGGAGAGAACTCTACCACAAGGGAGCCAAGGACACTGGCTTTTTGTGTTTCAGAAATAGATTTTCAGGACAAACATACTGTTTGGGATCAAGAGAGTCTTATCACAGGTAGAAAAAGGCTTTATACATTTCTGTTATAAAACAGAGAAGGAAATGGGTGGGGAGATCTCTGTAGAGTAAAGTCTCATGGGTGACGACTTCTTCTCAATGCCTGGATACAGCTGAGTAAGAGGCTTGCTAGGGAAAAGCTGCTTTTGGTAGGAAACAAAGTTTCTGGGACACTTTCTGAAGTAGTAGGAGAGGAGGGATGCTAACTTCTGACTGGGGAATTTAAGTTCCACAAAATGGACTTACTACCCACTGGCTTGATCTCAACTTCGATTTAGAAGATATTAAAACTTTTAATAATTAGTTCTTAGTCATATCTATGCAGGTGGACATGATTATTTTTTGTCTTCAGCTGTGCTATTTTCTTCGTTTTCATCTGTATAAAGTGCTCATCTAATTATAAAAGTAGGATAATGTAGCACCTCGAGGAAAATTAATAGCTTTCACTAGTGTATCAGAGAATGCAAAAAATTATGAAAAACTGAACTAAACATTCAGCATACATCAAGAAGAATTCCAACAAATCAAGACCAAAAGAAAAAAAAAAAAATCGGAGTTCTTTGAGATACCAGGGACCTGGTGCCTGACTACATGACATGGAGGCCTGTTCACCGTGGGTACAAACAGAGTAAAAGTCAGGGCAGCAGTGAAGACACTAGTAGAAACATGAGTGTGATTCATCAGGCAGCAGGCTGAACTGCATGCACAGCACAGGGTCAGACACCTCCCCCCCCCCCCACCCCCGTTTAAAATCGCAGCACAGCTAAAGGGCACCTTTGCCAGACCACTCAGGACAGCCTCAGACTGAGGTCACTGCCTCTGGGAAATGTGGTGGCAGGCATAAGGAGTAGAGTGGTGGATCTGTGTGTGGAGGGAAGGGGGAGAGGACCAAGCAGGCTCAGAGGCTGGAAGTGCAAGAGCAATGTGTTAATCACTTTTCCTGTTGCTTTGACCAAATGCAATGAAGGTGGGGACACATGACAATAGGAGCTGGAGACTGGCTGTCCACACTCAGGAAGCACAGTGGGAATAGGAGTGTAGGGGGTTATAAGGTGCTATCTTCCTGCTCCTAACTCATCCATCAAGACTCTACTTCCTAAAACTTCCACATCTTTCTCAAACAATGGGAGCAGCTGAAGACCAAGCGCTTAAATCCTTGAACTTATGGGGGCACATTAGAAAATTCAACCAGAATGGAAAAGACAGAAAATAGTCACCTGTCTTGTTGCTGTGCCAAAATACAGGGACGAAGCTGCTTCGGGAAGAGTTTAAACTGGCTCCCAGTCTGAGGAACCAGGTCGTTATGGTGACAGGAGTAGGAGGCAGCAGTTTTGCCACGCCTGCAGCTAGACAATAGAGAGCCATGAGGGCGGTAGCTTTTGTCCAGACGACAAAACTAACCAGCATGGTTTCTAATTCCATTTTTGTTAAAACTTCAACCTGACAACCATATTTATAAATAACTGATATTTGGTTAGGAAAAATAAACTACATTTGTTTGGGTTTTCTGAACGACAAGAGGAAATGAACACTTAGATCTTCCTTAAATCTTCCATTCGCTTCTGCATGTCCTTTGTCATCTGCTTAGTGAAGTAGTTCATGGTTTCAAATTATATTTCACGTGTATAATGACCTCATGTCTCCCTTCTACTTTTATGAGAATAATTACGAATTTTTGGTATATATGTTAGAGAGATGTGCTTGTGTGTGTTTGTGTGTGTGTGTGTGTGTGTGTGTGTGTGTGCATGTGTGGATGTCAGAGCACACCCTGGGGAGCCTGTCCACTCTTCCTATTTTGTTTTAAGCTTCATTTCAACTGCATCCCTCAGGCTGCTTGGCCTGGTTTCCACAGATCCCTCGGTCTCTGTCTCCCACTTCCCACTAGGTGGTGCCACAGTTACAGACAATTGTACTACTTTGATTTCTGGAGATGGAACTGAGAAGGTCAAGCATCCCTGGCAAAAGCCTTTATTCCCACCCACAGGAAGAACTATATATACGGCAATATATTATATCTATTATCTATTACATCATCTATTAGATATTATATGTTGTTATATATAATATATAATATTTATAATATTTAATGTAAATTATATATATAATATATGGTGTATACACACATATGAGATAGTATACTATGCTAACACAGCTCTAGAAATTTAAGGAAGACAAAAAATCTAACAAAAGCTTTAGTTCATGTTTTATTCAAAACATTCTCCTTATTTCTTTTTAAATTACATACAACACATGCAAAATTGTAGTTTTGTGTAGAATATCTACAAGTAAGTCTATTACATCATTATGGAAGGTTAGTCGCTCAACTAACCATAGCATTGCTTAAACAATTTTCGGCAATCCTCTCTTGGAATTTTCCAAACCAATATTTTTGGACTGAATGTGACCCGTTTTTTTTTTTTTTTTTTTTTGCTTTGCTTTTTTTATTATTATTAAAACAAAGACTATGCACTTATTTCACAGATTAAACACTCTGTTTTACAGAATGGATTAAATTACCTGTTTTCTCAAATTAAATTCACTGGCAAGAAATGTTAAATCCATTCTGTTGAGCTGTGAAGGCATTTCACATGCTCTCCAAACAGACACCAGGCAAACCAGCAAAAATCCACCTTTTTCCCTTAATGTATCCAAGTGATTTCTTCCCATTCTTATGTGTCCGAGTATTGAACCGCGCAAGATTAGCAAACAAAAAGAAAGTCTTCTACACTGTTCGCACCCTCATAACCGCGGTTTGTAGTAACTCTGACCCAACTTTAATCCACAAATCTCTCTTGGCTGAATTACAGCGAAATAATGGCATTGGGGTGGGGGCGGGGGGTAAGGTTGCTTGGCATTGATAAAATAATTTCGTTTGTTTTGTTTTTTATTTTTGCCCTTTTAAATGGGGGAATGGTTAATGAAATGTATTCAATAGTTTTGCAGTCTGAAAAATGCAGCAATACAGACGCCTAACTCTCTGGTCTGCGTCCAGGTCGCTCATCACGCTATAGCTGGGGAAGAGGCAGAAGTGAACGTTCTAACGAAACAAAGGAATTCGCGATGTTTTTACAATCAGGCTCTACCCTTCCTCACTTTGGGCCACAGGCGGTTTATTTCCAGGGAACTTGAATGTGTTGTCTTCTCTATCGCTTTTGATTGTTTTCTGACCTCACACAAGGAAAGGCAGTAGGAGATCCTTCCAGATCCTTTTTCTTAGCCCCCATCCCTTGGCAAGAAGGAGGAATTAGCTCTGTAACCAGATCGTTACAGCTGCATTTAATTTAAGACACGAAACCAGCCACTGTAGCAGCCGGACTGGAACCAGCAGGGGGCAGTGTTGGCTCGTTCTTGAACCATCTCTGGGCGCAGAAAGTTTGATGTTTGGAGGGATTCCTGTGGCAAAATTGTATGACATATGCCCTATATTTGCATTTTTTGGCTTCAGTTCACATTTTGCAAGTTGATTCCCTTAAAGGGGAAATTTATTGACCGGATTCCTAGTCACGTTTTCTTTTTGTCTTTTAAAGAAACCTCACACGGCATCACACAAATAAGCCAAGGCAGGGGAATAAAATAATCTGAGTGCGGTTGGTGATGTGTGGCACTTAAAAAATTTAAATTTAAACTCCCTTTCATTTATTTCTATTTTCTTACAGTTGTTCTTCCCCCAGGCTAAAATCGAAACCAAACGTTATTAGATATCCTTTGGCTAGAGAATGTCAAGGGGAGAAAAGCCCCACAGGGGGTCAGAAATTCCAAACTGGGTTTGTAAGAGGAAACAGTCCCCGCAGAAGCTGCCATTGTTTCAGCTGAAGCCTCCAGACTGCCCTGTGGACAGGATTCCAGCTATGAGACTAACCATGCTGTGGGTGCCAGCGTGCCCCTTTATTCCTTGGAAAAGTTGGAGTTTCCTGGCACCGAGGCCTTGGTGTCCCCGGACTCCAGGGATAGCGAAGAGGGGCGCAGGTTCACGAATCAGGAAGGGCTGGGATTCTTCGGGGTACTGTGGGCAGCAGTTTGCTCGAACACTGCCCCTGGCGAGGATATGAAATGGTTAAAACTCAGCAGCCGCGAGCATTCCCAGACAGGCTTTGCCTAATCCTTCCTCCCGCGTTAACAGACCCTCGCCCCAACCTTTCTTTCATTTCCCTCGACCCCCTCCACCGAGTTATTACCAGCCCAACAGCCTAATGGCACCCCCAGCTCCGGACACTAAACTTATTTATTTCCAAACCTGACCCCACCCCCATCTATTCCGCTGCTGCCTCTTGCTGTGATTGCGCCGACGCCGGCCAAGGTTTGACCAAAAGGGAAAATAAATAAATAGAAAGGAGTTGGGGGTGGTCGCCCCCTTCTTAGCGCCTCCGCTGTGGGGCTCGCCCACCTCCCGCCCACAGTCTCGGAGGCCACGGTGACGAGCGTCGCCCCAGCCAGTGGCGGCTGGAGGCTAGGGCGGCGGGGACGCGGGGCAGGGCTGCGGCCAATGAGCTGTAGCGGGGCAGGGCCGGAGGGTGACAGGACCAGAGCAGGGGAGTGGCGGCCACTGGAGTCCGGGAGCACCGAGGGGCGAGCAAAGTTTCTCAGTCCTGCTCGCGATCGCGGACAACCCTCCCCCTCCGTGTGTGCGCGCGTGTGTGTGAGTGCGTGTGTGCGCGCAGCGGGGAAGGGGCGGGGAGAGTGCAAGGGACCAGGAGAGGCAGCGGGGGACTCGCCGGGCTCCAGATACATCGAAGTGCCACCTTGGAGCCCCGGCTGCGAAGGAGCACGTCCACCCAGCGTCCCGAGCAGCTGCTTCGCACCTCCGCGCCCCTATCGCCCGCGGGGACAACGACGGAGGGACCCACCCCACTCCAAACACAAAGCCTGGAGGATTACAAAGTGAAACTGACCCGGGACAATAAAAGCACAGATCCCAGGACAAGGGCGAGGAGCGCTCGGGGGCGCTGGTGCCCGCTGACGCCCGGGGAAGAGCCCCTGGCATGGTGAGGGGAGGGCATTCCGGGGCCAAGCGCTGCTGCTGCTCTCCGACCCCCGCGGCGCTGAGGAGGAAGGGAAACCCGCGCTCAGTGGACCTACAAATGATGCCGGCGCGGAGGTGAAGGATGCGGAGCAGCGCTTGCGGCAGCCTGGGCTGGACCTCGGGTTTCGACCCGCGGCGGGAGCAAAGGCAGCCCGGGCTGCCCGCAGAGCCACAGAGCTGAGACCTGCGGGAGCCGCGGTGGGGTCGGGGAACCCTGGCTGCCTCCGCTGCAGGGGGAGGGAGCCCGATCTACAGACGACCTTCCAGGATCCCCCAGAGCGAAACCGGAGAAGAGTTTACACAGCTAGCTTCGGGGTCTCCGGGAGTCCCCGCTCTGTCTCCAAGGTGCAGGGGCTCTGCGGCCCTTGGTCCTGCCCTTTTTGGTGTAGCGTTCCGGGTAAGTTCTAAAGTTTTTGGAGAGACGAGCGTGCACTAAGAGACTCCTCAGATCTCCCAAAACCCAGACTCGAAACTCCGGTCCGCGGCCAGGACGCTCAGACTTGGGATTTCAATCTAAGTGTCTGGAGGCCTGGAAACTTTCACCGGAGAGCCCAGGGATGCTCCACCGCCTGTCGCCTCACTCTCTTCTGCGCTGCGCGTCTCACCGGCCTCCTAGAGCCTTCTCCAGAGCGCCTGTCCCTCACCCACTCTTCTGAACTCAGAGGTCTCCGGCCAAACTGGCTTTTTACTGGCGCCACTCCCAGAAGCCCTCCAGATCATCCCGTTTCCTTCACCTTGTTTCTCTTCTTCTCCAGGTTCCTGGAAACTAGGACCATGAACTTGGCCGCAAACCTGGCTCCTGGCCGTAGGCGGCTCCCTCTACCCTCTCCATCTCTGTGCCAGCTGTTGGGAGTCTGGGGACTGCTGTCGCTGCTCCCGGGCCCGGCCCGAGTCCAAGCTGCCGAACAGCGCCAGGTGTTCCAGGTGATGGAAGAGCAGCCGCCAGGGACTCTGGTGGGCACCATCCCAACGCGTCCTGGCTTCACCTATCGACTCAGTGAAAGCCACGCCCTGTTCTCTATTAACAGCACCACCGGAGCGCTGTACACCACCGCTACCATCGACCGCGAGAGCCTGCCCAGCGATGTGGTCAACCTAGTGGTCCTTTCCAGCTCGCCCACATACCCCACCGAGGTGCGAGTGCTGGTGCGTGACCTCAACGACAACGCCCCAGTCTTCCCAGATCCCTCGATCGTGGTCACCTTCAAGGAGGACAGTGGCAGCGGGCGTCAGGTCATTCTGGACACCGCCACCGACTCTGACATTGGCTCCAACGGTGTGGACCACCGCTCCTACCGCATCGTCCGTGGCAATGAGGCGGGCCGCTTCCGCCTGGACATCACCTTGAATCCCAGTGGCGAGGGAGCATTCCTGCACCTGGTGTCCAAGGGCGGGCTGGACCGCGAGGTCACACCTCAGTACCAGCTCTTGGTGGAAGTGGAGGACAAGGGTGAGCCAAAGCGGCGGGGTTACCTTCAGGTCAATGTGACTGTACAGGACATTAACGACAATCCCCCGGTGTTTGGCAGTTCCCATTACCAGGCGGGGGTGCCTGAAGACGCAGCTGTGGGCTCCAGTGTCCTGCAGGTGGCGGCGGCGGACGCAGACGAGGGTACCAATGCGGACATCCGTTACCGACTGCAGGATGAGGGAACCCCCTTCCAGATGGATCCAGAGACAGGGCTCATCACCGTGAGAGAGCCGCTAGATTTCGAGGCCCGGCGACAGTATTCGCTGACAGTTCAGGCCACGGACCGGGGCGTGCCCTCCCTCACCGGGCGCGCCGAAGCGCTTATCCAGCTGCTGGATGTCAATGACAACGACCCGGTAGTGAAGTTTCGCTACTTCCCTGCCACCTCGCGCTACGCTTCTGTGGATGAGAACGCGCAGGTGGGTACTGTGGTGGCTCTGCTCACTGTGACCGACGCTGACTCCCCAGCAGCCAACGGAAACATTTCAGTGCAGATTCTCGGAGGCAATGAGCAGCGCCACTTTGAGGTACAGAGGAGCAAGGTGCCCAACCTGAGCCTCATCAAGGTGGCCAGCGCCCTGGACCGCGAGCGCATCCCTTCCTACAACCTCACAGTCTCGGTCTCGGATAACTCCGGGGCGCCCCCTAACGCCGAGGTCCAGGCGCGCTCCTCTGTGGCCAGCTTGGTGATTTTTGTTAATGACATCAATGATCACCCTCCTGTCTTTGAGCAGCAAGTGTACAGAGTGAACCTGAGCGAGGAAGTACCTCCGGGGAGCTATGTGAGTGGGGTGTCTGCCACCGATGGTGACTCTGGTCTGAATGCTAACCTTCGTTACAGCATTGTTTCCGGAAATGGGTTGGGCTGGTTTCACATTAGTGAGCACAGTGGCCTGGTGACTACTAGTGCTGCCGGGGGCCTTGACCGTGAACTTGCTTCCCAGATTGTACTGAATATCAGTGCCCGAGACCAAGGGGTCCACCCCAAGGTATCCTATGCCCAGCTTGTGGTAACTGTCCTGGATGTCAATGATGAAAAGCCCGTGTTTAGCCAGCCTGAAGGCTACGAGGTGTCTGTGGTTGAGAATGCTCCAACTGGGACAGAGCTATTGGTTCTGGGGGCAACAGATGGGGATCTGGGTGACAATGGGACAGTGCACTTCTCCCTGCAAGAGGCTGAGAGTGACCAAAGGCTCTTCCGCCTGGATCCGGTATCTGGGAGACTGAGTACTATCTCCTCCCTGGACAGAGAGGAACAAGCCTTCTACTGCCTATTGATTCTAGCCACAGACCTGGGTTCCCCTCCCCAGTCCTCCACAGCTCAGGTAAATGTCAGTCTTCTGGATATAAATGACAACAGTCCTGTGTTCTACCCAGTTCAATACTTTGCTCATATCCAGGAAAATGAGCCTGGAGGTAGCTATGTCACCACAGTGTCTGCTACCGACCCAGACATGGGTCCCAACGGAACTGTTAAGTACAGTATATCAGCTGGGGACAGGTCTCGGTTTCAGATTCATGCTAAGAGTGGGGTCATTTCTACAAAAATGGCCCTAGATAGAGAAGAGAAAACAGCATACCAGCTGCAAATAGTGGCCACCGATGGGGGCAACTTACAATCTCCCAACCAGGCCATAGTAACAGTCACAGTGTTAGATACACAAGACAACCCACCCGTATTCAGCCAGGCTGCCTACAGTTTTGTGGTCTTTGAGAATGTGGCTCTGGGGTATCATGTGGGCAGTGTTTCTGCAACTACCATGGACCTCAATGCCAACATCAGTTATCTCATCACTACCGGGGACCAGAGAGGTATGTTTGCTATGAATCCTGTCACAGGGCAGCTGACCACAGCAAGTGTCATTGACAGGGAAGAACAGTCCTTTTATCAGCTGAGAGTAGTGGCCAGTGGGGGGGCAGTAACGGGAGACACTGTGGTTAACATCACTGTGAAAGATTTGAATGACAACGCCCCCCACTTCCTCCAGGCAGTAGAAAGCATAAATGCAGTGGAGAACTGGCAGGCAGGACACAGCATCTTCCAGGCCAAAGCCGTAGACCCTGATGAAGGTGTCAACGGTAGGGTACTTTATAGTCTGAAGCAGAGCCCCAAGAACCTGTTTACTATTAATGAGCAGAATGGTAACATTAGTTTGCTGGGTGCCCTAGATGTCCATGCTGGCTCATACCAGGTAGAGATTGTGGCCTCTGATATGGGTGTGCCCCAGCTCTCCTCCAGCATCATCCTGACAGTTTATGTCCATGATGTAAATGACAACCCTCCGGTGTTTGACCAGATTTCCTACGAGGTCACACTTTCCGAGTCAGAGCCCGTGAATTCTCGATTCTTTAAAGTACAAGCTTCCGATAAAGATTCTGGAGCAAATGGGGAAATAGCATACATGATCACAGACGGGAACAACGGGGATGCCTTTGGCATATTCCCAGATGGCCAGCTGTATATCAAAAGTGAGCTGGATCGTGAACTTCAGGACAGATATGTGTTACTAGTTGTTGCCTCTGACCGGGCAGTAGAGCCTCTAAGTGCTACTGTGAATGTCACTGTGATTTTAGAAGATGTGAATGACAACAGGCCTTTGTTTAATAGCACCAATTACACATTTTACTTCGAAGAAGAGCAGAGAGCTGGTTCATTCGTAGGCAAAGTCAGTGCAGTGGACAAAGACTTCGGGCCAAATGGGGAAGTAAGGTATGCTTTTGAGGTGGCACAGCCAGATTTTGAGTTGCATGCCATCACTGGGGAGATTACCAACACTCACAAGTTTGACAGGGAGTCCCTCATGAGGAGGAGGGGCACAGCAGTGTTCAGCTTCACAGTGATTGCCATGGATCAGGGCCTCCCTCAGCCTCTGAAGGACCAGGCCACTGTGCATGTCTACATGAAGGACATCAATGATAATGCCCCCAAGTTTCTAAAAGACTTTTACCAAGCTACAGTATCAGAGACGGCCACCAATCTGACCCAGGTTTTACGAGTGTCTGCCTCCGACGTGGATGAGGGAAGCAATGGCCTCATTCATTACTCTATCCTCAAAGGAAACGAAGAGAGACAATTTGCCATAGACAGATTCTCTGGTCAGGTGACTCTGGTAGGCAAGCTAGACTATGAAGCAACCTCGGCCTATTCTCTCCTCATCCAGGCAGTGGATTCAGGGGCTGTCTCCCTCAACTCGACCTGCACCCTGAATATTGATATTTTGGATGAGAATGATAACACCCCCTCTTTCCCAAAGTCAACACTATTTGTGGATGTTTTAGAAAACATGAGGATTGGGGAACTAGTGTCCTCAGTCACTGCTACTGACTCTGACTCGGGTGTCAATGCCGATCTACACTACACTATTACAGGGTCAAACAACCATGGGACTTTTAGTATTAGTCCAAACACAGGGAGTATCTTTCTGGCCAAAAAGTTGGACTTTGAGACACAGTCTTTATATAAATTAAACATAACAGCAAAAGACCAGGGGCGGCCTCCTCGGTCATCCACGATGTCAGTGGTGATCCAGGTGAGGGACTTCAATGACAACCCCCCCAGCTTTCCTCCGGGAGACATTTTTAAGTCAATAGTGGAGAACATCCCTCTTGGTACATCTGTAATTTCTGTGACAGCACATGATCCAGATGCTGATATCAATGGGCAGCTGTCCTATGCCATCATCCAACAGATGCCCCGAGGCAACCACTTCAGCATAGATGAAGTCAAAGGAACCATCTACACCAGTGCTGAGATTGACCGTGAATTCGCTAACCTCTTTGAGTTAACGGTAAAAGCCAATGACCAAGCTGTGCCAATAGAAACCAGGAAGTATGCTTTGAAAAATGTGACCATTTTGGTGACAGACCTCAATGACAATGTCCCAATGTTTATATCCCAAAACGCACTGGCTGCAGACCCTTCAGCCATGATTGGTTCTGTCCTGACTACCATCATGGCTGCAGACCCGGACGAAGGTGCCAATGGCGAGGTGGAATATGAGATAGTCAATGGGGACACAGACACCTTCACCGTGGATCGCTACAGTGGAGACCTTCGAGTGGCTTCTGCTTTGGTGCCTTCACAGCTCATCTACAACCTTATAGTATCAGCCACAGACCTGGGTCCTGAGAGAAGGAAGTCAACCACAGAATTGACTGTCATCCTCCAGGGCCTAGATGGGCCTGTTTTCACACAGACCAAATACATAACCATCCTGAAGGAAGGGGAGCCCATAGGCACCAATGTCATATCCATAGAAGCAGCTAGCCCTAGAGGGTCAGAAGCTCCAGTGGAATATTACATTGTTTCTGTTCGCTGTGAAGAGAAGACTGTTGGACGTCTCTTTACCATTGGACGTCAGACTGGTGTCATTCAAACTGCAGCCATTTTGGACCGGGAGCAGGGAGCATGTCTCTACCTGGTGGATGTTTATGCCATAGAGAAGTCATCTGCCTTTCCCAGGACACAGAGAGCAGAGGTAAGAGCTTGTATTTTTTTTATTTGTTCTGAGTGGACTTTAAAAGATCTTTTCTTCCTGTTTACTCTCTATGATTCAACTGTATTTTCATGTCTACTTTTATAAATGGGGACAATGTAAGCATGTTGTCACATACTGACAGTTTCAGAAAATGCAGCTATAACCCAGGTTGTCATCAGTAATGAACTTTTAAAATATACTGTAATGTCCCTTACCAGCAATATTGAGTATAAGGTTACTGCCACTTCTTTAGTCACCTGTAGAAGTAAATTAAAGCCCATTTGTATGAGCAGAGCCACTGTACTAACCTAGATCTTGCTGAAGAAACCAGCTTGTGGGTAGAAAGGCTCAGAATTAAGAAATCCCTGTTCCAACGGGAAGAGCTTTGCTAGAACTCTGAATGGGTTAGATTTCTGAGTGAAGCGGGAGCCTGCAAGGCACTTTATATCAGGACGATACTGACTTCCCCATCTTCTGCAAGCTTGGTAGATTTTTTTTTTATAGACAGTGAATAATTTCAGTGTGCTGAGCCAAGTTTGTGGAGGTTCCTGACTTCTGCTGCAGGGCTTACAAACTGGCACAGACTAAACTCTTCCCTTTTCTTTGTAAACTCAGGTGGCTGTGAGCAGTTAGATCAGAAGTGCCACTCTGGTTCTTGAGATCAAAGAGTGCTGTTAGATGCTATGGTGCAGTCACATGTGCTATCTCCAGGTGGGAAACAAACCACTTCTGAGCCCATCCCTCAGAAGGTGAAGACTTCGTCCACCCATCCTATTATCATTGTCTGACTTCTTCTCTATTAAGCTCCTTTGTTCCAGGGTTGTGTGAAAGTTGCCAAGAACTGATACAGCTACCTTCTGGAAAGCTCCATTGATGCTTTCTGAGTTCTTCCTCCCACTTCCCACTCCCCTCAGAGATGTTTTTAGCATCTGTCACTCATCCAAGAATTCAAATATCAAATGTGGTTTCTGATGCTTGGCAGAGATCCAACTACAACACACTGGTGGATTGGAGGCTGCTGTGTTTATTTGCCTGCTTTCTCCTTGTGGGAGATGAAGGATGCTCTCCTTTGGAGTGCTTGCTTTTATTGTTAGCTTTTGAAATTCCCTGTGATTATTTATTTTTGCAATCACTAGCTGTGTGCATCCTATGGATGAGATTCATAGGACATTAGCACTCATTAGATACATAATTCCCGAGAGTGGTGTAATTGTAAGCAGAGCTCAATTTTCCCTTATACCTCTTGCCTCTGAGAGGCTTCAGAGTCAAATTGTCTCCCTACACCTTCTATAAAGATCTTGACATCAGAGGTCTTCTGTTCAGCTCAGGTCATGATTTATGTATAATTTTACTTTGATTTGAGTTTATTCCCCGTCTCTCATTTTCTTCTCTGTAGTTATTTCTGAGATGAACAGCTCTGATTAGCTTGAAAAGCAAAATATTTACTGTAAGGTTGGCAATTAAGATTCTCTGGATAATGGCTGGATTTGTTAAACAGGTGACACGGTTAGGTGTTTTTATTTCAGTTAACTGTTTTATCAGAGCAAGGGAAGGAATGTTCCTGTGTGCCATTAGGAGATCTATCATGCTGTGATATGAACCTATTTGATGGGGGAAGATTGGTTTGCCATAAATGTGCTAGACGGTGATATCTCTGAACAGGCATAAAGACTAAAAATACCATTACAAATCATTTTTGTTAGGAGTGTGTCTCTTTAACCTCCATTAACATTAGTATGACAGGTATTCTTTTGGGCTTCCTGTGCCTTTTGCTTTGAGAAACCAAAGGAGAATCAACCTTTGTTGATTGTGTGTGTGTATGTGTGTGTGCCTTTGTGTGAATGTATCTGTGCATGAATGTGTACTTGTGTATTTGTTAGCCTCTCTCTCTCTCTCTCTCTCTCTCTCTCTCTTGTGTGTGTGTGTTTGTATGACTGTATCTGTGCATGAATGTATGTTTGAGCATCTCCTTCTCTCTTTCCCTCCCTTGCTCCCTCCCTCCCTCCTTTCCCCCTTCTCTGGGTGTATGTGTGCTCACAGCACACCCATATATCAGGATACCCTCTATATAATGAAGTGCTCAAATTGTAAAGCAACCTTGACTTCCTCACTACAGCCCCATTGAAATTTAAAGCAAATGTTTTGCTTATTTCTTATGCCCAAAGTACACTGAAAGCATTGGTTTGGAGGTAAAATTTCATATTATTACTGATTATATTTTTCCCACATATAAATTAAACTAGTTAGTTTTTCATTATGGTCAATTAATTTATTATAATTCTGCAAAGAGCAGCCTTGATGGCAAGGGTGACTTGTGCATTGTTTGTTTGCAGGTTCAGACTTTCTGATGTATTTGAAAACATGCATTTGTCTGACCTGATTGAGGTCCAGGCTGATGCCGGTGTCACAGCAGATCACATTCTGTGTGATAAGAGGGGCGGGGGAGAAGATGAACAGTTGGTCTTCTTTCTCTGTCTAGCTCTGATGCTTGGTGTGGGCACAGATTACATTCGATAGTGCTCACTCTGGACATTTGCCCAAGGGACACATTCTCTTACTCTGTCTGTCAAAGCTAAAGCTTAGCAGGGGCAAGAATGTCTTCAAAGTAATTCTGTTTTCTGTAATATGTCAATTAATTAATTAATTAAGATAAAAATTAATAATATGTTTTTATTTACAAAAGTCCAATTTAGGGTCTCAGTTAGAGGTCATGATGACTAGGGGCTTTGTGTCATCAGTCTTTGTTATTTCAGGGTCTTATTTTTTACCCAGCATGCAGTAGAGGCTGCAAACATGTTACTACTGAGTAACATGGTAGGAAAACCAAGACCAGAGTACAGCTTCCTCACGGAGGAGTGAGTCCAAGAAAAGCCGCAGGAAGGGACAGTGTTGGTGAATTTGAACAATCAGTTGAATATGGGCAGAGAATAGTAATCATCTCTGCTCTACAAATAAAGTGAGAATTGTCAGAAAGTCGAAAGAACAGAGGGAAATGAACGGGTGGTCTGATATATGGTGGCCATGAGTGAAAGGGGGCTGCACCCACCGAGATCACACACGCTGCATTCTGTATGTACGACTGACCTCTGGGCCCCCTTATGTTCCCTTGAAACTCCCCAAGGGCTTCCTGATGAAGAATGTCTCTTAATTATTTTCCTTTACTAGTTGTGACTTGAATGAGAAAAGTCCTGCATAGGCTTCTGTATTTTGGAACTTTGAGGAGGCAGAGCTTTGGTAGAGGAATCACTGGGAGAGGTGCTGAGAGTTTCTAGCTACTACTTCTTGCTTGTGTCTCAGCTTCCTGTTTGCAGGCGAGACACAAGCAAGGCGATCTCCCAGCTTCTGATTCCTGCGACTTTCTGCCATGCTTGTCCTTCACTATGGACTTTTATTTCTCTATACCGTAAGCCAAAGTAAATGGTTTTGTCTGTAAGTTGTCTTTGGTTGTGGTATTTCATCTCACCAACAGAAAAGTAATGTGCTAGTTTTAACAAAGCAAGAGAAAAATATAGGATACTGATTTATTAACATTATATGTAACATAATGTTCTTTTTTGTTTAAAGATGTTACATGTTCAAATTTGAAAATTGGAAGTAATGATATCTCACATTTAAATTTTTTCTTTGGCTCAAACTTTTTTTTTTTTCTGGTTGAATACAATGTGTTGTTTTTGCTTAATTTTTTTTTTCAGTTAAAATATTGAGATTAATCCATTCTCAGAAAAGGAGGTTGAGTAGGGTAATGGGAAAGTATTTTGATTTGGTGCCCTATTCAGGCAATTATTGATTTTACCATCCCTGGAGGAACAGTGGCTTGGGACTTAACTGGCAACCCACCAAAAACCAGTCAATCAGCTGCTTTCCCTGTGTAGTTATGCAAGCATCTGTGGTCTATACCTTGTTTCAAATGGATCTTTCCGTGTTTAACATATATCAAACAGCCATTTGTAATTCAGAAAATACTGGTGTAAATGACAGGGACTTTGTGAGACAGGAAAGTTTTTTGTTGTTTATTTCGTGAATTCCAAATATTCTTGTTTTAAATGACGGATAACCTAACATTTTGATGAATATGTTTGTGTGTGTGTGCATTTGTGTGTGCGTACATGTATGTGTATAAGTGTTTATATGTGTTGTATGTATATATGTGAATGTTTTTGCATGATTGTGTGTGAGTATATATGTATATACATGTTAGTATGTATATGTTTGTCTAGTGTATATACGTGTGTTTATTGTCACATAGTTAAGTCTTGGTAGTCTGCCAGTTTATTATATAACATGGTTATTTTTGTGATGAGAGTCCATAGCACACACTTCCTTTAGCTGTCTCACAGATACATGTATATCATAACAAAAACAGTGTATCAGCAACAATTGTGGTTGCTGTATTTAAATCTCCTGAAATATGTTCCTCTTAATAGCAGTGGTTCATGTTTGACCCACATCTGACCATCTCCTGCCCAAATACTCTAGACTCTAGGAGTTTGACTGTACTCTCTTCCGTGCCATTGGCTCTCAGCTATGAATGAGTCACAGAGATCATGTGGCATCAGTGTGCGCTCGGTGATTTCACTCAATACCACACCTCCAGTCTTATCCATGGAGCTGCAGATGTGAGTCTCACTGCTCTGACAAACATGGAGTGTCATGCACATGCATCCTGTGTTCTTCATATGGTCATGTGGGTTGGTTTGGTTTTAGAGTCTGGCTCCTTCACAGCGCTCAGTTAACATGGATGTAGATTTGTCTCTCCAAGGCTTGCATTTCATTCCTTCTGGATACTGTATCCTGTGGCACTTCTCTCTTTCGTGTTTGTACAGAACTTCCCTAGTGTTTTCTGCGATGGAACTAGAGGGCTTAGAGAGTCATTTAGGATATCCAGGACATCATTAAAGGAGACCAGTGCAATGATCCCCTCCTCTTTCTCTTCGTTCTCCGGTTCATGATGTAGCCAGTTCCTGCCAGCATGCTCTTCTGACTTAGTCTTTTGCCTCATCACTGACCCAAATCAAGATGCCATTGGGTCATGAACCACGGCCTCCAAAGCTGTAATCCACAATAACTCTTTATCCTCATAAACTGATCATCCCACGGATTTTGTTATAGTCACAGTAAGCTGACCAACACACCAAGCATTGGCATATGTGAGTAAATTCTTCACAGTGTCTGTGGCACTAATGTTGTTTTTAGATGTTGATTCTTCTTACTGTAGTGGAGTATGACATCATAATTTTGGTTCATGCTTGCCTGAAGCTCTTTGATGTTGAACAAACATTTACAGACTGTTGGCCACTTGTGCAACTTCTATCACATCTTATGCCCTTGATTTAACTCTGTTGCTTACTTTGATGCTATTGAAATGTTTAAATTTCTCATATATCAACACTAAGCCCCTATTGGACACATCCTTTAGGCTGTTTTCTTATCTATAGGTTTTTCTCTTACCATGTTGGTTGTTTCTATCATTGTAAAAGCTTTTTAGCTTGATTTGTATTTGCCTACTCTTCTTATTTTTCGGTCTGTACTTTTAAGTGTACAATAATAATAATAATAATAATAATAACAATAACAATAACAATAACAATAATAATAATAATAATAATAATAATAATGCAAGATCACTATTTTCGATCAAAGTACATTGTGGGCAGTGTTTTATTCTAACAAGTCTGGCCGTTCATCGTCGTTCCATTTTTACAAGATGAGGAAGGTAGGTGTGGGATCATCCACACTGCATTCGAGCAAGGCTTTCCCCCAGCACCATCCAGGGAGGACCCTGTCTTTCTCAAGAGGTGTTCTTGCAGCCACTTGTTACTACAAGTCACTCCACTGGCAGTGTGTGACTTTGCCTCCGCTGTCTTCTAGTAATCTATGCTTGTTTTCATGATGACACGCAGCATAGCATTTGCCTTGCAGAAAACACTTTATAAGTATTGACTAGCAAACCTCCTGGGAATGCTTAGGAATTATTCACAATCCAAGTTTTTACTTGTCAGCTCCGATTTTACCACTAACAAGTTACCTTCTGATGTATTTTGCTTGAAGTGTCAGGTCCCCTTCATTCATTATAAAAGTGAACAGTTTCTGTTAGTGGCTCTTTGCAGTGGAAATGGGCCTCCCCAGACAGTTGCTTCTCAGGCTAATCATACAGTCAGTTAGAGCTTTCTTTTACACTATCTCAGCCCTCAGCTGGGTGCAGATCCCCGATTCTCTGTGCATAACTCATCCTGTGTAACACAGACACTCATAAGGCATTAAGACTAGAGACTTCATATAATATGATTGATTCTAAAGAGCATTTATTTTTTTATTTTGAGTGAAACTGGCATTCAGGTTTACCATGAATACTGGCCATGAACCTGATGTTGATCTCTGGCTCACACAAGCACAGCTATCTTGATGAATGCCTGTATGTACCAGTCCTGTCCCTAGGTACATGGTTAGCCATTTTTTGGTGTCAGGAAAAAAGTTGTTACTCTGCAGACAGGAGGATATTGCAATTGCTTTTAAAATTACATTGCTTTTACTCCTGTATTTGTTATTAAATCTTCAAGAAGTGATATCCTGCTTGGTTGTGGTAGAGTGAACCTGTAATCACAGCAATGGAGAGGCAGAGGCAGAAAGAGCTCATGTTTGAGGCTAGCCTCGGCCACAGAGAGGGATTGTTGTTCCAAAGCTGATGAGGAGCACTGTGGGGGCTCTGAGCTGGGCAGCCTCAGCACCCTACAGAAGTGTCCATGAGCAGTAGCCACTGCAGTGGAGAATCTAGCTCTGCATTAGAGTTCCTGAGTATGTTTTTAAAGCAATCAGAAGTCTCACACAGTGACACCCCCCTGTGATGGTGGAGGCAGAGGTATTAGGAACTGAAGATCAGCTGAGATACATGAGACATTGTCCTGAAGAATGAGACAAACTGCTAGTACTAGGCAGGTGAGACAGTGAACTCTCTAGCCTTCAGGAGTTTAATGAAAGAGGATCACCATGAGTTCAAGCCCAGCCTAGGCTATACAGTGAAGTTCTGTCTCAAAGGACAATTCCAAATCAAAAGCATCTGAGGTTATTTTCTTATTACTGACTACTGTATTTTAAAACAATTGAAACCCTGTGTCACAGCTAGGATACTTCAAGACCAATTATATCCATGGTGCACATTTTAAGTACACCTTCAACTGTTTTAGTGACAGATTTTCACAGGTAAAATTTATCTTCAGAGTCATTTACTCTGTTTTCTTTTTGCCTTTATTAAAACTTAAGTCCCTTTAGTAGTCTACCAACTCATTAGGCTTTCGGGTACCTACGCCAAGAAAATACTTTTTCAAAAATTTCTGCTTGTGAGACATCTTCAGAGTGGAGATTTCCTCTCTGTGGCTTGTCCTCTGCTTTGATTAGAAGGACATACAGTCAGAGGACTCCTCAGATGAAACTGGATGGTGACTGCTAAGGGTGCAATGGACACATCTTTTATCACATAGTCATTGGGGGTGCTCATTGTCTCTAATTCCCTCAAATTCTCTTGACTTAGTCTTTCTCTTGCTTCTGTTAATGCTCCCTTCACGAGGCTTCCAAGTCACTGAAATCTGTTTCTTAGACTAATTTCTTCTCCCATCCCCACCAGCTTCTCTCCATCTTCTCTCACCACATACACAGTAAACTACAGAAGCGAAATCCTGGCATCTGGTTTGTGACTGGGAAGATGTTCCTAGGGGATCTCTAGGGTGAATCTCTTAAGTACCTGGAGAAAGTTCTTGTTAGCGTTTTTTTGACTGTGGCTCTCCAGTACCTCAAAGGGGAACCTGACAATGGAGGTTTTTACAAAATCTAGCTTCATCTACCAGGGTACATTTTTTCTTCTTCTTAAAGCATTAGGGAGTGATTAAAATACTTGATATTATCTCTAGCCATCAGTGGCTTAGATTCTTTTCATTAAGACTAGAAACTACTAAAGCTGTAAGCTAACAGAACTATTGAAGGACTTCTACTGTTTTAAAGATGTGACAGGGTTTCAAACGCTAAAAATGACTTGAATGACAGTTATATCCACTCATCCCTGGGGAATATCTGACCTACAGGAGCAGAATGACAGGATAGGGAGAGGGGCTGAGGATCTGGGAGAGGCTCAGGCTGTGAGTACTACGAAGACGTTGCAACCTTAAAGAGAATGATAACAAGAAATGATTGGCAGTCTGTCTACTCACATGACAGTCCTCAGTGGCAGAGGTGTCACAGAGTGGAAATTGTTCACTTCCCAGTCTTCTCAGGGCTGACTCCATGCTTTAACCTGAGATTCCAGTGGGCCTACAAGCCCCACAAAGACTTCTCAAATGAACACTGTATTGTGGTTGAGCAGGAAGTTTGGCTGTGAAAATGTGGCTCACGGATGATGCTTCCAGCCTGCTTCCCGCTCACATCTCCCCACGGTATGGAACTGTCACGGTCCCAACCTGATTGCTGCTGCTAGGACCTACCTCATGGACACGCAGAAAAGGAAAGTAACTTTGCTTGTACATGACAATGTCTTTGAAATTTACTATAGAATCATTAGAAATTTAGATCATTTCGTGTTCTGGAGACGCTGTATGACTTTAAATTTGAAAGTATATTAAATATTGTCGTGATCATTTCAAATTTATAGCAATTTTCAGATTTGTGACATTTTTACTACAAGTGGTATGTAAAATGAGGCCCATATTTTATCCATCACTTTAATGCTAGTTTTAAGTGTGATTATGTCAAACTGTGTAATAATGGAGCTTTGAACTGTAATTGCCACTAATGTTACTGAACTGCTTCTGCCTCTGTCAGGGTGGTTTTGCTCAGTAGGAGCCACTCAGAGTGTGCTATTGTTATATAATGTTGAGTCATGGTCTATTTCTTTTAAGATAGTGTATTAAATCACCCAGTAAAACCATTAAAATAGCCATTCGTGTTTGTGTTTGTGTGGGCCAGGGCAGCCAGCATTACAAGATCAGCTTCTTATTGTTTTATTACTCTGAATAATAAAATTCAGAAATTATCTTTCCATTGAGGTTGTAATTAATTGGAAGTCAGTAATGAATCTTGTGTATTCTGAGCCCAGGGCCAGGCAGATTGGGAGCACCACTTGACCGCTGACTTACTGAGAAATGACAGAACTGGGAGCATAGTTTTCTTTGTGGGATAAGATGGCTTTGGACAGGCGGGTCAATCTCGCTTTCCAAGAACATGGTCCAACTGGGCAAACATGGCTGGATGGGTTAGAAGTGGCCAATCCTGTTTTCGCTCCTCTGTGTGTCTGTGTGAGCCAATCAATGCTTTTATTCCCATGTAAAGTGTTTGTCACTCAGCATTCAAGAACAGTTACGCTAAAGGAATCACTTCTGCTTAAAAATGGTGGATGCTGGAATGGCGCTGGGGTGAGCTGCAGCACCATGGGAGAGTGAGCGTGTGTGTCAGGACTTTGGCAGGCTGCTTGCTCACTGTTAACTTCATCACATCCCACACTTACCCAGAGCCTCTTACTCTCCTTCTTACCTTAGATACTGTCTGAAGGACCCTGGGGTCGCTGGCCAGCCTGCCCAGACTCTTTGCTGAACTCTAACCTGAGGATGAGATTCTGTCTCAAAACCCAGAGCAGACAGCACCTGAGAAACAAGGCTGTCGTTGACCTCTGACCTCCAGACCTCTTAAGCATTCATTTGCACCCATACCCCTATACACAATCCCCTGCAGACATGAAAAAAATGTTTTTAAAAGTGCTGAAACATATTCCTCTTGTTGATAAAACACGAGACAAGGTGTAAATAACCAAAGAAATACAACTATAATTTACATTTTATCCTTGGAACGCTGTTATTCCCTAACCTGTTTTTCAATCCTCCCTTAGAGAATTTGACATGCGTTTCAATTATTGGAGGGCTTCTCTATTATTGTTAATATTAGGTACATAGGCATATGTCACACTGAAATGTTGTGAACCGGACTTGAGGATTTATTTCATATTTTGTATATATGAATGTTCGTTCACATACCTGCACATCACAGGAGGGCATTGGATCCCATTATAGATGGTTTTGAGCCACTATGTGAATGCTGGGATTTGAACTCAGGATCTCTGAAGGAGGAAACCAGTGTTCTTAAGAACTCTGAGTCATCTCTCCAGTCCCAAGGTCAGCAGATTTTAACACGGAGAGTAGCTGAGGTGGAAGCTTCTGGTAGATGCTCAGCCTCTTTGGTCTTTGTCTATAAAGAGAACACAACAGAAACCCACAATAAGCCTTAGGAGGAAAATATGCCTCACAGTAGTGTGGATTGTCCTTGGATGCTGCTTGGCTTACTCTTGAGGCTCCTTTATTAGACTGTTTACGCCTTGTGTGGTCCAGAAGGCAATGGTTGCACAAAAATGTAAACAACTGCTGGTCAAGGTAATAGCTACTGTTCACACAGGGATGGTGCCAACACATCTAAGGACGCCGTGTGGATGTGAATAAACTAAGTATTTACATTTAAGGGAATTATTAAGGATCTACCTTAAACCATCTCTAAGGTCATTTTCTTCATTACTTGAAATCTAGCACAAAAATAGATTTTGAAAGACAGTGAGTGGTCAGTGAGCTAGAGGGAAAAGTTCAGAACTGAAGGGGTTTTAGCTAAGTGAGAAAAGTGAATCTTGTTTTTAAAATACTGTTTTCCCAGGCATTTGCTTTATTTTAGGTAACTCACAAAATCTGTTTTGTTTTCTTTTTTTAATAATGTTAACCCAGATGAGCACACTTTAGTTCGCAGGTTGTTTACATACGTCATTTCTAAACTACATCCCATCCAGGGGATGCTATAAAATATTAAAAGGGACATTAAGTTTTCAGCAAATATGTCGGAAAGGGAACTTCAGGCCATATTCAGGCTGTAAAGACCTTCGTTTTAATTTAACTGCTTATGTGGAATATTTCCCCACAGTAAATCTTTGAGCATCTTTACCTGTCTGCTGCACACTGCAGTTTCTACGTTCTGTTTCTATGAAGCATGATGGTGCAAAGTGTCCATTCTGTTTCCAGCTCTCTCACTCTGGTGCCTTTTGTTTGTGAGTGTTGTAAAGGAAGAAATGAAACTATTTCGTTAGAGGTAAAATGTTAAATATTTAGTGACCCTGAAGGCTGGCACATACTGTACTGATCAGCCTTTATTGTTAACTTGACACAACCTAGAATCACCCTGCATGAGGGAACTACTGAAGAACTGATCAGGCTGATTGGCCAATGGCCTGTCCTTGGGGAACTGCCTTGGTTGATGATTCATGTGGAGCCCAGCCCACTGTGGGTGTCTCCATCCCTAGGCAGAAGGTATGTAAGAAAGGTGTGTATGATCAACCATGATCACCGGAGCATACTGCATTGAATAGACTTGGATTCAGTTTCATTTGTTTCTAACACTTTTGCTCTTTTTAATATACTTCTCTGCTCCTAATTATTATACATCATCATAAATTATCACATGACAACATGGTGAAAAGATGAAGCATGAAGGGATATGCAAAGATGATTGACAGCTTTGGGGCTAGTCCATGTCATCAATAGAGCTTACAGTTCTGTTTGTAGTTAAGTGAACACTCACTGGCTTTGGAGTCGGAAAATAGATTCAACTGCTATTTCCGTGAAAGAGTTAAAAATGTTCAGTTGTAGGGAACATGAATATATCTGATTGAATGAAGCATTAATTAGTAGTTAAGAGAAGTGTAAATCAACACAGTGAGGGAGGATGGGGAGCTCAAGGCTTGCCTGGGCTTCAAAGGGAGACCTTGTGGCAAACAAAACAAATCAAAAGGAGAAGAGGAAGGGCATGCTTAGAAAACTGAAAGTTTGCGTTTGCAAACCGTGCATCACATTTATAGTTAGCTAAATTAAATTTGGATGTTAAGCCGACTTTGAAGGGATGGCTCTACCATGGATGTAACTAAGCGTGTCTCCTAATTAAACGTTCAGACATGAGTGAGTTGGTTTTTGCTTTCTAGTAATGGCTGTGGGAGAAGGGCAATTCGGTCGGTTAACTGTTAAGGAACACAGACTTATTGTTGGAGGGAGAGCTGACAAGGAGCCTAACTGTAAACGGGATTTGGAGCACACAGACAGGTTGCAGAAGGCGCATGTCCATGGCACCAACAAAGACCTGTGGCGGTGAACTCAGACGTTGTGAAGCTGCAGCTGGATGTGCCATTGTAGAGATTCCAGCCTCTGGATGATTAGCCAGTAGCCTTTGGGTAGGTGTGGAAGATAGTTCATGAGTGCAAGAAACATTTAGTGCAGTAAGCTGCCCACCTCATAGTGACCAGGAAATGAAAAGCAGGAAGAGGGCCCATTTCCCCTCATAGAGACAAGGAAACATGGAGAAAAAAAGAGGAGCTCCCATTTCCCCATATTCTCCCAGGGCACTCTGTCAATATCTGAGACCTCCTACTGGGCCTCAGCTCTTATGTTCCTGCATTTTCCCATATCCCCAAGCTAATACTAAGAAGACTGTTGGCTTCAGACCTAGGAAAGAATCAGAAATGAAGTCTATCTGAGGCCATGTAGGGTAAGAAGAAAAGGGAAGATTTGTATCTAGTTGTATCTGGGCGGACATGACTTTGTACCATCTGTAAAATTTGGAAGCTGATTCTGCATTGCTGCTTTGAAATACTTGATGTACATATCCTTGAGAGTCATCATCTCATCCTTTAGACAGAGCCAATTTGTTGCAGAGAGTGAATACCACTTAGGAATTCCAGTTTTGTAGGGATAGAGGCAGGAGAATGCTGGCCTCACTCCTGACCATGGCCTTGGGTTGGAGTCTACTTGTCTGTAAACAGTAGCAGAGACTTCAGAATCAGAGGGGTTAGTTCTAGAGTCTTGTGAATAGTTCGCTGTGATCTTCAGGTCCTCATACTTACTTCAGTGTTCATTCCCTGTAATACTGTTGAGCACTCTGGGTTCCGGCAGCCATGCTTCAGATCCACACTGCAGAATACAGTGTCATACCATGTCAGGAGAACTAAAAGAAAGATGCACTGAGAGGTGTCACCAGTTGATTTCCCCCACTCACTATTTATCTCATATAAGCTTTCAGTGTTTGTGGTGGATAATCTTGGTTGTCAGCTTGACCCAAGTGGGATGAGGGATCTTTACTGGAGAGTTGCCTCCAACAGGCTGGCCCATGAGCATGTCTGTGGGGGTATTTCGTTGATTACTAATGAATTTTGGAGGGCCCAGCTCACTGTGGGCAGTGCTACACCTTCCCCTGCCTCAGCCAGTGATTTTGGTCTGTATAAGAAAAGCAGCTGAGCAAGCTGGAGATAGCAAGCCAGTAAGTATCGTTCCTATATGGTCTCTGCTTCAGCTACTGCCTGCGCTCCTGTACTGACTCCTCTCAATGGCAAACTGTTACTTGCATGTGTAAACCAAATAAATCCTCTCCTGAATGTGTTATCACAGCCACAAGAAAGCAAATTAGGTCAGTGTTAGATTGAGTTGGGATTTCCTCAATTTTTTGATCCGTGTGAAATTGCTCTCTATAATGTGATGTCTGTTAGGAATTGCCTATAGTTGTTCTTTCCTGATTTTAAATAATTTAATATGAAACATTACTATGTAATTAAGTGGACCCCAGCTCCAGTCAAGAGGCTCTTTCCTGCACCCAGGTCTAGGATCATCATTTCTATTGCCTGCCTTTCCTTCTTGTGTAAGTCTAGACCCATTCTGCGCTAGCATAATCTCTGCTCTCTTTCTATCCTTCTTTTTGAAAATAGGTCCATCTGGACTATTATAGTCTCTGCTTTCCAGAATCCCTTCTTTCCCCAGAGGCTCTGGTCATTTGACTGTTTAGAGAACTTACTTGTAGATATCTCTCAGTAAATGCAATTACTCTGTGATTTTTTTTCAAAATGTCTTTCTAGTTATAGTAGTAGTTAGTAAGTGAATACTATGCAGTTATTGAATATGAACATGAGCAACAGTAAACTGCTATTCCTGAGACAATAAAAACTAGCATTCAGCAAGAACAGATGGCTACTTAGCTTCTTTCGTGTAAGCTAGAAATGGTGCTTAGAAATATGTTCTATCGCTGGCACCATCTTACAGATGGTGAAATGAGGGCTCAGAGAGGATAGATTAGCCACCAGTAGCCCTGTTAGAAAAGACTGGAGGGAGGTCTGAGCTGTCAGTCCAAACCGTCATACATACTGACTGTAGTTTTCGATAACGGTGTCAGGACAATATTTAACGGGTATTTTCATTTTGTTTGGCATACATTGGTATGGTCTTTTTCTTTGTGTGTGTAAGTAACATAGACTACAAATTTCACTTTGAGTTATTTTAGAATGAGCTATGAATGAAAACGATTTAAACACAGAAGTATAATCTCAGTCAATGGAATGTGGAAAGCTATCACTAAAATCCTGATTTATAAAAAGTACTGGAACCTAAACAAAATACTGTTCTCCAATTTACTTTTTGATCACGGTCTCTTATTCTGTAATCTATATATTCTTTCGTGTGTGTGTGTGTGTGTGTGTGTGTGTACATATAATTTCAACAAAGAAAAATTTAAAGAAGTTTGGAAAAATATTTGAGTTTTATATGTAATTGCTTCAGTTTGAGTCATTCACAAACTAGTCATTCTCTGTGAGAATGTGTTATGTGGGCATTCATTTATGATGTCAAGTATTTTCAAAAGTTTAAGGAAAATCCTTGGGGCAGACCTGAAGTGGCGGTGATGAAATAGCACACAGGACATCTTAGCAAAGATCCTCTTAGTCAGCTTCTGCTTCTTTCACAGAAGGGGAATCCCACATTTGCACGATCAGGAGAGCAGCTCTGAAGGCAGTCTGCCTGATTCCATTTCTCTGCAGTAGCTGCATCAGCACAGACTAGAATGACAGCATTTGTGGTAGGAGTGGAAGTGGCGGTCCTATAGGGATGACAGGACCAGCTGCACCAGTGGTAGGGGGAGCAGAGGGAGGAATAACAGTGGTGCAGGAGCAGGAGCAGGAGCAGCAGAGCAGTGGCTGCTGAAGCTTCTGGAGGGGAAGCAAGCAAGGAGCTTAGAAGTGGGAGGAGCACAGAGAGCATGCACAAGGGAATATCAATGGAGAGTTGCTTTTCTTAATGTAAATGCCCTTTGAAATGCCTGCAGTATTTGGACATTAGTTGAGCATCTATTACAAGTGGCTGTTACCACAGTTGTTTTTGATGTATAAAGCGAGCTTTGTTGATGAAAGGAGAGAAGCAGAGACCAGAAAAGTGCTTTTTTGTAAGCACAGGAGACAAGCAAGGCCCTGAGAGCCGCCCCAGACCAGCATGTAAGATGG
Source organism: Rhynchomys soricoides (assembly GCA_019843965.1). Lineage (NCBI taxonomy): Eukaryota > Metazoa > Chordata > Mammalia > Rodentia > Muridae > Rhynchomys > Rhynchomys soricoides. The sequence continues at coordinate 2,057,030 of JADRCH010000235.1, forward strand.
GCTGAAATCAGATCTTTTTCATAGCACTCATTAAAAATGCCACTTTAACTCCTTTTAGGATGAGCTAATGTATTCAAATGGTTTTACCGTGTGGACTGTATGAATTGTTGTAAACAGCACATGAGATGCCTGGAGAAAGTCACTATCTGGAATGTCTCTAACATTGTAATTTGAAATGGACATGGCAGATGGATGACTGTAATGTCTGTGACCGTGAAATGAGACTTGCTGTGGGGTCCCAAACTCTCACCGTTCTGCACTCAGAAACAAAACCACGAGAAGACAGTACGGTCCATTCATGTGAAAGTTGATCGGTGGTGGTGGACTAGAACACCTTAGAATTGATCATACCCGCAGATGTGATTTAGAGTCCGTACCAATGTGTTGTTAAGGTGTTGGGATTTCCTTATGTTCTTCCCCAACTAAAGAAAAACCTGCATTTACATATAAGAATGCAGTTGCCTGCACCCATCAACACACAGCCTAGCTTTTAATGTAAAGTCTGCGTGCACATAGGAAAGGAATCCTTGAGAAAAGCAGAGTTTAGCCTGACTGAAACGAAGTTAGCCGTCTGGAGCACTCTCAGCAATACAAAGACATCTGGTGCTTTAAGTAGAAGATTTGGAATTCTTTTGTGTCTTTTAAGAACATTGATTTAAGGCCAGCCTGGTCTACAGAGTGAGTTCCAGGACAGCCAGGGCTACACAGAGAAACCCTGTCTCGAAAAACCAAAAAAAAAAAACCAAAAACAAAAAAAACCCCCAAAAACATTGATTTATTGAGACTCTGCGTGGTTTTCCATTATATCCAGAAGAGCAATGGCTTCCTAAGTAACTTTTTCATTCATTTTACGAAATGTTCAATACTGTTACACAGGAAGAAAACTTGAAGGGCATATAAACCAAAGTTACAGGAAATATACAAAATATTTTGTTCCAAGAATTCACCAAATGGTATAAAATATAAGAGTTTTCTTTCCTAGAAAAACCCCTAGGTATTATTAAATGTTGGACAAATACTGAATAAACAACTTATGATTATGTCAGTATTACACTAAGTAAGTCTATGAAATACATATTAAGAGCATGTAAAGTAAATCTAACGATTAGTCTACGAACTTCTAAAATTTCATAATAATAACTGGAGTTGATAAACTTAAGATATAGAGTCGACATCATTTTATGCAAATGGATCTATTTAAAAAATATTTCATGAGTAAAAGCTTTATTAGGCTCAGACAATTATGAATCACATTATAAGTGATTCTGAACTCAATTGTATATTATCAAATATGATTATTTGGAGGTTTCATTATACTAGCCTCTGGCATTTAAATTTTTGGGTATTATTTTAATTTTTATCTGTTTTATTACTTATATTATAAATGTATTATTTGCATGTTTTGTTTAAGTCAAACTGAAAACCTGGTCACTTCTTCAGTGGTCTACTTTTACTCAAATTTTTCATGTGGTCACTAGGGAGAAATAAGATTTTGTTATTTTTTGTCCAAAACACACAGACCTTACCTATATTTTGTGTGTGTGTATATATATATATATATATATATATATATATATATATATATATATATTCTACACTGTTTAACCAGATAGGGTAAGATCATCACAAGAAAAACAGAAAATAATAACATAAAGGCCCCCAGTTCCCACAAAACTCATTGCAGGGTGACTGAGTTTACTTAACCTGCTCTTTAAAAATTAAAAAAAAATTATTTCATTGTCACTCCCAATTAACAACTTAATGTCTGAATCAATGATTACATCTATATTAGAATTTACAGTTAATTGTTTTATTCAGAACTAAAACAAAATGCCTGGAGAATTTTCAATTTCCTTGTTTATGGTGTTTGATAAGTGCATGGATTTGATGGAGGGTAAGATTATTTTTGAAAATAACTGAAATGCGTGGTGATTTATTGTTCTTACTAGAACAAGTGAACTATCTGTGAGCATGCGGATTGTGAGGGCTTGGAAGCGGTATTTATGTAATTGAGTACACTAGCACATGACGTATTGTTCTTTACTTTTATATCATATTATGGGCTGAAACGGGACTGTATCTAACTGTAAATGGCATTTTAAACACAAAGTCTGAGGTGTGTTGCATATCCTCACACCGGTGTTCTGAAGCGCCCCGTGGCATTCTGTTCTCACTCTATGAGATGTTTTTTTGTGGGTTTCTTCATACTTGAGTGAAGTGTCTGAGACAAAGATTTGTAATTGTCCTGTTTGGGGATGCTAAAGGTCACCTATCTGCTAGAATTTGAAATGTCCTCATTGGAATGGAAGGGTGACCATATTACCTGGTTTGAGTTCTCTACATATTCTATTAGACAACACATTCCTTTCAGCATGAAAAATCACCTCATTATACTTGCAAAATATTTTTTTTCCTAAGAGATAGGACTTAGGCTGACACTCCAACTAGCGAGAGCAGTGGCCACATCTGTTATTAAGCTGTTTCCATGCTGCTGTATAACACATAGTGATTGAATACAGACCCAATGGTTTAAAATCTTGTACACACACACACACACTTTGTATGTAAACATAAAGTTAAATTTCACTGATTATTTTGCTATTTTGGAAGATTGCAGAATCTTTTTGAGGTGCTATTCTGGTGGGATAGACCTGAAAGATTAAGATCTGATTTTGTCAGGACTGTCTGCTAGATGAACCGTCCTGCTCCATGATAATAACTTTAAAACATCACATGTGTGGAGAGAACCTGGGGGAGGCTGCAGAATAGGAAGATGTAACAGCGCATGCATTGTATACCAAGGAGGGATACATGAAGAACAAGTTAGACAAAGTCTTAAGTATGTTAATTTGAAAGTCTCCTACAGAGAAGGTTTTTCTCATGATAATATCAACGTCACTAAAGTATAAAGTATCTTTAAAGGTGAACCCACCCCAAAATAATGTAAAATAAGACTAAGTAAACAGAGCAAAAACAACCAACAGAAACTGCTGATCCTCAGGTCGTACTGTGTGACAGAATTGGTAAAGATTTAGCTTGTTATGTGAATTGGAAGTGCCAGAAGAGGGCATTTGGGTGTGCTTCCTTGCAAGATTGATCAATTTAATTTTTTATAGTTCTGGAAACTTCTGTTTCAATTGCTATACTGTAAAATTTTCTGATGACTATTGAGCAGTGCTATAAGTTGGGCACACGGCCCTGGAGTTGGAGCTGTGTTGGATTTTACTGTATTGTATGAATCCTTGAGTCTGGTTCCTATGCTGAATGGACTTCTCAGTTACTTAGAAAAAGTGTAGTTGGAAATTGGTTAGGTAAATGATTTTGACAGAGTATTCACCAAATACCAATAATTTAGAAAGAGAAGGAACCTCTTGCTGGTTAATCCCAGCGCAGGATGCAAGCATCAGATTTCCCTTGGTTTCATGATGGCAAATCTTACTAAGCTCCATTTCTGGAAGATTCCTTCTTCTTGCCTTTTCTGTAGGTCAAGGGCACTGCTTTGGGAGGTATCCTTGGTTACCATCCAGATAGAGCCAGTTTATCCCTCAATGATCTCCTTAATTCAAATCATTTTGTTAGCATCATAAATGCTATGTTCTATTGCACAGAATTACAGAGTTGTCTCTACCATCTCCCCATCAGAATTGCAGTCTCCTTGACCTGGTGTCCTTCTCCATCCCTGGGCTCTTCATGTCTGCAGTGTTGACTGCCAAGTAGATGCAAAGACACAAACACACTGAAGTCAACTGTGCACATGTTCATGGGCCTTGCTGTATTTCTGTAGCCTGTACAAGACCCATGTTGGATCCATGTATAGACAGGCATCTCTTCTTAACGTGAGCAGTCTGCATGCAATATGGTCACAGTGCAGACTGCTCATGGAAACAAACACCTTATTGTAGTCCAGTTATAGCAGACACTTGGCGGAAGCATAGTTTGTGACATACAGGTGTCTGCAGTTGCTCAGCTGAGAAAACACCCTGGTGGGAACACAGGGTGTGCAGATTGTCTTCTGCCTTAATGTGATTGACAGCGGTGAAGAGTGAAAGAAACACTTGGGAAGAAAAAGTATTGGTCATTTCAGATGCTAAGTTTGCAATCTGGGTCATTCCATCTTTCTTCCGTTGATAGCCACAAATTTAGGCCAGAGAGAAATCTACAGGGAAGACTTCTTGTAAATGATTGGAAGATAGGAGGAAAAATGGTGGTGATTATTTTCATTTAAGTAACTTGCTTCTTTTAATTTTGTGTGTGTGTGTGTGTGTGTGTGTGTGTGTGTGTGTGTGTTCAGGACCTTCCCCATAACTAGCCCTTAAATAAAGGTAGTTTTACTGATTATTCTTAGTGGTGCCAGCTTTTCTGCCTGTGGACCTCCTCTCCTCCCTGCATTATTTATGAGCTTAGCTTCACATTTTCATGCCGGAATTTATTCCACCGGTGATTCAGCAGGAATGGGGTGTATAAACCTGACGATATTTGCCTTACGTGCAGCTGTGGATTTCTCTAAGTCTGACCTGCATGTGCTGAGCAAATCTGGGTAGAGCAGGCCTCTGATGTTAACCAGGTGGATTTTCTCAGCTCGGAAGTGCGTGCGGGGGCAGAGAGCAATGCTCTCTGCTGTATCACAAGTCAGTGGGCTGTCCTCCCTCAGTGAGATCAGTCTTTGGGAGAAGGCAAGGGAGGTTTTCTCATTTAATTTGCTTCCAGCAAGCTTCCCTCACCCCCTTTTCTTATAGTTTAAGTAATGCTTTCTTAGTTGGTCATTAGACGTTGGGAGTTACTCACTTTGTTGGCGCAGACACTAAACCCTTCTGTCTTTTAACTCTGATTAGTGGCACTTTAATAAAGTCATTTGAAGTTCAGTGGACTGAATTTTCTAACTTTTCTGATGTTTCTATGGTCACAGCGAAGCGACCTGCATTGAAGCCTCTGTGCAATCTTTTACATGCAAATTCTGCAAAACCATGCATAATTTTGTATATCTGACTTTCACACCAACTGCAGAGTGTGAGGGATTTGAATAAAAGTGGCTGCAGTGCTCCCTGTCTTTGTTGCTTTTCCAGTTGGGCTGCAGCGGGCTGGGAAATAGAGAGGCTGTCAATTTGCTGTCAGTTGACTGAATTTGGGTCTTTCAGGATCAGCAGTTTGCTGATAAAGACTTTTATGGTCATACTTTAGGGTTTCTTAACAGACCAATGTTGACACCACCTCATTTTCTTCCCCTTGATTGGATAATCCTGGTAATGCACGCTATTGAAGGAAATATTTCTCGGAGTCAGGTCAATGAATTTTTGCTCGAAAAGGTGAAGAGAGTTTGTCCAATGGCTGTAATTAAATCATGCATGGTGAGCTGGCTTTGGGGGAATTGACGCGTTGTGTATTGCGTTACAACCTGAGTGAACACTGACAACACCAGAGAACGAAGCAGATGAAGAATGATAGCCAACAAGGCGGGTCACTGACTTGATTTTCATGGGAAGCCCAGCTTTGCCCTGCTCGCATGTTCAGGGACCCGGCAACCTGTATTGAGTTTGGGAGGGAGCAGGCAACAGCATTGTGCCAGGGTTTGTTGAAGAGAAGGCAAGATTTAAAACAAAGCCCTCAATAGGAACAGTGGCCCTGTGTCTTGCAGATGACCGACTTTTCCTCAGTGGCGTTTCATGCAAGTGCCCCCTCTTTTTCTAAATAAGGCCACACTGTAGTAAGAAGAATATTTAAGATATAATCCGGTGACCTGTAGGAGCAGGAGCAGTCACAACAAAAGGAAGAAATAAGTTGGGAGCTGTGAACTACAAATGTAGTCAGAGTGTGAGCCGCAGAAGGTGGCTCTGAGCCAGGCGAGTACAGAAGACAGCAGATCCAACCAAATGAATAGTGGACCTTGAATATGTTTTCTTCCTAACCTTTAGTAAATGTATGCATCTAATCACATAGGAAAAACGAGTCATTACTGCCTTTGCCAATTTTAGAGAGATCTATTTCTTTCTACAGGTTTGTTAATCTCTGGAGTTTTTTGTAAAGACTAATTTAATAGAAACAAAACCAATGTTATTATAGGCAGGATCTTGGCAGCAGCAGAAGTGGGCTCACTGGGGACCTGTTGCTTCCTGGGTGGGAGTGGAAATGAATTGTGATGAGATGGTTTGAGGGTGGTGACTCTCAGGAGCTGAGTGGATTCTTAGTAAGTAATAGGAAATATTGTGCAGTGATGGAAATGAGCATTTGTAATAATGACTTTCTGGAAGGTGATAAAACAATTGTTTTTCAAGTTTTAAATTTTTGCTTCTTGCAAGAAATAATATTTGTGTATATTCGTGAATCACAATCAGGAACTGTGGACCATTGTGGTGATCCAGTCAAGGAAATTAGCAAACTTTTACAATTTTCTTGTAATCGGTACTAAATTCTTCTTCCTTTATTTTTATTTTCAATTTTTTTTTTGAGAAAGGGTCTCATGTTATAGATGAGTCTGACCTCAAACTCCATGCATTACTCCTGCCTCAGCTTCCTGAACACTGTAATTATAGGTAAAAGTCTATATGCTTGCCTTACATCAATAATTTTTAAGATTTATTGTGAGAAGGAGCTGTATAAGAATTTCCTCATTTTTAGTTTCCATAGTTTTAATTAATCAACCAATGGTATATATTACCAACAATATCATATAAACTCTTTATTGTCATAATATATAGATATCTTAGTTAGAGTTTCTATTGTATTTCACCACAAGTCTTATAAAGGAAAGCATTTAATTGGGGCTGGCTTACAGGTTCATTATCATGTTGGGAAGCATGGTGGGATGCAAAGCAGGCATGGCGTTAGACATGTAGCTGAGAGTTTTAGATCTGGCTCAGCAGGCAATAGGAAGAGAGAGCCGCTGGGCCGGCTTGAACACTTGAAAGCACAAAGTCCACCCTCAGTGCCATACTTCCTTCAACAAAGCCACACCTGATCTGCTAAACAAGTCTACACCTGCTCGTAGCACCACCTCCTATGAGCCCATGGGGGCCATTTTCATTCAAACCACCAGAGTGGTACTGTACATATTTTATTTCTATACATCTTTCAATATTCAGACAAACTAATTTCAGAAAATTTGCAAAGAGACATAGAGGTACAATGGACGTTGATGAAAGATAGCTTGATGATAAGTAGAGAAAGAAAAAGCAAAATAGGAACACTCATAGGGTTCTTCAAAGTCCTTGTCAAGGGGCCAGAAAGATGGCTCTGCAGCGGAAGGCACCTACTACCAGGCCTGACAATGAGTTTAATCCCCAGGACCCACATATCAGGAGGAGAGAACTGACTACTGCAAACTGTCCTCTAATCTCCACATAAACAGTACAGCATAAGGACCACCCCCAAAATAAAATAAATAAATAAAAATTTAAAAATTAAGTAAATAACAAAAGAACCTCTGGTAGAAAATAGTTTTGTGAATCTATCTATGTAACTATGTATCTGTGTATGTATGCATGTCAATAATTCTATAGGTTGTTGGCATTTACAAACAATACTTGTCAATACTAGCAAAAACTATTTTAGAAAAGAAATAATTTGTGTGTAGATGTATTTCTGAAACATAATTTGGATAACATAACACGCATAGACTAAATAAAATCCATGGGTGCATGCATCGATACAGCACACTGTAACTTGTAACTATATTGAGTTTCTGTTGAGGGAAACCCCAGTGTTCATCAGGACAACATAAGAATCAATCTTTTGAAATCACTGTGGATCTGAGTACACACTTTCTAACATTTTGACTTGTAACAGACCAGGGCTTCATAATTTTGTTTCAAGGTCATATGACTGAAAATTATTTGACGTTTGGTTATGGGAGCATGACTGACTCATTCACTTGGTCATCGTTGAGCTACAAAGTTCTCAGTATACTTACACTGAGGCTTAGTAACTTATCTATCTACTATCTGGAGTGTTTAAGAGGTGAAAAAATTAACAATGTAACTCTGACAAGGTAGGAAAAGCCAGGTCTGAGAATCAGAGGACCTCCATTCAAACTTCAGATGACAAACTCTCTGAACTGGGTCAATGATATTTGGAAGTCACTAAATATTTTTTAATCTTAGTTTCTCTGTCATTGACATTAAACAAAGATGTTGTTCTCTGGTTTATTTAGTTCTGGCCCTCATTATTAATACTTAGTCACTCCAAGCACCCAACCTGAGAGTTTCTGCAGAACTGTCACACTCAAGGGAAGAGGTGTTGGCTGTACACATGAACACATGTCCTTGCTGTGTAAATGCCATGTTTAGCTCACAATATCCCAGTTTAGAGGTTATCACAGGCCTGCCCCTCTCAGACATGGATGAGGGACTGTGTGTGATATGCTCTCCACAGAGTTGGAATTCTGGTTTCTCCTGCTTGTTATTTCGACCCCAGGGCCAAGCACACATCTAATATACAGAGCAATCTAGAATGGTTTAGTAGGACAATGAAGTAATTCTTGGAATTACAATACAATAGACAAAAGTTAATAAGAATATTGTGTTTGTAATTAAGTTTGTAGTTGAAAGTCCCCCCTTGTGTGTGTGTGTGTTTGTGTGTGTGTGTGTGTGTGTGTGTGTGTGTATTAGGTACAGCAAACCTAGGCAGCAGTTCAGCTTGTACTATAATATCCTGTTTGTGTAGATAATCTCATGATGCTACTGATAATAGTGATTGAGTTGGGTTTCTTATAAAATAAAGCTTGGGGAAATTGATATATATTTTATCACATCTAAAGGAAAGCTGAAGAGATAGTTTTTGACACCAAGAAGGGTCAAGGAATGTAAGAATTGAGTGTAGGCAATTCTCTGAAGAGAACAGTTATTTTTCCAATGTTTTAACTTTTTCCAACCGAAGCAAAATGATTAAAAAACAAATAGATCAAATAGCAGTAAAGATTCTCCACAATGGGAACACAAAGCATTTGGCAATAAACTTGAGATAGATTCCTGGCTTCCAAAGTAAAAGGAGGGAGCCAACTCCTGAGAGTTGCCCTATGACCTCCACATGTGTGTGGTATGGCATGTGTGTGATCACACTCACAAAAATATGTAAACAATACAACACATAGAAAAAGAGAAATAAAAATTTGGATTCTTAATAAAACTGAAGCAAATACCAGTGACAAAGTTGCTGAAGATTTTTAAAATGATGCTTCATGTTACAGAAGTGCCGAGCAGATTACAGATAATGGCCACACCTTGTAGCTTGAGACTGATGTGGTTGAAATGTAGCACATTTATGTCTTTATTGCAGAGATGAAATGTGTTGAAAATCTAAATTTACAGGAGATTTAACTTCGTTGTGAATGGCTTTGACAGCTGTCAACATATGGCAACAGGCTCCACCCTCAGAGAAAGAATACTGAAGCAAATGCTTATGAAATATAAAATTTTTCTGTATCAGTGTTACAGTTTATGCTTACAGAGGAAAACAGCACAGTAGAATTACATATTGTATACCTAGCATGTACCATATGTTTTATATATGTGTATCTGTGTGTGCATGCATATATATACCCTGGTTGCTTTCTAGAGTTCAACAATGAATTCATTTAAATTATGGCTTTGTTTGCCATTCATATCCAATCAGCTAGATTTGAACATTATAAAGATGCCCAGAGTTAGCCCACAAACACAACATTTATTAAATCTTACAAGATGGAGAGAAATCCCTACTGACTCCAGTCTGACCTCACATAATTTGGGCCATGAACTCAATGTGAAACAGAAGACAATCTGACATTTAAACTTGCTGACGCCAGTAAAACCATTATCACTGTGTGTGTGTGTGTGTGTGTGTGTGTGTGTGTGTGTGTGTGTGTGGTGTGTATGGACTGTTTAATTTCGTTTAAATGTAAACACAGAGATTTCTATCCAGGGAAGTTTGGTTTCTTGGTGTTTTAGAAAAATGTACATTTTATATAATGAGTGAAATTTTTCTTTTTGCTTTTTTGGAGGAGGAGAGAGGGGCAGTTTCTTGCAGAAACACAAAGGATCATAAATTTGGATTCTAGGCACTTTACAACCCATTAAATGCACGTGTAGCTTGGTTATGTTTCTCTTTGGTCAGCCAGTGTTTTCTTTCTTTCACCCGAGTACGATGAGACATTTGGGGTTTTATCTCTGCATGTATCAAGCCAATTAGTAAAACATGAGAAAGTCATAGAGTTGGACTAGACTTCACTGATGTCATTTTCTCTTTGTTTCCCAAATATAAAAATCCCAATCTCCATTGTCCATTGTTTAGATGACCAATTTTGAGTCCTGTCCTTTAGCAGTGATTTAGGAAACACGCATCTCTCCTCTCTCTGATTTGGTTTCTTGTGTTGAGCAGGAAGACTGCACTTGGAAGTTTGTAAGCATGAAAGCCGAGGAAGGAAGTGTGCCTTGTGCAGCAGCATTTCCAGGCAGGAGTTTGTGCTTTGTTTACTGTGTTTCTCATTCAGGCTGAATGTTCCTATCTCTAATGAGCTTTGGAGGAGCACCTTTGTCCAGCACCAGCCTCCAGGAAGGCTTGGACTCCCACAAGCTGGGAGAATGGGTCCTGGCTGCCATCCACAGGAAAACAGAGCTTTACAGACCTCCTGCCGCTTTCCTTGAAAGTCCCCAACCATGCAGAGCCATTTAGTGTTACTAGGGAGGGACACTGGGCAGAAAGCTTGTTGAGCTGTCCCCTTAGCCTTGCCAGTCAAATTGACCATTACATTTGCTTAATGCCCAACCTCCAAAGCTACTGGGTGTCTTTTTATATTCCCTTTGGACATTCTAGAAGGAAAGAAGGATTCCTTTATCATTGCTCTTGGGTTAGAGGCAATAAGATGTCCTTAGAGGACCCCTGGTGTAGTCCTGCATCATGTAGTAGTGTATAGATCCACTTAAAGTGTGTGGCTGGTCAGATTGCTGAAAACCTCATCTCTGGTTTTCTGAATTCTTCCCATTTCATCTTTTCTCAAAAACCTTACATTTAAATGCTTTGGAACTTATGACTGTCTGATTTTGGATTAAAATCAGTATGATTGTAAGTTTCGTGCCGCTGATGTAGAAATAGGCACATATTAAATCCTGAACTATCTGTTCCTTAAACAGCCACCAGAACGTCATAAATTTCATTTGAATGAAGAATTTGGTCAGTGTGCTTTTGTACTTTCAGTGGAACAGCAATTAGTTCCAGAAGCATCTATTGTACATATGTCGGCAGACGATGCTCCATGTCCTTGAAAACCACAAATGTCACAGCATGCTTTCCTTGGCTGTCTCTGTTGGTGACCAAGACATCACTACGACTGTCTTGTTAGCACTGAGTTTGCTTTAGTGTATCTGCTACACAATGGATCTGTCTTCTCTTTTCCTTTATTAACATAAATTTATCCTTAATGTGTGTTCAAGAGGCCAGGCAGTGGTGGCGCATGCCTTTAATCCCAGCACTTGGGAGGCAGAGGCAGGTGGATTTCTGAGTTCGAGGCCAGCCTGGTCTACAGAGTGAGTTCCAGGACAGCCAGGGCTACAAAGAGAAACTCTGTCTTGAAAAAAAACAAAAACAAAAACCAAAACAAACAAAAAAAAATGTGTGTTCAAGAGTGTTGTTATGAGTGCAAACTGTCCAGATAGTTCAGATTCCTTGGCCGGGCCTATCCAACTGGAGTGCGTATGGACTTGGAGGATGGAGGCACATTGATAAGGCAGGAGTTTGCTGTGACTTTGCAGTCTTTGTCAGTGAAACTCAGAAATGGTTTTAGACCACCTCTGCTTGAGTTTGAACCCAGAAACTACATTCTCATATTCAGAATTTTTTAAATCATTACATGTTCTTTGTTCTAAGAGTCTTCAGAATTTCCCAATTTGATAAAAATGTCTGGACCTTCCCAACTTGGGATGAACTTGGCTTTAAGAAATCCTGGACTTTATGGAGCAGATTGAATACTCCAATTTTCATCATTTCAGAAAAGGAGATAATTCCTGTAGAATGTTTTACAGTGGCATTTCCACAGACAGCAGGAGTGTCAGCTTTAAGATGTACTACAATGTAACTCTTCTGCCTTCTAATTAATTTGGGGCTTATAATTCCAGGAGGATAAAGTAAATCAACATGGTGGAGAGCAAGCAATAAGAAGGCAGGCATGGAGCTGGAGCAGCAGCTGAGGGTTCACATCCTCATCCACAAACAGGAAGCAGAGAAAGTTATCTCAAAATGGTAGAAATGGTGTCTTTTTGAAAATGTAAAGCTCACCCCCAGTGACACACTTTCTCTAACAAGGCCACACCCCCAATCCTTCCCAAACAGTTCCCACCAAACAGGGACAAAGCATTCAAGCATATCAACCTATGGAAGTCATTCTCATTCAAACCACCACAAGCCATTTTCTGAAATAAAATTGGGGTTCGCTGCCTCCTCCACCCTCGATCTTGGCACAGAAAGATGAAATGCCAGCTTCAAGGTCTAGGCAATATGACCACTAAATAGCTTATGCTGATGTGGCAGAATTAGAAAAAAGTTTCATTTCCACATTGCTCTGCCACCAACAGGATGGCCTGCACACAGCTGAAGAATGTGTTTTTAATTCCAATTCACCATCTTCAGTACTACATTGTTAAAATGTGAGTCCACTCTAGCTTGAAGATGCTTTCAAATTCTTCTGGGATTTTAGAAGGACTCAAGGGTGAATTCTTAACGACCAATAAAGATTTTGAACCAGATTTTATTTGTCAAGAAATGTCTAGTTCCATAGGAAGCTTGGCATTCAGTCAGAATGACATTTTTCTTCAAGCAGTTTTACAACAATTGGAAAATGAAACCCAGCAGTGTCTAGTGACAGTCGTCTACAGAAACCCCTCCCACAGACTCAGCCTTAACATGAAGATACTGTCCCTTTCCCTTAGGCATCAGCATACAGCTGCCCCCCACCCACCCCATTGATTTGCCTGGTTTTATGTTGTTTAAGAATATGTTATAGCCGGGCAGTGGTGGCACACGCCTTTAATCCCAGCATTTGGGAGGCAGAGGCAGGTGGATTTCTGAGTTTGAGGCCAGCCTGGTCTACAGAGTGAGTTCCAGGACAGCCAGGGCTACACAGAGAAACCCTGTCTCGAAAAACAAAAAACAAAACAAACAAACAAAAGAATATGTTATAAATTAAAATGTTTCGTTATTTTCCTTCCAGTTTACAACTATGTCCCAGATTGGAATTGAGTTAGAAGTCAGATAATTATGCTTTAAAGCAAATCCTTTTAAATATATATTTACAATCCTTTGTCAGTCTTAGTTACTATAAGGCTTGACACCAGGTGTAAAACTGAAATGAGTGTATTATAATAGAACAGTGCCCTATCAGATCTCAGAATTACGGAAAGTCTCAGTGCTTACTGTCATGAAGTTGGTTGTTGATTCTATAGTGTGGCTTAACCCAGATTTTCTCTATTAAGTAAACATTTGTTTTACTATTAAGAGTAAACTGTATGGTCTCTGAAAATTCAAAGTGCAGAATATGCATTGGTTGGACCATGGTGTTTGAAAATTTACAAAACCACCAATAGAGACTGTATCTATCCAAAAGGCTCAGAAATATCCTATAATCTCACATTGCTTCTCAGGCCAGAGTGACACTTAATATTCATACCTGAAATCCTACTAAAACTTCCTCAAATGAGTAATATTCATAAAGTGAATAAGTAAGTTCTCAAAATTATGATTATAATAGTGAGAAATGAGATTGTAGCTTAGGTTAAAAAATATCTCAGAACATTGTTAGTAAGTGGTTTTAGAAGTCTTTTGATAAATGGGCAAGTGATCATTTTTATCTCTATCAGCCAAAGTCAAAATTAATTGAGTTTTGTTTTAAGGTATTTGTTAATAATGGACATTTTTATTTGTGATACTGAGTTCATATTTATTGGGTTTTGGGCTTTTTTCTTTATGAGAAAAGCAATATTTAGAATTCTCTAGGCTGTTTTTTAAGATGAAGTCAACTTTCATGATTTTCATGACTTTTAAAATGTGGTTGGTTGAAAATGAACTGATTATCCCCTTGATGGTTGGATTTGAGAGAATCACCTTCTTTTCTTGTGTAGTATACAATACAGTCAATAGCTACATAACTAATGAGGCTCCTGGACCAATACATCTATCCAGGAAAAAAACCTAAACTATTATCCCTTTCAAGGCCAAGCTCTGTGCCTGGGAAACTACACCAAGCTTCAAACCCAACCAGGAAAATCTGTGGAAGCTGAAAAAAGAGGACCATTGAAGAGAGGTTGTCAAATCATCCATGCCAAGGTCACTGAAAGTGGCAGCCATATAAACTAAATGATGAATCTAGAAGCTGAGTTTTCTCTCTTCTTCTTGTGTGTGTGGTGTACATATATATTTATGCATATGTGTGTATGCATGTGTGTGAGCCCGTATGTGCATATGCCTCCATGTGGAGGCCAAAGGTCAACTTCAACTGTCTTCTTTTATTGCTGGTCATCTTATGCACTGAGGCAGGGTTTCTCACTTGAATACAGAGTTCATTGATTCAATTAGTATATTTAGCCAGCTTGCTTTGGGGGTCCCACGTCTCTGCCTCCTGCACACCTGTATTCAGGGTTTGACAAGCCCCTGTATTGCATATACATCTTTCATGGTACAGGTGAAATATCTTATAGTTATTTTGTTTGTTCCATGATCTGAAGATAGTGTTTCAAATTGAGTTTTTCTTCTTTGAGCTAATTAATGAGCCCAACGGAAATAGAATGAGGGGTGCTGTGTGGAATAGAAAAACATTGACAATGGTAAGGGAAGCAAAAATAATATCTAGTGACTTTCAAAGCATTATGTTCCTGTAGGGTCACCCAACATTAGCCCAGCCTGGACACAACCCTCAGACCCACAGCATTTACCTGCCATTAGGCTGATTGCACCAGGGCCTTCTGCTGGGGCAGCTGTTCTCTTTGATTGGCATTATTATGTCTCTGAGGAACGACCCACTGCTAGGACCCTGCTTTGCTTTCTGACAGCAGAGTTTTTTTCTTCAGTGGTCAGATCCGCTCCTGAGTGGGAGTCTGAGCTAAGCAACATCACCCGAGAAACTTCAAAGAACAAAGGAGCAACCCTGATCTTGTTCACAGGAGCCACACGGGTGGTCCATTATATAATAGTGTCTCCTGGCTTCCATTTCCAAGCTCTGAGAGTAAAGTCACCCAACAGCCATACAGCCTCAAAATCTCGGCACGCCCTCAAGCTGGATCTGTGATAGAAGGAAAGACATATCTGCTTCCCTAGGGACTTTGTCTTCAAAGGCCGGCTAGATGGCTACTCTACAGATTTATGACTTGTCTGAGCCAATATTTATTTTACTCAGTTGCTTGAGCTAATAATATATAGCAGATTGGTATTTACAGAAGCAGCCTGAAGTTTCTTTGTTTGGTTTGACTTTACCGTGAGGCACCACTCAAGCAGATGGTCCAGATGGGGATGTTGTTCTGCTTTGAGATCTAAGTCTGCTTATTTCTCTGGGCTGCCATTTACCAGTTGTGAAGTAAACTTAATGTATTTCAACAGAGCCTATCTGAGTTAAGTGAAAAGGGGCTTTGGGGGCTGGAGAGATTGCTCAGTGGATCAGAGCACTTACTGCTCTTGAGGAGGACCCATGTTTGGTTCCCAGCATCACACAGAGGCTTCTGACTACTTGTAACTCCAGGTCTAAAGGATCAAATTGCCTCTTCTGGTCCCTGCAGGCAGCTACATACATTTGGTCACATTCGTATGTGCAGACATACACATATTTTTTTTAGTATAAGTGATTAGAATAGATAGTATAATAAAGTAAAATATAATTGAGTCATGGATTACTCTAATAAATTTAGTCAAATATCAAACATATTTGAATAATATTATTTGGTATTAATAGGAATACATGCACATCTTTTACATCTATAGACACCAAGGATAGACAGCAAATATAATTATATCTCAGTGATCTGATGGATATTGTGATAGCTGCAGTGCAAACACTAATCAACAGATACCGCAATTTGATAGATGATAAATTACCTTATATTACAGGAGTTCTATAATAGGCATTTATGAAACCAACACCATGGAATTAGATTTTCTGTGGACATGATTACATCTATGTGTTTCTTCTAACTTATTTCTTCATAGATGTCTTATAACTAATGAATAAAATAAGAGGAGGATATATCCCATGATATTTATAAAACACCAGTATACATTTTCATGAGCGAAAATGAACTACTTATGCTCAACTATAAGTAACTGGGTCTCTGGGCATGGGTAAACAAAAATAATTATTAAGACCAACATCCCCTGGGAGGATTGCTCGCTCGCTCTCTCTCTCTCTCTCTCTCTCTCTCTCTCTCTCTCAGAAAACTGTCTTCCATCACCTCAGTACAAGTGTGCTCTGTTTCCCTTTCATCTTGGCCTTCCCTTGGTTCTGTCGTCTCCAGGGTGTTCACCTTATGTCTTGTCTGTTCTTCATGTTGGACATTCTCAAACTTCATGCATTAGCTCTTTGTCTCCCTCCTCAGTACAATGCAACTTGAAGACACGATCTCTCATGAATTGAGGAACAACTTAATCAGACTTGTCAAGTCCAAGACCCAAGAGTCAGCATCTATCCTCAGGGAGCTCACAGACTTATATGGGAAGTTGGCCAAGTAGGGGTCATCACAGATCTTTTGGTTCGTTCTCATGGCACAGGGTGTGTAGCCACTTTAGTTAGTCCTTGTTTGTCAGTGTAGGAGGGAATTCAAGCATGGTGAGTGGGTCTCTGTTCGTTGGGATTTCTCTCCATTCTTAAACAAGCTTCTAAGGGAGGTCTACACATGAAGCTGTTCAGGGTGGTGGGACCACAGAAGCATGAAACACAGAGAAAGGGATGGAGTGGGGCCTGACACCTTCCTCTGAGAAATGGCATGGGCAAGACAACATTGGAAAACCAGCAGGACTGCTCTTTGAACAGTCAGGAGAGGCTGGTGAAATTCAAAGTCACCAGTAGTTAGGGAAGATGGTATGCAGTTAGAAATCTGGGACGCTACTAACAGACTCATTCAATACTGCTGATTAAGGAAAAGAGAAATGCTTCCCAAGACAGGTGACTCAAGTTAATCTAAGATCCTCTCCTCTCCTCTCCTCTCCCCTGCCCTCCCCTCCCCCCCTCTTCTCCTCCCCCCCTCTTCTCCTCCCCTCCCCTCTCCATCCCCCTTCCTTTTTCACCTCCTTTCCCTTCTCCCCTCCCCTCCCTTCTCCTTTCTCCCCCCTCCCCTCCCTTCTCCCCCCTTGTCTTGTCTTTGGGCTAAATTTGAGTTATTTTAGCTACAGAAGATACAGAGAAAGGGCAAGTTGCTCTGTTCTGAGGAAGCACAGGCTCTGACATGCTCATTTCTTCTGACTTTACCATCATAGACGATGTATTTAAACACAGATTTACTTCAAGGAAGAAGAGGCGAGAGAAAGTTTTTTATATAGAAAAGCGACTTTCCCTGATCTTTCCTTCTTTTGTGTCTTCCAGTCTCTTCAGTCATGTGTAGGTGTATCATTTCAAGGGTGAGCGATTCCAAGTTGGGTGGATTTTAGAAGAGAAATGATTCTTCGTTTGATAATGTGAAACACATGGATAATGTTTCCTAAAATAAACAAATGCAGTCCTGGCCAGAGGTTTTCTTCTGTTAGGAATGTGGCCTACAGAGATAGAATTTTAGCTTGTCAAATTCCATGGATGAGTATAGGATGGCTTTATTAGCAAAATATTCACTTACTATTGGTAGAGAATTTATTAGATTGAAGAACTTGGCCTGAACTAAACAATTGTCCAGTGAAACAATAAATATAAAAAGATACCCAAAATAAGTAACCTTCTTCTGGAGCATCCAGATGTGACAGCATACTCACCAGGGAAGAGAATCATCTTCTAATTCGACATACTTGACTAGCTTCTGTGGAAGATGTGAATCCTTCATAGCTCAGCAGAAAACTATATAATTGTCCAATTAGGAAAAATGAATTTCTATTTTCGTTCAAAATATAAGAAAATCAAACTGAAAATGTCAGAGCAGAGGAAGCATTGTGTGCTGTACAAGGACGGATGTGTGCTTTGATGAGCATAAGCATGCTCACATGGAGGCGTGCTCACATGGAGGCATGCTCACATGGAGGCGCGATTTGTACAGCTAGAGAGACAGCTCAGTGCTTAAGAGCACCCAGTGTTCTTGCAGAAGAGCAGTCTGGTCCCTAACACCCTGCCTGGGTGACTTTCAATCACCTGCAAATCCAGCCCTAGGGTATTTGACACCCTCTTTTGGCTTCCAGGGATACCTTCACTCACATGCACATGCACACGTACACACACAGACACATACACACACAAATACACAGAGAAGTATAACTAGAAAGATTTTTTTTCCGAAGTATGATTTTATGTATTGGCTATAGTCTTGGATATAATGAAGCAATAAACTGATGATCAGAGAGGAGAAAACAGAGGGGTGTGTGCATGTGTGCGTGTGTGTGCATGTGTGCATGTGTGCATGTGTATCTACCCACCTTAGGTAGACAGATACTATAGACAAGAATGGAAAGGCAGCTTTACACCTGTTGATGTAGAACTATGAAGCCCTGCTTGGTTTGTGCTCTGACTGCTTTTGTTTCATAGGACTTTCCTGGTAGGTTATTTAGTATTTGTTACTAGCTTAGAAATTAGCTTTTTGGAGGCAGGATGAAGTGCTAGCATTTGGGAAGAAATGAGACAGTTTCTGATGTAGCATTCTTGTGGAAGAACTCGGTCTGTTTCTGATGCAGGATTGTGTTGGAAAGGTGAGCATGGGCTGATGTAGGTCTTAGGAGAAGAGGCTGGGCAAGTACAGGCCTGTGGGGGGGGCTATACAACTTCTTAGGTGCCATGGATGTGATGCTGAAGGCCATTCATTCCAATGCCTTTTTGTGGTTATTTATCTTGGTTTTTAATGTCAGTGGTTAAGAGCAAGGCTCCACAACATTGCCAGTAACCATCCATGCCGTTAAAATAAGAGAAAGACAAAGAAATGCAAACTAGAGAGATATTTTAGAACAGTACTGGAACAGAGCCAATGAGACTGACTTGGTGAAGTGTTTGGAGGAAAGCCATATTGTGATATTTCCCTAGTGTGCACATTTGCACATGCGCGCGAGCATGCATGTGCACAAACACACACACACACACACACACACACACATCTTTGGATGAAAATTAACTCTTTCTATTGAAGTTGAATTTGAGACTTTCTGGATTTTAAAAGACAAAACTGAGTGCAAATTAAGAATGTTGAAAGGTATGATTAAAAATATACCATACGCTCCCTTGACTTTTGGCCTCACATCTGTCAGGAATGTCAAGATAGAAAGATATCCAAAGCATTTTGTTTCTTTTTTTAAGGAAAGGCTGGATCATAGCCAAATGCCTGCTGAGGAATTCTTAGGAGAATTTCTGGAAACTATAGTTTTTAAGGTAATCATATTCTCCATGCTTTCCTGGCCCCAAATATCACTGGAGTGGTTTTAAAGTCTCATTTATTTGTGTCTTGTTCATCCTTTAGACTGAGGTGGTCAGATTTCATTTTGGCAAGGTGACAGAGGAAAATATTGTGCTTGGCACTATACGGCCTTCCATTTCTTTGCAAATGTATGCACCAAGGAAGAGGTATTTTGTGCAGCTTTAGCTAGATTTTTTTCTTTTTTCTTTCTTTTTTTTTCTTATGTTTGATGAGTATGCCTCTTTGTGCTAGACAAACCTAGACCACACTTTGCTTTGCCACTGAACCTGAACACACATCAGACACTTGGTACACATGTAGTGGTTGGGAGACACAAGTGAGATGAGATTTCAGGTAAAACAGCAGTGTCCTAATCCTAATGTAACTGTCAAATCTTTTCTTTGTATTGCGCCACTGTCTCATGTATCCTAGACTGGCCTCATAGTTGGTATATAGCTCAGGATGATCTTGAAACTTCTGGCCTCCAATTCCCAGCTGAGGTTGCTAGGAAGTGTTATTACAGTGTTTACTGTTAAGAATTGTTTGAGGACAGTTGTCTAAGTGTGACAGAACAACTTCAGTCAACCATGGCCAAGAGTGAACAAAAACTCCCAACTTTTCTGCAACCACTTCCATGTCTATCTCATTCATTCATTCACAATGCATTGATTCACCCTTCCAAATAAATGATAGAGAGGTGACTGGCACTTTTTAAATTTTTGATAAAATACTCATAATTTATACTTTCTATCTTAACCAATTTAAAATGTATTGTTTAGTGGCATTCAGGACCTTCTGTAGCTGTCATTATTATGCACTGTCTGTGTGATTTTGGCTTCTGACACTGAGGACTTACACACACTGGACAGTTACCCTCTCTGATGAGTTGTGGTTTTGGAATTGGATTATTCTGGTGACAGGCACAAGGAGCATTGTGTTATAGGTGCTTAGTTGCTGGATCATGCCACTTGGATAATGTGTTTTGTGTGTATTATCGCAAGGTCAGTTTGGCTTCTCTTTAAAGTTCAGTGATATGTGTTAGATTATCATCATACACACAGCAACCTTGATAGCCAGAATGGACACTCAGAGTCCTGTCTTCTTTTGTTGTTGAGATTTGAGAAATGTGACCCTTAAACAATGTAAGTCCAAGGTGGCAGGCCCACACTAGGCTTTGAATCATGACAGTGAGTGTTCTGTGTACAGTGAGTCAAACCTTGTGTGATGTGGGTCTCTATTCTGTAAGGCTGAGATGAAATTGTCCTTCATCTCACCATTGTCTTTCCTCACTATTAAACACTTACCTATACTACCCCATTCTAGATGCTTCCGTGACTCTTCCTATTACATTAATAAGAGAGAGAAAATGGTCACATAAATCAACTGTCCATTAAATCTGCACATTGGCCCCAGTAGGAATGTCATTCTCATAATATTCATTCTGAACATTTCCATTGTTTAGAACCTTCTCCAACTTACTATTTCAGTGCAATGAAATCTTCATGGTTGATTTACCCCCCTTTGGCCAAATATATTTAACATTTTTGGAGTTATGAATGGAATATTCTTAATTTCTTGCTCTAGGGATACACAGTTGGTATAAGTGAATATATATGCACATTTATTCTGCAATGCTATTGTTAAGTGTTTACTATAGTGAATTTTATAGGGCCTTTTAATTATAGAATTAGGGCATGTGTAGATAAGGATAGTTTGGTTCTTCCTTTCCCATGTTTATTCTTTGAGTCTTTCTCTTTGTCTAACTGATATAGCTGAGACTCTGAGCCCTTTATTGAATAAGAGGGGAGAGAATAGTCACCCTTATCAGGTTCCTGATGTTATAGGAAATAAATAATAGGGTAACTGACAGTGGAAAACACCAGTTGAAGCTTTACTGCTTCAGAATTTCTGTTCTAACTGCATAGGATTCACTGAGATGCACAGAGTTTGGGGCAGGGCACATGATTGCCAGGCGATCTTAATCTGTTGTGTGGTATTTTTCTTTGGGAGATCTTTATAATAAAGTGATTTTTAGTTAATTGGTCAAAATAACAAAAAATATTGTCCAGCACTGAAAACATACAGGATTATTCTCATTGGCTACATAGTGCTGCCAGGTTCTGGAATTGAAGAACAATTCATGAGTTGGGTAGCCTAGTGGACTGTTTAAGAAAGTATACCCCAAAGTGACATGATGCAGAATAAGATGAACAACTGTGGAGCAAAAAGCAGAACAAAACCACAAGCAGTTTGTGCTCATAACAACCTGAGGTTCACAGGACACTTTTGGTTTCTAGTGTATGTACAGGATGGTGGGCTTCCTAGAAGCACTCAAGTCTCAGTGATGGAGTAGGTGTTACCTTTCTATTACCAAGGTCTTAAGAAACTACCACCAGTGCCTTATCAATGTCTGTTTACATACTGCTGATAAGCATCTGATCTACCTTACGGATTCAAGCCATGTGCAGCTGTCTAGTATTCAGGGCATTCAGATGTACCATCATTTTCTCTCTGTGCCTTTGTAAGAGCATCTAGCCTAAGGAAGTGTGCATTGGTGGAAGGCACACCTCCTTACAACTGAATACAATTCCATTGTGTGCATGTAGCACATTTTTATTATCCATTCATCAATTGATGGACATATAAGCTATTCCCATTTCTGGACTGTTGTTAACAGAGCCACTATGAACAGGAATGTGTAAGCAGGCTATCTATAGTCCTTTGGGTACATACCCAAGAGTGGAATAGCTGACTCATATGGAAGATCTACCTCTGAATTTGTGGGGAACCTCCACACTGACCTCCACCATGGCTGCAACAGCTACAGTCCTACCACTGATGGACAAGCAGGCCACTTTGCCCACTTACTGTACAGTATTTACTGCCCCTTGTCTGCTTGATGCTAACCATTCTGCTTGGGTTAGCTGGACTCTTGGGGAACTTTCAATTAGCATTTTTCCTGATAATGATATTGATATTTTAAAACATATATTAGCCATTAGAATTTCTTCCTTTGATAACGATCTACCTGTTCAGTCCATGGCCCAGTATTCAAAATTGTGTTGTTTCTCTCCCTATTCTGTAGGTTGTTTCTATGCTTGATTTATACTTTCATTTGTTGTACAAAAGCTATTTACTTGTGTGAGGTCCCACTTGTTGATTATTACTTGGATCTGCTGAATTGTTGGAATCCTATTCAGAATATCCTTACATATGCCTGCACTTTGAATTCATTCGCCACTCTTTCCTCTAGCAGTTTCAGCTTCTCAGGTCTTACTCAGAGGCCATTGGTCCATTTGAAGTTGCTTTTCCAGCAGTGTGAGGGACAAGGATCTAGTTAAATTCTAGGAGTAGCTAGTCAGGATTCCAAGCATTTGATGAAGATACTATCTTTTCCCATTTTGTATTTTTTGTCATATATATCAAAAATATTAGGAGAATGTAGCTGTGTGGCCTTGCATCCTACCTCTCTGTTCTATTCCATTATTAGTGAGTCTGCTTTTGTGCCCCTACCATGCCGTGTTTATTATGATGGCTCTACAGTGTAACTTGTGATCAGGTGTGACCAAACCGGACCACCACTGTCCCTCTTGCTCATGATTACTTTCCTTATCTGGGGTCTCTTGTGTTTCTATATAATTTTAAGAGTTTTTTTTCTATTTCTAAGAAGAATGTCACTAGAAATTTGATTGAATGGGATCAATAGATTGTTTTTGGTGTGATAGACCCTTGAATTTTCTAACTCATGAGCATGAGAAATATCTCAGTCTTCTTCAATTTCCTTGGTCAGTGTTTTATAGGGTTTTTTTTTTTTTTATTAAAAGAGGACTTTCACTTCCTTGGTTAGATTAATTCCACGGTAGATTATCATTTTTCTTTGAGGCATTATGAATGGGATGCTTTACCTGAACAACACTCAAAGTTTTAGATCTTACATCAAGGTTGTTGATACATTTGGAGTTACTTTCTGTCTAGGGTGGGAGGTGAGGAACCTAGTTTCATTTCTGTACATGTGGATGCCCAGTTTCCCCACCAGAAGTGAGGTTTACTCTGCTATCTCAGAATTTCCATCCACTGCAGCCACACTGAGTCTCTATAACAGACAGGTTCATGAGGGAGCAAACTGGCAAATTACATGCAGCAGTATGGCTTATTCATAAGTTCAGGGCAATAAAACATATCTCAAGTACCAGGCACACTTCAGGCCAGAAGACACTGGCTTTTTCCTCTTCATTGTGTTTCATCAACCATTACTTAGAACATTAGATTTCTGGAGGCAATTCAAGGGGTGAAGTCCTGTTCCCTATGAACCTGCTCCCTTTTGTGACAGTATTGTTTCCCATGGACGAGCCCCGTACCTCACAGGTTGACTGGAATGTACTTCCTCCTGCCTCTTGAGAAGCTGCAGGTGGGGCTGCTCTAGGCTAAGAGTCAGGCAGGAAACTCTGGTTCGAACTACAGATTTCTCATCTCTGACACCTCCTCTGAAAATACACCATCCTTTTCTTGGTACCAGAGGCTGTGTGGTTCTAGGACATTTCAAGTTTCTCCATTTGTGATGATCTTACCATTCCAATCAAGCGTCATAGATGAACTAGTCAGTCAGGAGGCATTGGGAGAACTAACAGTGTCAATGGGAGGGACACACTGTTATTTATGAGGATGGATGAAGAACTAGGCTCAACCAATCAATCATCACCAAAACTTCCAATTTTAAATACAAGCCTGACATTATCAGTTTTCAAGAGTGTGCACATGTGTGTAGCTGTGTACATGTGTATGTCTGCATGTGTGTGCATATGTGTATAGCAGTGTGCATGTGTACATGTGTATATATAGCTGTGCGCATGTGTATGTGTGTATATGTATGTGTGCATATGTGTGTAACTGTGTGCATGTGTGTATATGTGTGTGCAGCTTTGTGCATGTGTATGTGTGCATGCAAGAGTATGTGTGTGTGTGTGTGTGTGTGTGTGTGTGTGTGCATACATATAGAAGCTAGAGGTCAGTCTTGGGTGTTGTTCCTCAGATGCCATCTACCTTTTACTTTTTGGCTGGGCAGTCTCTCTCTGGCTGGATTAACCACACAGGCTAGCCTAGCTGGCCAGCAAGCTGGAGCGTCCCTTCTGTCTTTGCTTCACAAGTTCTACAGAAGCACCAAGCACCAGGGTGCATGGCTTTCCTTTACACTGGTTCTGGGGCTGGACCTCTGGTTCTCATGGTTACAAAGCAAGCTCGTTACAGTAGGAGCTGTCTTCCAGCCTTTTCACTGGTCTGAGTAGATGCTGACTCTGCGTCATGATGTCTAAAGCCCACTAAGCAAAGGAAAAAGTAGGTTCCCTAATCTCCACAGAACTTTTTCATTTGTTTAGTTTTTATAAAATTTCTTTTTGCAATGTGTCTCCCTTACTCAGATTTACCGAAAAGAGCATTCTGGGATGCTTTTGCAGGGTGCTTTAGGAATATAAAAATTTCCTCAAGTTTCACATGAAAGCCACACATCTTTTAATTCTATCTTTTAGTCTGCATACACTTTAGGGCATGTGCAGGAATGTGGGCAAATGTAGAATTAGGCAGTGTCGGTTTCAGGCAAAGTTGACGTGGGCAACTTGATGGTAGCTTTGGAAGAATTCCTTATTTGGTTCTGACTTGAGCAACACTGAGAGCCCCGGGCTCCAGCTTCTTGTTTGTCACCACACACTTAGTGAGCTATGGAAAGCATGCTGCCTCCAGAATGGACTTAACTGCTTTGTGCCTACACTCCTGGCCACCCTCGTCACCGCTGGCTTCCCTCCAAGCTTGCCTGTTACTCACAAGTATTTCTTGCCTATGAGAAATGCATCAAAATTCCATGAACATATGCTGCTGACTGCTGGGAGAGTTTAGTGGTGGGAGGTTAGCATAATGGCTTTGGTTGGAGAAATTTAACTGGGCATGGTCACATCCATGTAGCGGATATGGGTAGCAAGCTGTGCCTTGAAGATCTTTATGTGATTTTCAATTTGTTTGAAAAGCAAAACTAAAGAATGGAAAATGTACATGCCTCCTTCCTTCCTAATATTCAGTAGTAATTCGACTAGAGCTACCCATCTTTGTATAGAATAATGGACAGGTGCCTACATACAGCTGTTTAACTTCATTTAAATTGTACAAGGTTTCAAATGCTGAAAAGCTTAGTAGCATAGTATACACCAAAGTAGCTAATGGCTAAATTAATTTTTATCAAGACTCATCACTTTTAAATTATACTTATTTTACTAAAGTGTTTCCTATAAAGTAATGTATACATGAAAAATGGTTAAGTATTCATTTTCTATTAAAAGTCTTATGCCATTTCCATTCATATTTACATATATGTGTGCTGTGTGCAAATGTGTGTGCAGGTGTGCTTGTACAGGTGGTGGTGATGGTGGTGGTGTGTGTGTGTGTCTGCATTCGTGCAGGTGTACCTGCTAATGTGGAGATCAGAGAACAATCTAGGGTGTTGTGTCTCAGAAGTGCTTCACCTTTTTTTATAATTAAAAAAAAATTTCTTGAGACAGGGTCTCTTGCTGGGACTTTCCACAAAGACTAGGGTGACTAGCCAGGGAATCCCAGGCAGCCAACTGTCTCCACCTTTCCACACCCGGAGTTACAAGTGCCTACCACCAAGCCCATGGTTTTCACATAGATCCTGGGAATTGAATTCCTTATGAAAAGACTTTTTCATCCTTATGAGAAGACCTTTAGCAACTGAGTAATTTACCCAGTCTCCCAGGATTTTCTTTTGGCTATTTGGTTTAAGATTGGTCTTGCTCTCTAGCTTAGTTAGTCTAAGATTGACTTTCTGGACAGCCACTTGCCTAGGCTTTCCAAATGTAGGACTTAAGGCTCTGAACAGCCACACCTAGCTTTCTTTCAGGTCTGAAGTAGGGAAAGAGATGGCCAGAGCTGGAAATGTGGCTCAGCTTTTAGGCGCACTCATAGTTCTTCCAGCAGACCTGGATTCCATTTCCAGCAGCCACATGGCAGCTTATCACTGTTTGTAACTCCAGTTCCAGGGGCTCCAACACCCTCTTCTGACCTCCATGAGCATCAGGCACACATAGAATGCACATACAGATTTCGGTTTTCAAGAGTGTCAGGCTTGCTGAGGCAGGACATACGTTTTAGCACCCCTTTGCTTCCCTGACAGTTCACACACCGCCCTCCCGGGATCTAACAGTGTGTGATGTGAAGTCTTTCCTCCAAAGTCTGATTTCTACCACCAGGATTCCAGTTTCTTAGTTCTAGACCATCTTCAAGACGAGACATACACTCTTAGAACCACAGGCTGTGGAATTAGGTTGGTTCTATGTGATAAATAAATAAATGCCTGAACATATTGCTCATAGGCTGAGCATGACCTTGTGTGCCTCCGTAGTCCAAACGCTGTGGTCCTGACATTTGGGTATTTAAATGTAAGCTGTTCCTTGTTAAGACCTTCTCATAGCTAAAATGTGAGTCATGCGCAAACTGTAATGGCTGTTGGCCTTGCAGCATGATGAACCAACCGCTCAGAACACAGGGTAAGCTTCACCCAGACTCATGGCAACAGAATTCCCAGCGGTCACCCCAAATAGGAAAAGGCCCAAGGAACAAACTGAAAACAGCTGAGTGGATCCTGGCACCGTCCTTTACAGCAATGTCGTTTTTCCTTTTAAGAAATGAAAGTACACAGAGCCCAGAGCCAAACAGTACAGTGTAAAACAGGGGTTGGGTTTTTGTTATACTAGGACAAGATTTAAGTCTCTATTTTAGATGTTAAACTGGAGTCAGTCATGTGTTCTATTGATGAAGCTCTCTAGTTCGTTCATCTAAAATCAAAAGCCAAAACAAAACTAAAGCAGAATGCCAGAGTTCTGGCTGATAATGAATTAGCACTTGGGGGATTATTACAGTAAATGTAGGCTTTCATATAAGTTTAGTAAACAAAGATTTGCTCCCAGAAGCTCACAGGGCATAATCAATGAGACGATCCTGTGGAAAGAAATAAATCACATAGTATCTGGTTCTAGTCAGGGTCGATATTAACACTTTTAAATCTAAATTTGATTTTCTAGCCAGAGTGGTGATTCTAATGAGTCACCCTGCTGTCTGTGTAATAAATGCTATTCTCTGGTTTCCTGGGTAGACTGTCAGCTTCCACGTCCCACCAGTCGTGGGCTTTCTGTACAGCTCTGTCCAGGCATTTTGGGAAATGTAAAATCCACATGACATCTCAGGTCAAGCAGGAAAGGTGGCGCTTTCCTCTTTTCAGGGCCAGAGGAAGTGACTGATTAGACATGAGGATTGAACAGCTCCTGGGGTGGGTGGTAGGTTTCAATTGGACATTCGTAAGGAAGAGGAGGTGGGCTCTTCATAATGAAGAAGGGAAGGGACCTCTGTACAGAAGAGGAGATGGGCGTTTTCCAGCATCGGCTGTACTGTGATGAAATAAAAAATGTTCTCAGGGTAAGGTTAGAACATTTTCCTCAGTGGCTTTCAGCAGTATATATCCAGTCTACATGCCTGCGTCTGAGGTACCATATAGTAAAATGTCACTGGAGTGTCAGTGTGACGGCCTGCTGTGGGCCATGCTCACTGGAATGACCCTGTGCTGTTCAGCTTAGCAGCTTCTGCTGTGGTGCTGGGTCCCACTGAGGGTCCCATATGGAACCCATTCTGCACAAGTCATGTTTGTCTCAAGCTCTGTTAATGTTTGAGTCATGATTATGAGCATGGTGTCAATATATTATCATACCATACTCAATAGCACTAAGAAGATACTTGATGGTCAATGGGATGTGAGAGAGCTAGGAGAGCAACAGAATGGTGAGGTTCTAGCTATCTCTGTAGGGAGAGCAGCTTCAGTCAGTATGTCCCTCATGTTCCAGTCAGAGGCCATCACGGCAAACATAAAAACAGGGTTCCTCATGTAAGAGGTCATCATGGCAAACATAAAAACAGGATTGCTTTGAATGACAAGTCCTTAAAAGAAAGATTCTGTTAGGCATGGGTAAACATGAACAAGACAGATTTGTATTCTCCAAATCTCTGAGTCTAGAAGTCACTATTTTGAGTGTTGCTAACGGTTTGAGGAACTGGAGAGTCTCAGTGACAGGCTGAGCATCTCTACTCTGACAATCTAAAGTAGTTTGAAATACACAGTGTTTTGAGCATGAACACATTGCCACCAGCAGAAAATTCTACACTTGTCCCTGGGAAGCAGACATGACATAGGCAAACAGAAAATATGTCGTAAAATTACCTTCAGCTGTGTGTAGAAAGTACATATCAAACAAAAGTGAATATGGTATGTAGACTTGAGTTTCTTACCTCAAATATGTCAATATAGTCTTAACAAATATTCCCAAACCTCGAAGCAGCAGACTGCCTGGAAATCCCTGACTCCAAGCTTCTAGAATAAGCATTGCTCAGTCTCTGCCAACTTCAGCAGCCTGTGGATATATAGAGAGAATTCTGAGCTAGACCCTTCTATTATGGAAAGAAATTTTAGAAAAAAACAATTCATTAAAAGTTGCACCTTTAGGGCTGGGGAGATAGCTCAGAGGTTAAGAGCATATCCTGTTATTTCAGAAGGGCCTGAGTTCAGCTCCCAGAACCCATGCTGAGTAGCTCACAACTGCCTGCAACTCCATTCCTAGCTCTGTAGATACGATACCTATGTGAGTGCTTGCACACACACACACACTCATACACACACATAAATATACAAATATACACATTTATGTAAACACACATATACACAAACACACACAAATACACATACTCAATTAAAAAAACTTAATAAATGTACTTTTGCATAATCTTGATGGAATCCTTCAGTATCCATAAGAGGCAATACATGTGAACTCTTAAATTTTATTTTTGATGTAATGCTCTTCATAATTTATGTAAATCTAGGTGTCTAATAACACACATGAGATCTAACTAAAATGCCAGTTCTACAGAGATAAAATGGGAAGTCATATCTTGTTTACTTCTCAGCCATGCGCAGAGACATGGTGCCCTGACATGGCGTGGGTCGCTGTCTTACAGTTTGTGCTCTTTCTGTCTCTCCAACTATTTCACTGTTGGTCATTTCTGAAGTGCTTAAAAGGAACTTATCATTTAGGAAAAACCACATCTATCTGCTTTTTAAAAAGCAATCAAGTTATACTTGTATCTACACTGTGGCTTTGTTTGTAATATACACCCCAAGCTTCCTACTGAATTGAACTTGATGTAGTGCAAAGACAGACCTATCTGAACATCTTCCCACAAGCCGCAGAGGAAAGAAATTCTCCTTCTCCTTCTCCTTCTCCTTCTCCTTCTCCTTCTCCTTCTC
>JADRCH010000235.1:2086904-2111489 GCA_019843965.1 Rhynchomys soricoides
CTCCTTCTCCTTCTCCTTCTCCTTCTCCTTCTCCTTCTCCTTCTCCTCCTCCTCCTCCTCCTCCTCCTCCTCCTCCTCCTCCTTCTCCTCCTCCTCCTCCTCTTCCTCCTCCTCCTTCTTTTTTTTTTTCGAGACAGGGTTTCTCTGTGTAGCCCTGGCTGTCCTGGAACTCACTCTGTAGACCAGGCTCGCCTCGGACTCTGAAATCTGCCTGCCTCTGCCTCCCACGTGTTGGGATTAAAGGTGTGCGCCACCACTGCCCGGTGAAAAGAAATTCTTAAAAATGGAAAAACTATGGATAGAATCTTTTCCCTTTCTTCCCCTTTCTTTCTTTTCTTCTTTCCTTCCTTCTTCTTTTCTTATTTTTCTTTCTTTTCTTTATTCTTTATTTCTTCTCTCTCTTTTCCTGAACAAAATAGCTTTCACTGTAACTCTTTATATGTTAACTTCCTCAAACACAACATTCATGTTGCTTTGAATTAGGACATGCTTCTCCCAGCAGGTTTCTGCTTTAACACCAAGGGCAGAGGCCAGTGGCTTCAGTCACATCATTGAGCCTGCTCAGCATTCCAGACTCTGCACTGAAGAAAATTCAATGTGCCCTGGGCCTGTGGCCTAGCATTGTTTTTCTTAGATAAAACACTTGGCATTTCAATGCTTTGGCTCACACTGCCTGTAAAATAAAGGAACTGAACTTGATGCTCCTTCAGATTTCTTAAATATTAATGCATCTTGCAAATGAATGAAACTCTGAGCTTTCAGCATGCTAAGCATCCTACAGTGTTAAAACAACACAAATGTCTTTCCCACACATTGAGAATTGCTCTGCAAAGGCTGATAGGAGGCAAAGACTTTAAACAGACTGCAAGTTCTCCCTCTGCTCTGACGCCTTCTCTATTTTCATAGCTATAGTAAATGAGCTAACACAACGCCACACATTGTTTTAGGATAAGTGTGTATGCACATGTGTTTGCATGTGTGTTGCATGTGAGTATGCATGCTTGTGTGTGTGTGTGTGAACAGCTTTCACAGAAGCCATGTGTGAGGTTGTGAGGGTCCCAAGCTTAATAATATCAATCCAGAATTACAGTTCATGTTAACTGTAAGCCATACAGAGCAGTGTTACTATGAAAACCTGTGCATAACCAACAAACACAGTGAGTGATATTTGAAAAATATATCCAAGCTATAAATACATTGTCACACATATACAAATTATCCTTTTCTGGAATCTGGACTGTGTTGCCTGTGGTATGCTCACTCATGCCAACATTTATCACCCAGCTTTTGGAATTCATGAATGCTGAGCCTGTGTTAGCCACAACATCACAGAAGAAAATAGGACAGAACACTCTTCTTTTAAGGGAAAGGGTGAAATGTGCTTATAGGCATACATGCACATTGAAACACTGATATCCCCTTTCCCTATTGGAAACCAACTGTTGACCTCTGGGGTCGGAGATATTTGTCTCCTCACCCTGAGGAATTCCTTGAGCTGTCTTCTAACATTGGGGCAGTCATTTCTCTAAGCACAGAAAGGACTGTGGTTTCTATTCTGTCTGGATGAAAATGTGGAATGATTTGTTTTGAAACAGCATATAAAACACAGAAATCAAACTCAAAACTTTAACAGAGGCACACAAAAGCATAAATAATACAAGACCTCATTCAGTATAAACCTGGTCATTATTAAAGATGAAACCATAGTTATCATTAGATTCCTGAATGAAGAGAGTACATGTTTAAAAATACTTTATTGTGTTCCATGTTCATTTAAAAGACAAAGCAAGAGCAAACTGTGAAGATGCTGACAGCTACCTGTGCACTAGTTCTTCTGGGTGTTTGATGATATATCTCAGTGGGCACAGCATCTGATGTGCTAGTGTGAGGACCCAAGTTTGAATCCCTAGAAGTCATGTAAATTGGGACACTGCAGCACATCTGTAATCCTAGATTCCCTACCCCAAGATGGGGGTTGGAGATAAGATATTCTCTGGGTAAGCTAGCAGGTCTGGAGAATGCAGTGGTGAACAAGAGACCCTGTCTGAAACAAGGAGCCAAGTATGGATCAACACCTGAAGTTTTCATCCCCATGAGGATGTTCATGGAAGTGTGTATGTCTCTCAAAGTTTTCTACATAGACCCATGATTTTGAGATGGCAGATTGAGGCGAAGAGAAACAAAGTATTTAGGTTCAGTTTGGAGAAGGGCAGAGTCTAATTTGTTTGTAAACCCATGACATTTGGAAATCTGCTCAGATGCTGGCTTGGGTTGCCTCTTACAAGTACAGTTACAGCGGCCATGGAACTCTGCTCAGAGGGAGAATGAAGAGAGCCATCGCTGGTGGTGAGCAAGCTGCAGGTCTTTGTGGGCCTCTCTTGTTTTTGCCCAGATGTGGTTGGGCCATTTGCTGGAGAGCAAATCTCTTCCACTAAGGTGGATAAAGACGCACAGCAATTATTAAGTTTTCTTTTTATATATCTTCCTCATTTATCAATTATTTGTCTTATTTATCTAATTTGCCTGTATTTCCTCAACATATTTAGGTCAGAGAGTGACATGTATCTACCTATGTTTCTTTTCCTCTTTCCTGTGTCCCTTGAGATTCATTCCCTCTGGCTGGCTTTCTCTCTTCTTATTCCTCATCTTAAGTCCTGGATAGGATAGGATCTTCACAGTAGAGCTATGAACAATGGTGTCTCACAGAATACCAATGTTGTGAGAAATATGCCCTTGCTGGCTGGCTGGGCTGTCCTTCTCAACTCAAGTTGTGATCTTCTCCCTGGAAGCCTTTGTTACACTGGTAGATGTCTGCTATCTTCTTGGAGCCTCTGCCTCTCTCATCCAGCTCAGAAGAGAGACACAGGGTGAAGCTGTGTTTAAACTTAATATATCTTTTCTTCTGAAAACTTTACTTAAGTAGGGAAACTAACTCTGGCTAAGGCCTCTCAAACAAAGCAGTTAATACTTGTGGCCTAACGGCCATGGGGTCTGAAAAGGAGGTTGGTCTGTTTGTTACTGTAAATGGAAGTCAAGATGGACAAGTGTGTAGTTTTTGTGCCCCCAAATTAGAGAGTTGATGTTTCATGGGGAAATTTCAAGTATTTCTTAAACTAATGTATGAATGTCTTTATTTCCCACAGACATTAGCTGCTACCATGCAAACATTTTAGGCAAAAAACATGGTGTCAGTTGTCACCATGGTTGGAACATAGCTGGCTCCTAGTCTTGGGAGACCTTCACTAGCGGTTGCAGTGACAACTCTCAGGGGACCGTTTTCAGTCTGAATTCCATTGTGACCATTTAATATCATTTACCATCAACAAATCAGATATTATTTGCTTGGTCTTAAGTGTTGCTGTGAATATTTTATACCTTTCTTTCAAGAAACATTGCTTTTGGGATGTTTTTTATTTCTTTAGGGAAGGACAGTTCCATGGACTCCTGCTCTGCATTTCCGATGGAGCCTTATGTATTGTTTTCTATTTCTTTTTCTTTATAGGTAGAGATAACACTTCAGGATATCAATGACAACCCACCAGTGTTTCCAACAGACACCCTGGATCTCACTGTGGAGGAGAACATTGGAGATGGCTCAAAGATTATGCAGCTGACTGCCATGGATGCTGATGAGGTAGTTTATGTCTTTAGAATCTGTAATCACAGTGACTCAGAATTTCAGGTACATGGGAGCTCTAGTGTTCTGTGACTAAAGTTACAAATTCTGTGTTCTTTCTCCGAGAGCATCTATTAGTATTTTTGAACTGTGATATAAGAATGGGATATACTTAGTCTGCAAAGTGCATGTCTCACAAACACCAAGACCCATATTTAAGCATCTTCGCCTTCATAAAAAGGCTGTGTGCAGCAGTGCTAGCTTGTAACCTCACTGCTGGAGAAACTGAGATAGATGGAGCTCTAGGGCTGGCTGTCCAGACCATGTATCCTATTTGGTGAGGTCCGTGTCTCAGTGAGAAATCTTGTCTCAAAAAAACAAAGTGTGGCTGGGCAGTGGTGGCACAGGCCTTTAATCTCAGCACTTGGGAGGCAGAGGCAGGTGGATTTCTGAGTTCAAGGTCAGCCTGGTCTACAGAGTGAGTTTCAGGACAACCAGGGCTATACAGAGAAACCTTATCTCAAAAAACAAAACAAAACAAAAACCCAAACAAACAAACAAAAACAACAACAGAAAAACAACAATGAAGTGTCACTGCAGAGATGGCTCATCAGTCAAAAGCACTGGCTGCTCTTGTAGAGGACCTGGATTCCACTTGCAGCACTGTCCACCTCCAGCACCCACCTTGGGGTGTTCAAAACTGCTTGCAACCTCAGCTCCAGTGGAGCTCTTTGATTTGCATGGACATTATACTCATGAATTAAAAATTAATAAAAGTTATTTTTAAAGTCAAATTGGGTAATCCCTGAGAAACATCTAAGTTGATCCCTGACCTCCACGTGAACTCACACAACCTGTACATATATAAGCCCATACATACCCCCAACACAAATAAAATAAAAGAATGGGACCAGATAAGGTCAGTCCTAGACTGGTTTCTGATCAGCAACTCAGGTGTCTGCCCTTTACATTTTAGATCACATGGCCAAATTATTTTTTGAAAATAAAGGCATCTAAAATGTGTCTTTATTCTCACATTTGCATCATTTGTTTTCGCTTTCATAGCAGTCAAGTACCTATTCTTTTTATTTGTGATTGGAAACAAATAATTTAAAACTAGTAATATTTAAGGTGACCTTAAAATTCTTATATTATTGATAATTATGTATTTTTATATTTATTTATGTCTATAGAAATTTAAAATTTTGTAATATTTATTTAAGGTTGTCATGCAGAAAACTAGTGAGTTTTTCAACTTATTGGAATAAACAAATTTCATACGTATTGGTAAATGTGAAATGTGGACCCAATATAGAGAGTATCATCATATATATATATATATTAGTTTTTTTTTCAAACAGGGTTTCTCTGTGTAGTCCTGGCTGTCCTGGAACTCACTCTGTAGACCAGGCTGGCCTCGAACTCAGAAATCTGCCTGCCTCTGCCTCCCAAGTGCTGGGATTAAAGGTGTGGGCCACCACTGCCCTGCCATCCTGTATATTTTATTGCAAGTAAAGACTTACAATAGCCATTCTATAAATTGCATGGAAGGTTATATAATTAATTTATATTTCCCCACATAAAATCTCTTTGCTTGTTCTCTTCTTAGTGAAGGATCTAAGCAATGCTCTGCCATTGAGGACAAACCCTTCTCAAGCACCAGGATACCCTCCCATCTTCCCTTAGCCAAACCTCACCCCAAACTGGCTTTCTTCCCTCAACTCCAGGAATGTCTGAATATCTGGTTTTTTAGAACTATGATTAAAAGGTTCATAGATTCACTTATTTAACCCTGAAATAGTAGGTAGAGCAAGGCTGCATGGGTGATGCACACCTTTAATCTAGGGGCAGAGGCAGGTATGTCTGTGAGTTGGAGATCAGTCAGTTATACCCAGTGAATGCCAAGCATCAGGACTAGATAGTGAGACCCTGTTCAAAAATCCAAAATTAAAAAGGTAAAGGAATAATAAATGAATGAATGAATGAATGAATAAACAAATAAATAACAGACTAGTCCTAACAGTCGATTTAGAAATATAATAGCCTAGTCAGTTAATTTTACAAAAATTAGTACACGTGAATTGAATAGAATGTAAATTTCTTAGATAATTATGATTTTCTTCTAGAAAACACTTGGTGTTTTTCATTAGTGCCTGCTATCTCATTTCGTTTAGGGAAATATTAATACTGATTCCCAGGTCAGAGATTACTAACAGCTGTGAGACTGAACACCTGTCTGCATCATATGGAACATCTGATAAGTTTAGCAAATATCTCACTTTACTAAAGCTGATACAAAATATGTAGCTGTATCCATTTATGAAATCTCATGAACTCCAATTTCAATATAACAGCAATGAATATCATGCAATGATGTAGGATAATCAGCGCCGAATGGCCATAATTGCATTTTTGAAGGAGAGAAATAATACTCGTGTGTTTGAAATGTTTTGTTCTAATCACTTTAGAAGAATAAAGCAATAGCTCTGCTCATTTTAATAAATATTTTATTGGTATGGATGTTGACTCTGTGGAATATTATGATTAATATGGGATTTCTCAACCCAAATGATAGTGAATTGCAAATAAATTGTATATGGAAATTTGATTGTTTTAATCAGCTACCACTCTCCCAAGAACTGTCCTCCTGGGACTGTTAGAACCGTTGTTAATTATTACCTAGAGATTCTTCCCTTTCAAGAGCACATGCTGCTGACATGACTGCTGTGCTGTATGCATGGTCTGCTTCTCTTGTACAAGGCTCATGCCCAACTGCCTTCCTGCTAGTCTCTGAGATACATCTATAGTCACAATGACATTTGAGAAAGAGTGGGAGGTACCTTCTCTTTCTAGGTATTTACACCTAAGTTGGTTTTCACGCATCTTGTTTTTGTTTTGCTGAGAGTTGGTTTCTGGATTTAATACTGAAGTAAGGCATGTGGGCATAATCATGTAGATGTCCCACTTTACAAAGACATAAAGATGTTGAGTATGTCGGAATCCTGTCCAGGGTCAGGCAGGGTGGAGGTGCAAGGGATAAAGCAGCAGAAATAGAGAGTGGGGGACTCTTGTCAGCAGGTCAAGACCAGAGAGGGAAAAGCTCATGGAGAAGACTGGGGTGCCTGCAGACTCATGGGCTGTGTGTGTGTGTGTGTGTGTGTGTGTGTGTGTGTTGGAAAAGCAGGGTGTGTCAGAGAGTTTAGATTAGCAAACCCACCACTGAAGTCTGCGTTAGGACTGTTCTTTTATTTTGCTAACCGATGGAGCTCATTGGCATTCTATCCTCTTTCCACATCTCCTTTTCTTAATAATGGGAGGTCCCCACAGTACAGAGAATTTCAGCTCTTGTGGTGGGGAACTGGCATTTTGTTGACCCTGTATCAAGCAGAACTGGCACACAAGCTCCCTATGGGATTCACAGATTTGTCTTTACCTCTGAGTTGTTTGTGATGGGTCCATGTTAATTATTTTTGATAACCCCTTGTCTCCTGGCTTTGCTTGCTCAGCTCCACACCTCTTAGTTGGAGTGGAAACGGCTCATTTGAATGTTTCCTGTCCTCTGAGGTCCTTGCTGTGTTTTTCTCTCTTCCTCTGCTTTGTCAGAACAGGATTGAGATGCAAGGTGCCCCTTTTACTCTGCAGTGACACAGGATGTTGCCGTGTTACTGACTGGAGAAATGAGCATCTTCAAAGTGCTGAGCATGCAGATACTATCTGCTGGGATGTTCTATCAACTTATTGTTTTATAGCTTATACACTTTTTCCTTAATTAATATAACTGGAAATATTCATGTGTTAAGGAAACTGCAGGGCATTGAGAAAAGAGATCTGTGTCAGAAGATTCCATTCTCCAGTCATCAAGTCTGCATGCTAAGGACAGCCCAGAATATTCAAAGGTTCAGTTGTTGAAAACAGCACCTCTGGTTGGAAAACTCAGTTGCATGCTATTGTTATTTACTCTGGAATGACCCATGGGTCTCCTCCTCCGACTGCTCAGGATAAGGCTTTAATGACCTGTCCCCATTTGACAGAATTGGGGTGTTAAACAGACTTTGCAAAACCCCCATTTTAGCCAGGCCTCTTGACCAGACTTTTCAGCTGTTCATGAATAAATAGCACTAGCTGATTCTGAAGGGGAACAGATTGTTGTGTGGGCTCCACTGATCTTCACTTGCTTTTAGGAGAACGACTACTGTTTGAAGGATGTTGTTTATCATCCTGAGCCATTTTGTAGATGGGGCTTTTTTTTTTCTTCTAAGTATGGAGTCATTTATACATTCGTTTCAAAATGTTCCCGTATTTTCTAATTCTCTTGGCTTCTTAGTCTGTATCATTTTGATAGTCTAGAATAGAGTGTAGTGTAAGGTGCCATTAAAGTAGTAGAGTTCTTTGTGAAATAGAATTCTCCAGAATGTGAGCAGATCAGCAGTGAAAAAATGCTTTTCAGATGTTTTTTGCTCTACCATAAGGTTACAGTGAATACATTAGATACTGGTAGATACGGGGAGAGAGAATGTGTCAAACTCTGGTCGTCTTGTATTAAGTTATGGTAGGTTTTGAGGCACCCCCTTTATTAAATTTTAAGACTGGCTTTGGGAATACAGTATAAAAAGCTCATGGAGACTGCTGAACATAAATTTAGAATGCGGGTGTTCTTGCCTCAGGTTGTTGAAGCTGATCTCCGCACATGAAGAAAAACAGAAACACACGTAATAAAAATCATCAAATCATTCACGGAAAATATGTCCAGGTGCTTCAGGTCTGTAACCCAGTCAGTCAGCTTTTTATTCCCACAGAACACTTTATCTTCTGCCCTCTTAATGTTGCTGAGAGTTCTTTGAATATTTTAACAAATCAATTTCTGGATAGTCACAGTGAGAAAAGGCAAATTTGTTCCCAGGGGCTGTGTTTAAATCAAAACAGGTTTGTCAATTCAAGCACTCCAGCAATCTTTACACCTTGTAGTGTAGGCAGTGATAGGGAGAAGTCATTTAATGCCATAGAGATAACTCTCTGGTCTAGATTGAACTTACTTGTGGACCGGCACATCACCAAGTCCTTCCTTTAAACAATGAGGAATAAGATCAACTAGCATTTTCCTACATCCTCTATTCCTCAAGGACCACTATAATTTTTAAAATGGGTATTAACCAATTTAAGTCTTTGAAAGGGCCCTATTTGGCAGGTCATCTCTTAACCTTGACTTGGTAAACAGTGCCCAGCTAAATAGGAAACTGCCAATATATAAAAAATAATTTATTAATCAATCTATTCATTTGCATCTTATATGATATCCCAACTCCTTGTTCCCCATCCACAAACCCACCATCTCACATCAGCTGTCTCCCCTCTCCCCTTTGCCTCTATGATGGTGCTCCCCCACCCACCCACCCTCTCCCACACCATTGCTCCAGCATCCTCCTATGCCAGGGCATCAATCCTCCACAGGACCAAGGGCCTCCCTTCCCAATGATGTCAGACAAGGCCTTCTTTCTAATCATTTAATGCATTAATGCTTGAGAAGTGGGCAAAAACATAGAAATGGCTACATTAAAACAAGTAAAAATATGCCAAAGAGAAACTTGGTGCATAATGGAATAATGACTAAAAGACAAAATTGATATTTTCCATTAGTTTCAGTTTTAGAAGTAAAAAATGAGAAAATATGAGAGGAGGAAAAAAATCCTTTACCAATATACTTACAAAAAGTCATGTTTTTATTATTCTGCCAGTATCTTTTTAAATGCTGGTTTCAGTTCCTTTGCTTACACTGGGAATATAATTGATGACTGGATCCTCAGGCTTTTCCTGTGTCTGCCTTTTGAGATTCTTCCTATTGTTCCCATTGTTCCTCTCCATAGGGGGCAGGGTTCTGAGTTCCCTGCTGTTATTGGTGTCTGTTGCTTCTTGTGGAATGTAACTGCTCTCTTAGGTCTGGGTGGCACATTTCTGTAGTGTTGCTTGAACCTCCACTGGCAGTTGATGGCACTGCACCGCTTTTGACACACCTGCTGCCTTTCCTAACCTATTTGGGGAGATGGCTACATGGGTCCCTAGTCAGTTTTTGTTAGATCAGTAAATGCTTTTCCGCTCTCTTGGTGTCTTGGGAATTAACCCATCACGTGCATAGTTTGCTCTCATAAGTGTAGGTTCCTTCACATCCTAGAAGTCCTTCAGTTTGGTGACACTCACTTACCACTTTATGGTAGTCTTGTCACCTGCATTTTTTTGTGTCATGACCATGAATTGATGAGCAAAACCAAGACTATCAGGTAGAGAAACATCTGTGTCTCAATGGAGAATTAGAATTTTGGGTTTCTTGGTCACCTACTTTTGAGCAGCATGTGAGATAGCTGTTCCTTTCTTTGACATGTGAATAATCAGTTTTCCCAACACCTTTGGCTGAAAAGCTTATCCTTTATGATTGTATAGGGATCAGTTGACTATTCCAATGGATTTAGTTCTGAGTTTCCTACTCTGCTCACTTATGGATACTTGTAGGCATACAGTTTTATGATTGTAGCTTTGAAGTGTAGTTTGAAATCAGAAGGAATGATGCCTCAAACTTCCTTCTTTTTTGATTTTGTTCTCTCCTATTTAAATCCTTTGTGTTTCTATGTGACTTTAAAAATAGTGCTCTTTTCTATTTATTTACTTATTTTGATTGATGTGTATGTGTGAGTTTATGTGCTCCACGTGAGCTTGTGGAAGCCAAAAGAAGGCCACAGATCACCTGGAACTGGAGTTAACAGGCATTTGTGAGGTTCCATATGGCTGCTGGGAATAGAACCTGGGTCCTCTGCAAGAGAAGCACATGTTCTTAATTGAAGAGCCATATCTCCAGCCACCTCTGTTATTTTCTATTTCTATAAAAATTCATAAGTATTTAGAAGAGACTCTGGAGATTGCTACAGATGGTGTGGACCTGGTAGCCACATATGGCCATCGAGTACATGAGCTCAGATGAATTTCTATTTCATACATGATTTTTAATTTCCAGAGCATAAATCCTTCCCTTTGTTGAGTTCATATACTCTGATTTCTTGAAATTGTACACTGTTACATGCAGTTAAAGCACCACAGCCTCCCTTTGTCAAATTCTCACTCACTAAAAAAAATACAAGAAGCAGTGTTCTTGAGTCCAGCAGTTCACCTATCTGGTCTTTTTCTTCAGGGTGCAAATGCTTTGGTCACATATGCTCTCATTAGTGGAGCTGATGACAGCTTCCGGATTGACCCTGAATCTGGAGACCTGATAGCCACCAAGAGGCTGGACAGGGAGCACAGATCCAAGTACTCATTGCTGGTTCGTGCAGACGATGGCCTCCAGTCCTCAGACATACGGATAAACATCACCATCAGCGACGTGAATGACCACACCCCCAGATTCTCCAGGCCTGTGTACTCATTCGACATTGCAGAAGATACAACCCCTGGTAGGTAACATATCCTGAGATGTGTTTTTGCAGGGATCAATTTTAATAGTAATGATGGGTACTTCTGGTTGCTTTAAATGGCAAGTAGCAGCATTTACCACATATTTACTTCCCATTACAGAAATATATATATACCGCATTTTGTGATCTCTTGCATAACATCTCTTATGTGATTCCCAAGAAAATTATTAATATGTGAGAGCAGATGAGGACAGGTAAGCATGTGGTTAATAACTGCAGGCATGTCTGTTTTTGAATGTCCCTATGCTCGGAGTCATCAGCTTTTATGGCAGCCAGCTCCTTTCTCCTTTTCTACTTCAAAAATGTGTGAAACCAAGAAAAATATGTGAAAAGCACTAGTTAGTGATTCTAGCCTTCACCAGCTGTGTGAACAAGGAGAACAGCTCTTTTCTGTAGGCATCTGTTTTTTTTTTTTTTTTTTGTAAAATGGAAATAATAATCGTTAGAATTGGCAAACTATTGATTTAGAAGATTAATGTGAAGCTGGGTGTGATATTAGCACACAGGAGGTGAGACAGGAAGAGAGCTAGGAATTAGAGGCCAGCCTCAGCCACATTGTATTGCTGTCTGCAGAACAAAACAGTGCAACAAGACATGGTGGCACATGTCATTAATCCCAGGACTTGGGAGGCAGAGGCAGGGGCAGGGGCAGGGGCAGGGGCAGGGGCAGGGACAGGGGCAGAGGCAGAAGCAGAGCTATCTCTAGTTGGCGGCCAGCTTGGTCCACAGAGTGAGTTCTAGGATAGCCTGAGCTACACAGAAAATTGGGTAGAAGTGACTTCCAAATAACCCTTTCCTGTGACAGTTTCCCCTTCACTTCCTGAGATGAATTTCTCAGTCCTTAATGAATTTCTCAGCACATTTGTTCCCTGTATTAATTACAGAAATGACCACTGGCACCAATAGCTGCCAGCTCTAGTTTACATATCTATAACATTGCTTGGAATCTCAGTTCACTACACTAGCTATTGGCTCCAATGATTATATATTGATTTACTGATAAATTTACCACTTGGTAGCATTGGAGGAAACAATGTCAGAAGTAAGATTACCTTCCCATTAACCCTTGCAGTGCTGCCTGAGTTTCATGGGGTGTCAGACATGGTCCCTGAGTCTAGAAGTCAGCGGAATGCCATGCTTTCTGTTTTTACAGTGAATTTCTATTTAAAATATTTGACTGTGAAAACACATTTTTGGTTTCAGTCTATACATTTAGAAATGTTCAATACCCCTTGTTCCACTAATTTAGACTTGGGTTGCCATTCCTGCAGGTTCCCTGGTGGCAGCTATTTTAGCAACAGATGACGACTCTGGTGTGAATGGCGAGATCAGCTATGTGGTGGAGGAAGACGATGGAGATGGTGTGTTCTTCCTGAATCCAGTTACTGGTGTCTTCAACTTGACCCGAGCCCTGGATTATGAAACACAGCAGTATTACATACTCACGGTCCGTGCTGAGGATGGTGGGGGACAGTTTACCTCCATCCGAGCTTACTTCAACATCCTTGATGTCAATGACAATCCACCTGTCTTCAGCATGAACTCCTATAGCACATCCTTAATGGAAAATCTGCCTCTCGGATCCACCGTCCTTGTGTTTAGCGTTACTGATGCAGATGATGGTATGTCGTTTCTGTGATGCTCTTACATACTCCAGTAGAGTGCATATTGTGCATAGTCCAATAGTAATATTACATGATTAACTACACTTTTCATATTTGTTTATAGATGGTATTCTATCAAGGTAGAAATTTGAGTTTTGACTTAACTGTAGAGGATTTAAAAAAAATCAAGCAATTTGTCATTTAATTTTTTTTACTATTCACACAATATATATACTTTACAAATTTTGCCTTTAATTTTTGCCCTAAATATTTTAGCAGCATTTTAGTTTGGTAATTTAGTGGTCAGAATAAAGATTCATTCTGAGTTTGTGTTAGATAAAAATATTATATGTGTGTGTGTATAAATATATTACTCAAACTTTAAAATTTAATTTTTATTCTATTTATTCATTTACTTGGTGTGTGCATGGGTGAGTGTATGCATATGCCATGGTGTGTGTGTAGGTCAGAGGACAACTTGCAAAAGTTGAGTCTCTCCTGCTACCATGTGGGTCCTGGGAAAGTCCAACAGACTTCACTGTAAGCACATTAACCTGTTCAGCCATCTTGCCACCTCATGTATAACTTAAACCTTGAAAAAATAAAATTTTGAAGGCAAAAGAGAAAAAAGTCTTAAAGAAAAATACTTTATAGTGAATAACTAAATTATACATTATCAGGTGAAAATAATATTTTCATAATAATATATTGGCAATAATATTATTATTGGAATAATATTTTGGCAAGAATCTGTTGCCTGGAAAGGCTGGGATTTGTTTAGCCTACAGGATATAATAAAGTGAAGAAATTTTAAAAAGATTTATTTTATTTTAATTTCTGTGCGTGTGTGTGTGTGTGTGTGTGTGTGTGTGTGCGCGTGCATACACATGTGTTTGTGTAGGTGCATTGCTGCATGTGATTGCATGTATGGAGGACACAGCTTAGGTTCTGCTGTCATTGTGTAGGCAAACCTACCTTGTTTTATGAAACGGAGTCTCTCACTGGCCTGAAATCTGTCAGGTATGCTTGCCAGTCTGGCTGTGGATTTCCAGATTCCACCTGTCTTTGGGTCCCCAGCATGGGAATTGCAAGTGTGCACCACTGTGATTAGCATTTTTTTTTGTTAGTTCTGGGGATCGAACATAGGAGCTTATGCTGCAGTCCTGGGGTCAACTTTCTATGCTGAACATATTTCTTCCTGATATGTATGTGGGTTGTGACCTGTTGAAGCCCAGTGCATCCCCTGGAGTAAGTTTCATTTCACCCTTAGAACATTACATGTAAAAATGATTAAAGGGAATGTACCCAATGTTTCAAAACTTGCTGGAATGATCCTTGCACAAACACTCACAGAGATACAGTAACTCTAAGCACCAAATCTTTTTTAAAAAGGGTGTTTCCCCCTTTAATTGTGCTGGTTAAAATTGTAAAAGTTTCAAGCCACATTTAGCCATTGTTTAGCCTGAATACTTTTATCAGTGTCATTTCCTGCACCTTGGCTTAAAATAGAGGACACAGTTCCTATCCCTTCTGGATTTGTAGGATAATAATAAGAGTGACCTTGTTTATAAGAACACCAACACAATTACAGCAAACACTTCCTGTGTGTCTATGAGCACTCAATGCTAGTGAGACACTGAACTTTAACAGATTCTTCTTAGCCTCTGCTCAGAAAGTTCCTGGTGGGTCATACTGCTGTCTTCTACATAAAAACATGTTCTAGGAGAGTGACTTTAACATTTTGAGTTGTCCATGCATGCACTCAGAGTTTAAACTTTAGGTTACATAATCTCAACAATAAGGCACATCTTATATTATTGTTAAGCCATAAGTCATAGCTTTATTGATATAAATGTGTTTATGAATATTGCTAGAAAGTTCTCTTACCATCCTGGAAACCACACATGCTTGAGGCATGATGGTCATA
Organism: Rhynchomys soricoides; assembly: GCA_019843965.1. NCBI lineage: Eukaryota > Metazoa > Chordata > Mammalia > Rodentia > Muridae > Rhynchomys > Rhynchomys soricoides. The sequence continues at coordinate 2,101,509 of JADRCH010000235.1, forward strand.
AAAGGATGTTCAGACAGTGACACAACTGTCACCTTTTCTGAATGAATGTGCTCATTGATCCTTGGCGCATGGTATAGACTGAATGAGGGCCCAACCAGTGTCTCATGATCTTATTGAAAGCGAAGATGAGTGGTAACAGCCAGTCTTGTGTATTTTTGCAGTGTCACAGGCAAGCAAACATTAGCTCTTTACATATTCAAGACAACAATTATAAATTGCGACTAAATGCACACATTCATAATACAGCCAAGTTTATAGTCTCAAAATGTCTTTCATTACTTTTATTTTATGTATTTATATAATGCTCTACAGTCCTTGGGAATAAAGTATACACCAAATGCCAATATTATATAATCACAATCAAACACACACACACACTCATTCACATCTATATACTTAACCCCTCCTGTCGCACACACACCTTTGTGCATCTGCACAACTCTCCTAGCAATCAAGGCTAGGAGAAGCCAAGGAGAAGCATGCAGCCACATGACTTCCGACAAGCTGAACTTGAATGGGTGGAAAAAAGTGTAGTTTTCCACTGGACTGTAAAAGCCCACCAAACAAAAATTTTAACATTTTATTCAAAATTAAAAAGAGGTATTTCCTGTTTTCCTGCTCTGACATTTGCTGCAAGGAACAGGCAGGGAAATGGTTAGATCTTTGTAATTTTCCAAACAGGGCTAGGGTTGAGAGATGTTCCGAGTCCTTCTGGGGTGTATTTTCTAGGTATAGATTTCAAGGCCAAGGTTGCTTTATTAATTAGACTCTTTGGAGGAAAACGCCCTCTTTAAAGTGCAACTCAGTGTAACACTGTTGATTCTAGTTCTGAGATAAGACCTCTTTCTTGCCTTAAAGCATTCCATGAAATAACAGATACGTTTTTGTTTCAAAGATCATAGTTATCTCTGGTTTGTTTTAAGTGGCATTGCCTAAATTATTTGTGATTACAAATTAAGTACAGATATTTTTATTGGTAGTGATAGTGGAAGGTTCACATTTTATTTCCCTGGCCCTTTTCTCTTCTTAAAAGGCCGTGAGCTTCGTGACCTTGTCTCTTTCTCCTCCACAGTTTAATATTTACCATGCGGGCCAAGGATGCTTAGACCCATGACAGCAGGTTGGAATGGCTCCCAGTTCAGCTGATTTGTGTGGATCCCGTAGCTCTCCACTGAAGTCATATAGAATGTTATTACTGTTTCCGGTTTCCATTGATCTTGGCTGGGAGTCATTTTGTATGTCCACACAGAACCACGTTTTTCCGTGGACAGTCGCTGGTATCACGTGGACTCCCATGTGTTGATGGCTGTGGATCTCAATGAGAATAAGAATTCCACATTTTCTTCTGGCTCTAGGAGGCTCAGAAAATGTACTTGCTAAAATATACTTTATGCCAAAATAATTCCTGATAGATTCAACTAAATTTAAATGTTCTAACAAAGCAGGTGGGACTTTTTTTGCAAACCTGGGCAGGTGTAAGACAAGGCAGCTGACATGGTTCAGTCTTGAGCATTGCTACTTTCATTCCTGCAGATGGATTGGCACGTGGCCCCTGAGCCTTAGTTGCTCATATTTTCCCTGATGTTCAAGCCTCCCAGCTTATAACAGTCTTCAGAAAAGTGTTCTGATGAATGACACATGAATGTCTCTAAAGATTTATGCATCAAAGTTGGCACAAAAAAATTTTCGATCAGTATATCAGTGCCTGACTTTGCCTTCTGAGTATGTTGTCTTGGTATCAGCATGTGTGGGTAAAGGATGTTAAGGAGAGAGAGAGAGAGAGAGAGAGATTACTTTGGTAGTTTTCCTCAAAGGGAACTAGACAATGAAACATAATAAAAGCAAGCATGTTCTCAGGTATTTTCAGGCCCCAGAAGATTATCTTTCACAAGAAAAAGTTAGCAAACTCTTCTAGGAGATTCTTAGCAAAGAGCAGACATTGTTTCTGGTAGATAGGACTCAGAAAGCTCAATAATTACAATCTACTTAAGAAGAGATTGGAGACCTGACGTTGTAAGCTGGTTGAGACTCTGCTCTGAGACAGGAAATCTGGCCTGCACTAGCTTGACCCGTTGCTTTTCTAGAACCCCCTTTCCATGAACATTCACAACATCATGGCTAATATACTTTCCTCACCCTCTTCACTACAGTCATTTCTGCAACTTTTAAAAATAAGTTGATAATTTGCTTTAATTAAAAGGCGATATACTTTTTAGAGACAAAATGATATTATCTAAACATTTGCTACCGACAGCATGACCCTTCTGCCTGCACCCTTTCATGTATAGCTTTATTTCTAGCTGTTCCTTTAAGGACTACTTTTTCAAACATTTGAATGTGCATAAAGTTTGAGAGGAGATATTTCCTTAATGTACATTGCTTGGCCAGATGCATAATAGGAATTAAAAGTATTTATTAGTTCTGACAAGAAGTGTAAAAGGAGACTTTAAGCATCCATGACTAATGTCCTACATTAGAACATTTTATTACCTTTCTCTGAAAACTGGTGTCGGCCTCAATAAATTACTGAAGTTATAAAGGTTTAGCTAATAACATAGAAATTGGCATTTGTAGTGTTGATCCCCAGGGACTTATGTGATAGAAACAAAGAAAAGTTTAGAAAAATATCTGCTTTCTGGAACCCTTTCTTCCTCTTCACTTTGGTAATTTAACATTTCAAAGTTGCAGTAAATAGAGCACCCTGCATGGATCATTTGTACATCACATTGGAAATGCCTTTCAGATCAAAAGCTCAAGGGAGGCAAAGAGTCCTGTGTGCAGTATTTCTAAGTGTGTATACCTATAAGTAAATCATCCACAATCACTTCGCAGGATTCATGTGCAATCACTCAGAAAATCGTGATAGTGGGTAATGTGTTAGAAATGCCCTACTATGCAGCAGAACCTTCTTGGGGCTTAGATTACCACCTCACCTGTTCAATAAAATTAACTTTTCCTCTTTCCCTTCTAGGTGTCAACTCTCAGCTGTCCTATAGCATCGCTTCAGGTGACAGCCTTGGGCAGTTTGCAGTGGATAAGCATGGAGTTCTCAAAGCCCTCAAAACTTTGGACAGGGAAAGCCAGTCCTTCTACAACCTTGTCATTCAGGTCCATGACTTGCCCCAGCCTCCTGCCTCCAGGTTCACAAGCACAGCTCAAGTCTCCATCATCTTGTTAGATGTCAATGATAACCCACCTATGTTTCTTTCCCCCAAGTTGACGTACATTCCAGAAAACACACCCATTGATACTGTTGTCTTCAAGGCTCAAGCGACAGACCCAGACAGTGGCCCTAACAGCTATATTGAGTACACTCTCCTGAACCCTTCGGGAAACAAATTCAGCATTGGGACCATTGATGGTGAGGTGCATCTCACTGGAGAGCTGGACCGAGAGGAAGTTTCCAATTACAGCCTGACAGTGGTAGCCACAGACAAAGGGCAGCCACCTCTGTCGTCCTCTACCGAGGTTGTGGTTATGGTCCTCGACATCAATGATAACAACCCTGTTTTTGCCCAGGCTCTGTACCAAGTACAGATTAAGGAGAACACACTTACTGGCACAGATATAATCCAAGTGTTTGCAGCAGACAGTGATGAAGGCACCAATGGGCAGGTTCGTTATGGCATCATGGGTGGAAACACACATCAGGAATTTAGGATCGACTCAGTGACAGGGGCCATCACAGTGGCTAAGTCTTTGGATAGAGAGACAACCCCTGCGTACACTTTAACTGTTCAGGCCACGGATCGGGGCAGTAGCCCCAGAATGGATTCCTGCACGGTCGCCATCACTTTACTTGACATGAATGATTTTGTCCCTATATTCGAGCTGTCTCCGTACTCTGTGAATGTTCCTGAAAATTTAGGGACCCTGCCCAGAACCATTCTTCAGGTCAGTATGCTTAAATACTGCAGGGTGTATGGTACTGTTTGACCTCAGACCAAAAAGTTTCCTTCTTGAATGGTGTTCAGGATCTCCTCTGTCCTCTCACTGTCGGGGGTTAGGGTGGGGGGAGATAGATGCAGATATAGAAAGCCTTGAAAATCAAGGATTACAAGCATCATGCCTGAGACTTATGTCATTTGCATATACTCGTTTTGCACACATTTGCTTATTTTAGTACTTTTAAATTGAGTTTTACTATGAGAATAATACCCACATACAAGGCAATCTCGAAGTTTGGAAGAGTTCATTTAAAATACTGTTCTACCTTCCCTCCTTACAAAAGAAAAAAAAAAATCATGGTGGATATTTTTTGGAAGCCTTTCACAAATTCTATGTATTGATTTCTGCATAGATTTCTGCAAATATGTCTGCATTGTACATACTATTATTTACTACTTTAATTATAACATCCTTTGACTTATTTTTTATGTGTATGAATGTATAGCCCACATGTGTGTATGTGCATGCTGCATGTGTGCACCATGTGTGCTTGGTGCTCAAGGACACCAGCAAACTGCATCTGATCCCCTAGAACATGAGTTACAAATGGTTTTGAGTACCACATGGGTGCTGGGACTGGACCTGGGACCTCTGCAAGAGCAGCCAGTGCTCTTATCCACTGAGCTGTCTCTCCAGGTCTCTACACCCTTGCAGCACTGACTCACCTCTACCCCCTGTTATCTCTCAGTTGGCTCACATACTTCATGTGTTAGGTGACTCACTGTAGTCACATGACTCCTCTCCCCTGTAGGTTGTGGCCAGAGATGACGATCAAGGACCGAATAGCCAGCTCTCGTATGTTTTGCTCAGTGGAAATGAAGACAGTGCTTTTGCCCTCACGGCCAGTGGTGAGCTTCGGGTGACCCAGAGTCTGGACCGGGAAGCAATAGATCACTTCGTGCTGGTTGTCACAGCTGCTGATGCAGGTGTGTCCTTACTGCTTTGATCAGTTTTGAGTCAGATCCTCAGTAGAAAATGAATATAATTTTTGTTACTGAATCAAGTGTTTATTGAAATGTTCTAACGCTTGGAACTATCCCTAGTTTACCTTGAGTATAGTTAGTGAGATTTTAGTGCTAAATAGCAAGAGTCTCCCCAGTGAGGTGCAGCTTCTGTATAGGAAAATTTCCTTGCCCTGAAAGCTACCCGAGCATCTATAAGTGTGGCCCTTTACTCCTACACACTGAGTAAGGGTCAATTTTACGGTGAAAGATTTTTATATTAACATGGCATGCCGAAATTCTTGTTGAATACAATGTTCCATGTAATCAGAGTGTTTCAAGGCTCCACTCAAACACCTGTAGGGGATTCTGAGATTATAGATAATGACATATCCCAAAGACAGTGCCTCTCATCTTTAGTTGAACACTCTCCTCCCTTACACCAATCCTTCCTTTCTAACCTCTCTCCCTCTCTGGACCTGTGGAGAAAAGTAATATCCCTTCTATTTTTACTGTGTATGAATTACCTTGTTACATTATACTCATGATCTAAAATTGTAAGGAGGAGGAATAGAATGCAGTTCGTCAGCCACATCCAACTTAATCCAAATTAATCTGAGACCTGCTCATTATGTCCACAGCAGCAGCCATCACAGCCCTCAGGCTCTAGGTGTATGCACACGTCCAGAAAACCAACGGAAATTGGCTTTACAAACCAGTCAAAGTGCCTGGTAAGGTTGAATTCAGGAGAAACTGGAAGGGAGATAGATTTTAGACCCAAGGTTTTATTGCTAAAATATTCCAGCCTCAGCTGTCATCACTCATTAGAGCTAGAAGCATGTGGTCAACCCCAGACACTCACAAACACAAACACGGTTTGTGGAAAGGAAGTGGCAAGACCAGAAACTGGATGGAGGAACCAAACCCCGCAAAGCATCTGACTCCATAAAACTTGCAGCACCAGGAGAGCATCCCAGTGGTGTGGGTATTCTGGGGTGTGGGAGGGGAGGAGGATTTAGAGGTGCAATGGACGGTGATCTGTGATGGGCAGGGCACACAGAGGGCTCTGGCAGGGAACTCTGACTTTGGAACATTCCGAGTCAAGAGGCATGACAGAAAAAGACCTTCCCACTTTACCTAGATTACCTTTCCCTCCAAGGATTCCAAAAGAATACTGAAATCAGTGAGCTGGCAGCAAATGAGGTGATGTTCGGTAGGTAAAGGGATGTTGTTATTTTTTTTTTAATAGCTACCTGTGTTAATCATTACAAAGTTTTATAGAGGGTAGACTGTTTAGCACAGAATTTTTTTGTTTCCACCTCTATTATCCATCATTAGGCTGAGAACATTTAATGCTTTGCTGAGTGTCTCACAGCCAGTGAATGGCAAAATCAGAACGAAGATGCCCTCAGAGCTCAGAGTACTCTAAGACTTTAGTGTTTGGGAAAGAAGGATTTGGAGAAAGTATTCATTCCCAAATCATCTGGTAGATAATCATCCAGATCACAGCCAGCACAGAGAAGGGAACTATTTTGAAATCAAATCACTCTTGTTTGAATTCTGGTTACTCCATTATGTGGGTGGATTGTATTATCTTTCTCTACCTTAGCATCTTCTGCAAAATAGAGTAATTATGTCTTAGTTTTGGTACTGTAAACTGTGCTAAAATACTTTGAAAAAAAAGTAAGGGGAAACAGTTTGTGTATCTCACAATACTAGGTGACAAGCCCTCACTGTGCAGAGGTCAGGGTGGCAGGAAGTCCACCCTGGTCACATCATATCTACAGTTCAGAGGAGAGGGTAGTGTACAAATGCATGCATGTATGCCCTCAGCCCACTATCTGATCCTTCTTCAGTCCAGGACCGAGTCTACAAAATGGTATGGCCAATAGACATTCCAGGTGGATTGTTAGTCTTAGTTAACCCAATAAAGAAAGTACCTTCTAAGCATGCACACAAGCCAACATAATCCAGACAATTCCTCAGGGAGACTCCCTTTTCAGGTGATTCTGGATTATGTCAAGTTGACAAAAATGGACCATCACGAAGAGTAAATCCAAAGTTCTTCTTGTGAGGTGTAATCATGTTTTATTTGTTAAGCTGCTCAATTTTATTCCAACTCTGCAGTATACACAAAAATTTAATAGTAATTCCCTACATTTATTGGTAGCAAAATTCCCAATGAAGATTCTGAGTGTCACTCTTGTACCCACAGACAGAAAAGCAGATATTGTGTGGAAATTTGTGCCTAGTAAACTCAGTTGTCAACTTGACATACATAGCCTGGAGCCATCTGAGGGAGTCTCAATTAGAGAATTACCCAGATCAAATTGGCCTGTGGCCATGACTGTGAAGAATTGTCTCAATTATTGATTGATGGAGAGGATCCAAGCCACTCCTAGGCAGTGCCACTACTAAGAAAGTGGTCCTGAATATTATAAGAAAGCAGAATGAGAAAGCCATAAGGAACGAGCCAGTGAGCATCATTCCTCTGTGGTCTCTTAGTTTCCTGCCTCCAAGTTCCTGCTTTGAGTTCCTTCCCTGAATTCCCTCAGTGATACCATTACCTTAAAGTATAAGCTGAATAAACCCTTTGTCTCCAAAGTTGCTTCTGGTCATGTTTATCTGGACAACAAAAAGCAAACTGAAAGATTTCACTAGAACATTTTCAAGTTTTTGATAGTCCTGTCCTTGATGACCACAGCCTGTGCCCAGATAATTTCCACACATACTATTTATTTTACATCTTTTGAAAATTTTATACTTGAGTATTCTATTTACCACAGCTCCTCCCGTGTTCTCTCACTCATTCTCACTCATTCTCAAATTCACAGCCTCTTCTTTAAATATTATTCTTGCACATATGTGTGACTATAATTTCACAGAGTCCATTCAGTGTTGCTCATATGTGCATTTGTTTGGGGCTGACCAATTTAGCATAGCATAACCCATCAGGGTTCTGGTCTCCAGAGAAGACTAATACTCTCTTTCTCAACAGCCATTTATTGTCTGTAGCTCTTCATCTAAGGGAGTGGCCTTGTGAGATCTGTCCCGCCCATGTTATGATATTGACTGGTATCAATGTACATGTCTTCTTTAAATTATTTAAATAGAATTAAACTACTTAGGATGATTATACCTCCCTTAAGAGCCATAGACTAACAAAATCCCCAGTGGTAGGTACAGGAAACTTCTCTTTGAGCTGTTAGTAAGAAAGTCCAAGGAACACCTATACCCAAAACAATACAGGTTTTTTTTGTTGCCTTTGGAGTTGTTAGCAAGACCCCCCAACATTTTTGATAATATGAGTAACTCCATGTTAATCATAATACAAATATTGGCAGTATTGGGTTTCATAATCTACAATTCAATCCTCTTTTCCAGGCTTGAGATCTCTGGCAAGGGATTTAAAGTACACACTGGTCACCATGATTAACAGTCAGAGCAGTAGGTAACATGAGAAAATGCAGAAAAGTATGAAGAATCTGAGATATCAGATGACATGTTGTCAAATTCATAGTGTTCAAAGATCAAGGAAATATCATAGTGCTCTTCAAAAAAATCTCTGACAGTTTTATTCCAAATTTTCAAATCACCTTTGTTCTACTCTATTGAAACTTTTACCTGCTGGCAGCCTAAAATTGACCAGCTGTGGCAATATGCTACAAACTGAGGCCAGAGCATATTAACCAGGCAGAGCCCCGAACCTCTGACTTCTATCCTACTAAACCCCAGAATGCCAGCCTCACTCTATTTTAGTTAGCAACTGTTTGCATGGCAGTGCACAGAGAAGCTCCCTGTCCTACACTCATGGTAAGTTCTGCTCATCCTATCAATCTGGATGAAAAACTAATGCAGAACAGGTCATGTAAAAATTCCAGCTCAGCTTTCTAACATTAAAATGCTGAACATACTGCAGCTTAACCAAATACAACGGTCTGCTAGTCTTTAGTCAAAGATACAGGCACCTCGCCCCCTTTATGTGTTGATTGTTGACATATGTATCTTTTACTTTTGTTTCTTCATGCGTATGTATTGTAACAGGTGGTAGAAGTCTTTCTGAACCTCAGTTGCCTCTATCATTAATGAATGAAAGCTTTTCTAGTTCTCCAGGATGAGGAGATCATGTTGACACAGCTAATGTCCTTCTCAGGGTTACATGCAAAGTTTCTAAGTAGCTTCCCTTGCAAGGGTTTACAAATAGTGTCATCACAGTGTAGAGAATACAGGATGCCGTAGGTATAGTAAACAGCATGAGCAGAGAAGCCAGCATTCTGTTTCCCGATGGAATGTTAATTTATAAAATATAAAGTCTACCCTGGAGTTAAATATATAGATAGACACTCAGTGTTCAACCTATAATCAGAGATGTATTCCGTGCTCTAGCTACAGTGCTTTGGACACATTGCCTGTAACTGATTAATGATATTAATGCTAATATATAATATGTATTGTACAAATTAGGTAAGAGTCTGGGTTATTAGCTATTGATATTATGTCTCATGTTTGATAGTCATGTCTGAAGCTTAGTAGGGCTACAGTAAATAGTTGTGACTCTGACCCCCATATCAGTGTTTACACAGCTGGTGAGGGGAAAAGGTTTCCATTCCTTATCCAGACTCCCATGTATATTGAGTTTATTAACAAGCTGGCTCAGGTTTAACCAGGTTCATAACTGTTCAGAGTGGATCTCATGGTTTTCCTCTCTACTGTAACTCCTCTGCTCAAAGGGAGGCAAGGGCAATAGCCTCCGCAATGCCACATGCTGTGTTATTCAAAAGGCAGCCAGATGAACCTTTGTGTTAGTTAGAGTTCTCTAGAGTCACAGAATTTATGGAATGTCTCTATATATTAAAGGAAATTATTAGAATGACTTACAGTCTGTAGTCCAACTAACCCAACAATGGGAAGCTGTGAATGGGAAGTCCAAGAATCTAGTACTTGATCAGTCCCACGAGGGTAGGTGTTTTAGCTGGTCCTATGTATAAGCTGGAATCCCAAAGTAGGTTTTAACAGATGTGCTGGCAAGGAAGTTGCAAGCAGGTGAAGAAGAAGAAGAAGAAGAAGAAGAAGAAGAAGAAGAAGAAGAAGA
>JADRCH010000235.1:2111499-2276820 GCA_019843965.1 Rhynchomys soricoides
GAAGAAGAAGAAGAAGAAGAAGAAGAAGAAGAAGAAGAAGAAGAAGAGGAAGAGGAAGAGGAAGAGGAAGAGGAAGAGGAAGAGGAAGAGGAAGAAGAAGAAGAAAAGAAGAAGAAGAAGAGGAAGAGGAAGAGGAAGAGGAAGAGGAAGAAGAAGAAGAAGAAGAAATTGTTCTTATGTAGGCCAATGGCAGAGAGCAAGGTCCAGATAAAAGGTGTGTACTAACATGCCTGGATTTGGAACTTGCTCTGTCACAGGCTGGCCTTGAACTCAAGAGGTCTGCTTGCTCCTGTAGGATTTTAAAGACAGCAATGGAATACAGTGATCTGATTTATGATCTTAAAGATTGTGATGACTATTCCTGGTTGTCAGTTTTCCTACCTGGGTTTAAAGGCATGTACTACCTTGCCTGGGTCTAAGTTTTTCATGATCTGGATCAAAAGTATATGTCATTCCATGTCAAGATCCAGGTCAGAAGCCTGTGTCTTTTTCAGTCTCAAGACCTGGATCCCTGGTGTGCTCTACATTTCTGGATTGTAGTTCATTCCAGTATTAAACTAAAATGCTTTACTGCAGAGGATTTTATTTTCTAGAGAGTAAGTCAGATAAAAATTTATCTTCAAACAGTGCTGAATCAGACCTAGGATTTCCATTACATTCTGTAAGAATAAAACGTAATAAAGCATCCTGTTTGGTTGCTCTTCTGTGAGCTTTGAGGCTAAGGACACAGGAACTCTACCAGCAGCGAGGAAAGACCTTTCCCAAGGTACAAAGCTTCCCACAGCCTCACAGGTAAACATTACTCACAGCAGATCCAGGCTTGATTCCTGGATTCTGTTAGTCTGGCACTTGACATTTCGACTGAGTGGCACAGCAGGTGGAGTTCAGTATTTGGTGACAGCTCTGGTGTTTCATGGCTTCAATGTCTGGGTGTCTGTTTCCACTCTCTAAACAGAAATTCCTCACAATGTGCTTTTTGTCTGAATAAAAGCTTTAGCTGATGTTTAATTTTTAAAATTTCAAACCTTCCTGTAAAGTGCCCTTGTAATAAGATTTTAGCCACTTTGACTGCACAGGCTATTGCTGCAAAGGGCCACACATAGCTGTTTGCAGACCATTACGAAAGAAAGCTATTTCTTTCTGTTCATCTTATCTCTGTAGAGTAGAGTTTATCCTGACAATTTTGAAATATGAACACATGTCAAGTGATACTCATCTATGTATATTTGGTTTATTAACACACATTCACAGAATGAGTAACTGGTCATAACTCAGTATCACATATGTAAATAATTAGATAACAAAGCTCACTCACATTTAAAATGGCTCATGCATTCCATTTTCTGTGCTTTCTGGATTCAATTGCAAATATAACTTAATGTCAACATTGAGTGGTTAAATTTCAGACCATTTTCAGGGGTGATTTGATAACTATCAGAAAAATGGCCCAGTGTCACAATCATAAAATACCTGGACTTTATTGCATCTAACACATGTGTCATCCTGGGGCCTGGGTACTGGGCTGCACACAGTATGATGGCTATCAGGAATGAGATCTGCTTTGCTGAGAAGGAATAAAACAGTGTGAAAGTTCTATTTCTTCTGTTCACTTCTTTCCCACTGGGAAAATGTATGTACTGGTAAATGAATAAAATGATTTATAAAAAATAATTGAATAAAGGGAGCTGAGTATCTCAGGGGAAAAACTATATAGTGGCTAGGAGCTGACATAAAAGGTCCTTTTTTGTGAAGTGTAGACTCCAGTGATCTAGTCTAGTTTATTATACTTATGTATGTTTTCTCAAAGAATGATTGCCTGAACCATTTTCTTCTGAAAATAGTTCTTTAAACTTACTTAAACTTCATTTTGGTATGTTTGAGCTTACAGTGCTGCCAGTCATAAAGGTGCTACAAATTTAATTCAATCCCAAATTTAAAAATAGAGAATGTAACTCAGACGCCAGATATAGTGAGCTTTTGGTCCATACTATAAAATAAAGGAAACCTCTTGTAAATTTATCCATGTTTATACATTTATGTGCATATGCATATATAGATAAATACATACATTCATACATGTTTTTATGTTGTACATACAATTTTACAAACTGAAATCTGAAATTCCTATTTCTTATGATTGCTAATTACAATTAGACTTTTAGATTATACTTGTTATTTTGACTTCCAATTCAAGCATCCTTCTCTAGCTCCAGCAATTACAGGATCCTGAATCCTTGCCTTCTGCTTGGTTTGTATACTTGGTCTCTTCATTAGGTCACACTCCACTGGGTATGTGTCTCTGTATCCTGCCTCTTTCCATGACTGTGTCTGGTTTTGATAAATGAATTCAGATGAGCTATGACCATCTGGCTTTATTACAGCATGGTTATCAGATCTATTGAAACTACACTTGGCTCTGTCTTCTCCTGGGATGTAGATTTCATTAGGTCTTCTGGGTGTATGCAGTTAGAATACACCTCTGATCTTTGTCCACATTATTGCTCTCTGACCCCAGCCATAGGCTGACGTCTGCCTTACAAAATTGTCCTGCTAAGTGATTCAGATCACTGAGTCAATTTGTGGCACTGATTTTCACATGCAAAATGAAATAAGTGTAACAGACTGTACATGTACCTTCTGTGTAGACATTTACAAAGACAAGTAACTGTTTCTTCTGTCTCCATTCAACTTCCAAGTTAGAGGACAGCTGATGAGGGCAATAATGAAGAGTAAACATGAACACTAAGCATGCCAAAGTTTGACCTCAGATAAGTGAATGGAGGAAAGGCTGTTGAAAGAATTGATAACTCCCTTTTCTTGTCTATAGTCTAAATTAAAAGAAGACCCAGTTCTTTACATTTCAGAGTACCAGTAACATTGAAAAAAAAAAACAGCATCTACTTTATGTAATATGTTTTTAAATGAGAATTGCCCATGTTAAATATACCACTGTAAATCTGGTATTCATAATTCAATAATAAGATTGGGGCTGGAGAGTTGGGTCAGTAGTTAAGTGCATGGAACAGTAATATTGGGCTGGAGGATGACTCAGTGACATACTGTTCTTCCAGAGGGCCTGATTTACATTCTAAGCTCCTATGTCAAGAGGATGAAAACAACTTGTAACTCCAGCTCAAGAGAGTCTGATCCATTCTCTGTCTTCTGTATACAGCTACACTCATGTGCACACTACTCTCAAAAGAAGCCAGTAATATATATGTGATTATATATAAACACACACACACACACACACACACACACACACACACTGATTATTTGTTGGCCAAGTTTAATTTTCATTTCATGATTGGCATACTCATGTTGAGAAACACTGGTAGAAGGAAGCTATAAGATACTTGGTGACTAAGAACTATATCCTGTCTGTCAAGACTACTATAGAAATGAGATTCACTGGACAGTAGGAAAATTTCTCATAATTTTCCTATCATCTTCCTGTCTGAAGTGAAAAGCAGTGACTGCTGGGATTGATGTTATATGTGGGCAAAGTAGAGTCTTGGGCTGGCATGGGTGATGGTAGGGGTTTGATAAAACTCTTTCCATAGACTAGAAGTAAAGAGCACTGGAGACAGAATTCAAATCTTGAGTTTGTTATATCTCATTAAAAGACATACATTTAGATTAAAGTTTTGTAAGGATTTTCCCCAAAAAACTAAAACTAAAATCCAACAAACACAGTTTTGTGGGGGAACATGCAGGTCAGATGTTTTCAGAAGTTCTGTTTCCTAAGGTTGACCAGATGGCTCTGCAGTAAAGCTGTTTACTATTCTAGTGTCTGGACAGAGGCTCCATCCCTGTGGCCCACATAAATGTGATAAGAAAGAACTGATTCCATGGAATTGTCCTTTTACCTTTGCAATAGGAGCATAGCTAGCTACACACACACACACACACACACACACACACACACACACACACACACAGTGTGTTTTAAAAAACTCTGCTTTTGCCAATCTATCCTGAGTCACTAAAAGCTGAATGGATGGGTCTACTTCTTAGGTCAGGCTCATCACTGACTTTCCTTGATGGTTCTTTGAAAACTGTCTGGTAGAAGACGGTAATTTGAGTTGTGAGGACAGTGGCATTGAATGTGCAGAATTTTTATTCTTATTGTTTTTTACTAACTCAGAAAATACCAGCAGCAGTGGTAGACAAAGGATGACCCCACCTGGGCTAGGCGGTGACTCTGAGTCATCACAGCAGTAGGTTCCCATTCTGTGAATCATCAAAATATTTATGGTCATAAAGATGTAACCTTCACCCATGGATTCCCCAGGTCATTTCTCAGCTATTGCTGCTTACACCTCTGTAGCTCCAGTTCCAGGAGACATGGTCTGGCTTCCATGGTCTCTGCACACACATGGTACATTTACATACAGGTGGGCAAACATTCATCACATAAAATAAGAGTAAGACTAAAGGATAAAAAGAATGATGGTAACAAGGCCTACATTTAATGAATTCTGTGCTGCCCAGTACTTCATTAGGGTTAGTTCTATTTTTATTTTCCATTTAAAAAACAGAGTAAAATATCAGTAAAAAGTTGAGCCTTTCTAGCCAATCCCCACTTGTTGTTGCTAGTATCTTGATCTACTCTTGTGCTCACACTGATGCATGGATACTGTGTAGCTGACTGACATTTTTTTTTTAATGAAGGCAGACAGAGGACTGTGAACGTGAGAGATATTGTAAGCTTCCATTTCATTAAAATAAATATAATTAATCATCCAAAAATGGAATCCACGTATTGGTCTCAAACAGTGCTCCTCAAAATATTTTAGCTTTAATATTTTCCTTGTGAAAAATTTTATACCTGGTTCAAGACTATTGAGTCAATATGCCACATGGGCTGAAGCTTCAACGACCAAGGATCCCTTTCAGTAGGGCCTTGTCACCTCCTGTCTATGTTTGTTTCTAGAGAATGAGGAGAACACTGGCGATTTTCACAAATCACCAAGCCATGAGGCCCTTTCTGTTGTTGGCTCCACCTCTGGCTACATTCTGGGCAAATGTTCTAGGCTAGGACCCATATTTCTAAACTTGGCTTTGTTCCTTGCTAGTCTTTTAGCTTTGCAAAGTCCCTTGATCTTTTTAACCCCAATCTTACTTTCATGTACAAGGGAGCTGACAGTAGAGTTTTTTCCAAGGATGGGGATGATCAACCCCAGCTTTGTAAATGCATGCATGGACATTGAAGCACCCAATAGGAGCTTGTTTCTCATATCAGTGTGTTTATAAGATTTTAATGCGGTACTTAGGGGTGCTTTCTTGGGTGCTTGCAAGAGTACATTGTGTGTGGAACATTCATAGTGTAACTTTGCTTCTGCTCTTTAAACTCAGCAACTATTCAAAACATGGATGTGTTTTTAAAGATTGCAATGGACTATATTGGGACCTAATTTTCTGTTCTTTAATGTAAACCTGTTTTCTTATAGATAGTATTTCAGTGATCATGCATTTAAACATATCTTAATATAAGCAAAATGACTAATATAATATAAAATAACTTATCTAGAAAGACATAGACACATATACAGTTTGTGACATCAATTCTCAACATATAGCCCAAATTCAGTAGGTTAGTTTTTGGGAGGGGCTATGCTTCACTCTCTACCTTTTATGCTTGTATAGGCTCTTTTATCTGATGTATAGTTAGCTTCCTATACAGGACCCATGAGACAGATCACCATTGTGTCAATCTGCAATTCAGCTGATTGAGGCTCCTACACATTTGACCCCCAAGCTGCTTATTCCTGTTTCTTGAGCAGCAACAAACATTTTAAATAAATATCATCAAATGACAAGATTACAAGAAAAAAATCACACAGGAAGGCAATGAAACTCAACATCATTCTGTGATGATAAAGCTATTTTAAGAAGAAGCATATGCCGGTCAACTGGAAGTATGGCTTTCATCTCAGAATACCTGAGATATATACAAGGACTGCGTAAGCTTCCTACAGAGGAAGAAGCTTTGGGGGAAGAGACAAGTAATCCCTTAAAGATAAAAGCTGAATGTCTGGGCTTCATTTTATTTTAGTTAAAGGCTGTGAGTTGCATCCCCTATGCTTTTATTTGGAAGAATTATCATTTCAAAAATGGTTTTGAAAACACATCCAAAGGAGATGATTTTGCCTTCAGCTATGAAGGCAACCCACAGAATTTTAACTGTTCACCATTAGATGTGTCTGCTGACTTTGGACAACACATATTTGGTACTTGCAGCTTGGTTGACAGTTCACTTTTGATTAAATGATGACAAAGGCTGAAACAAAGTTAAAATGACTTATTGCAAGTTTATTGTAAATAGCTAGTAGATACAAAATGACTTTTATTAGCCCATTAATATGGAGATTTTGCTTAAATATGATCCAAAGATTTTGTCCTCAGTATAAACCAGTATTGATTACACAGAAAAGAGGCTTGAGTACTTGAGAAGTCTTACTGGATAGTCAGGTTGAATTGCTGATGGTCTCAGGCATTACATAGTTTGTAGACCTGCACAGTGGCCAACTCATTCCTGTTGCCTGTTCCAAGTCTGAAGTACACTATTTTAATGTAATTTCAGATACATTATGGATAGTGTGTCTTCTGGGTTGTTGCTTCCTTCTTTGATGAGTCTGTCCTTTTGAAATGGAACAAAAGTATGTCAGTGTGTTTTTGTGGAGAGTCATGAATAGGCAGTTCAGACCCTAGGTCACCAACAGGGGAAAAATAAAAATTCTGATGCATTTTTCTTGCAACAGAATAAAAAAATCATCATGTCTAATGTGATGAGAAATTATCCCACAATTCTGTATATAGCTAAGAATTGTGAAATGTATGGTTGTGGCCATTTACAAGCATTAAAGTTCTATTTTCTTTTCTTCCCAGGATCCCCAGCCTTGACCGGAACAGGGACAATCAACATCATTGTAGATGATATCAATGACAACATCCCCACTTTCGCCAGTAATATGTACTTTACTGCAATTCCTGAGGATGCCCCGACAGGGACAGATGTTCTATTGGTGAATGCCTCGGATGCAGATGCTGCTGCAAACGCTGTCATCAGGTCTGCACACTGAACCCTATACACATTCCTCACCAGCTCTGGTCTTTAATAACACATGTTATCTAACTTCCCTGGGGATTCCATATTAATACATGATACTGCTCCTGTGAGCCATTGCCAAGCAACTATCCAGGAATTGAGGATTAGTAGCATGTTTGCTTCTTCTAAACCTGTGCTTATTAATCTCTATTTTTCTGTTTCATCATTTGCAGGGTTCTTTGATGACATAGCTGTCTTATTTATTTATTTATTTATTTATGCTATTTGTTGCTAGTTCCTTTTTTATCTCCTGTGTTTATCATGGCAGTGGGAGGTTCTGCACTATGCTACTGGCTGGTATCAACCAGTGATATGTAGCTGGGATTAGGATGCCCAGAAGGGTGCAGCATGGCATCCCATGCAGGTACTTGAGTAGAGTAGGGTGGTGGCAATGAGGCTCAGTTTTGCCCTCTCTCTCCTCACAGAGATCTATGACTTGTCATTGAGCTCCTTAACGGAGTGACTTATGACATGATGACTCTGAGTTTCAGAGCTTTAGATAAGAGTTGCTAGTGGTAGTCAAGGTCAGGCGTAGAAGTGTCGTGCATCACTTTCAGAATGTTCTAGAATCACAGCTTCACCAGTAGGATAAATATAATCCAGGCTTGAAGGGAGAAACCTTGAAGACTTTATAACCAAGCAGTAGCTCCAACATTAACATGTTTTCTTCATTTAGAAGTTTCTTTATATAAATCCTGGTAACAGAGGACAGCAGTGTGGATGCTTGTTCAAGGAGATGCAGAACTTGTAATGTGTAATGTTTGGCTAATATAGCCCCATTCTCTTCTCAGCTTATTCTAAATGGATAAGGAAAAATTTCCCTATTTTCAAGAGATAACCCTTGAAGATGCATTTTTGCAGTTGTTTGTAGGCTGTGTGAGTTAGGTGGGCAAGGACACAGTGGATCAGAAGACAGAACCTGAGAACATCATAAAAAGATAATATAAGTGTTAATAATATGGTGATGGCAACATATGCATTATATGGTAATGGACTCTTTAATTACTTTTGTTATTTGTCATTTCTTCTTGTCATTTGCTATTGATTTCTCATGAACAAAGGCCTCTTGGGAGACTAGTTTTTCCTGCTGGCAGGGATAAAGGTGAATGAGGCCCAGAGTCAGTTCCATTTATAAACACTGAATTGCTGATCTAGTTCATGTTAGATAAAACAACAGCTCTGCTTCCATTGAACTTCCATTCCTTGCCAGGTAGTCAGTGAAATGCATGGAGTAAGATTGTCTTACATGTGGTTGTCCCCTTGAATACAAAAGAAAACGACCTAATTAGGGGAATGTGGGGTTGGGGATGATGGCCATGTTCTTCCTTATTTTTACTGTGACAAATACCTGCTTGAAAATGTTTAAAAGAAGGAAGGGTTGGTGCTGGCCACAGTTGCAGAAGATTTAGCCTGGATCCAGGGCTCTGAGCCTGGCATAAAGGAGACTAGCATGGCTGTGGAAACAGGAAATAAAGAGAGCTGCTCACTTGATGGTAGCCGGAAAGCAGACAGGAGTCACAGAAGGACAACAGTCAACATAAACCATTGTAATGCATGCTCCAGAGACTCACTTCTAACCAGCAGGCCTTGCTGTCTACTGCACCAACCTCCCAGGAAGCTGTTCACATTTTATGTTTGGGTCAGGGCCTTCTTGTCTTCTGAAGACACTCTTGCAGACACACCCAGAGATATCCTTCCCCAACCTCCCAACTTCATGTCCAATCAAGTTTCAACATTAATTGCCATGGTTTGTGATGTTGTAACAAAATATTTCAGGGGAGGGAGGCTACAATTTGACATATTGCATGTAATAGTAGATGCTGGGAAGGACTAAGGTGAAAACAAGGAAGGGACAGTTTCTAAGGTGACTCCTGCTGCTGCATCCTCTGGAGTGGATGATGCTGCACCAGTACAGAAGGGAAGATCAGATGCAGATGGACATATCCCTGAAGCACCTCTGGATTTCAGAGGCCTCACCAAGAACTTAGCAGATGTCCTCCATCAGGTGTTTTCAGTATGTTAGAAGGGCCAGGAAGAGGGAGGGATATGAACCTGATATTTTCCTCTAAGGTGAGCACTATGCCAAGGTCAGAATGGAGAAGAGGCTAGAGAGTTAGGGGCAAAAATCTTAAGGCAATCTAAGAGCTTTTGGGCTATGGTATAAAGTTAGGATCATTACATTTTACTTGCATATCAGTAACTATTGGCATGCTTTAAAGTTGAGGTACAAACAGATTTTGAGCATTCAGAGTGAATGAAGGAGGTGAGGCCTAAGACTTTACAGGAAGAAGCATGGAGAGCACATAGGCATTACTTGATATAGAGATTGAAGCACATAGGCATTACTTGATAAAGAGATTGAAGCACATAGGCATTACTTGATATAGAGATTGAAGCATATAGGCATTACTTGATAAAGAGATTCAAGCATATGCCAGAGTGGTCTGTGCCTAGCTGGTGCAAAGAAAATTGAGAAACCAAATAAAAGCCACATGATTGACCCCAAAGTGGCATGCAATACAAGCACAGAATGAGTGTCATCCATTAGTTAAGCTTTTGACTTGTACAGCTGGACAGACCATGGTATTGTTGCCAAAGTGGGGAAACTGGAGGAAAAATAGTTTTAGAGCAAATCAATAGTTTATAATTCATTTAGTGTGTGTGTGTGTGTGTGTGCCCATGTATACTCCTCCAGTCTTATAATTTATATTGTTCTAATTCCTGAAAGACTGAAGTCCTCCTTCAGCTGATGCTCAGTAGTTTTTTGATGGAGGTCTTAGGAGAGATCGGTCGATTCTAAAGCTTATTGTTACTATGTTTCCCTATCCAGGAAGAGGAAACCATCTCCAAAATGAGCATGCAGAACATTATGCTCAAAACCAGATTTCTTCACCCACTAACCCACAAGGTTAAGTTTCCCTCAACCACTTATTCCCAACAGTCTTCCAATCTGATTTGTCCTTCATTGTGTTGCTAAAATGTGGGTGCTACTAGGAGACTCCAGAAACCTGTAAAGTTTCATAATGTTCAGTCTTTTTCTTCTACTTGTACCCTTGGCCCTCTCTTTTTCTCTCTGGCAAGTTTTCTTCTCAATAACTTTGTTAGTCTCAGACCCCATGGTGCTCTGGCCACACATAGTGAGCTATCTGAATTTCATCCTTCCTACAAAGCAGCTAAATATTTCCCACAGGATTTCCTGCACACACACTCACATGCACACACATACATTCACATGAATGCACATACAGAGAGAGAGAGACAGAGAGACAGAGAGATAGAGAGACAGACTGAGAGGATGCAGGAATTGATTTCTTTGGCAGTGCTATGTTGCAGGAAATATTAAAAAATAAGGAATGTATCACATGTTCCTGTACTACTCCCTGGTTCTCTCATCCCAGCAGGCTGGCCAACCAAGCACTGGTGAGCAATGGCCGAGCTGCTTTTATCTTGTGGAGCTCTGACTCAGAGCTCCACGATCTCTCCAACCAGCTCACTAGGTTCCCACTGGTGGGTCGCTACCACACCAGCCCCATGCTTCAATGCCCCCGTAGCCTCTCTGGTGCACATTAGGCAAACCCACACTTTGCCACTGTACCTTTCTCTGGAACCCAGATGAGCCACCATGTGAAGGAAAACACAACACAAACTTAGCTCAGAAACAATAGTAACTCAATCTCTGGGTGCAACAACTAAAGCCTAATTTTGTAAGCCTTATCAAAATCTGATTTCTCTGGTGGCCCATCCTTGCAGATCCGCCATGATACCAGGAGACTCTAGTAGCTACATCTTACCCATCTGCTGTCCCCATTCCAAAAGGACCCTCTCTCTCTCCTGTTTCCTCTCTTCCTCTCTCCAACCTGTAAGTCCCTCCTATGTGCCAGTGATTGGCTCCTTTATTCGTTAGGGGATTGGTTCATAAGAAGTCACAGGTGTAACTCACTCCTTGTTTGAAGCCCCTCCCAGGAGGGTAGAATTAGCATCCAAATGCAAACAGCCCCAAGGCTATCCACAACAGTGTTATGTCTGTGTCTATTACTATCTATTATGTCTGTACTGTCCCTGAGATTGTGTGACTTCATTCCAGCTCCCACTGTAGAGAGTCATGTGACTCCCTGGTAAGCTTTCTCTGCCTGATATTTCTGTTCCCATTAAGAACTCAATGTGCTTGGTACTCCTTACCTTTCTTGTGTTGCTTTTTTGCTTTGTGTATTAAACACAATATGATGTTGCTCTGCACTCCTAATCCACATCTTCTGGCTAAAGTTGCTTCTTACCTATACCCTGTCAATCCATGATCACATTATTAAGTTCCCACTGCTTCCTCTCTTGTCAAAGCTCCAGTTCAGACCACACTTATGCCAAGCCTGAACCTACTGTAATGAACCTCATCTTCCCTGACTCCTGGATATAAGTTGTTCTACATGGTACATTATAATATATATGATGCATAGATACCTATGCTTATGTGTGGGTTCATTCAACAGTAAGGTGTGCAGGTCGTTTAACTCTGCATCTTTTATTCAACGTGGTATGTGGAGGCAGGCTAGATCTAGGCCTAGACAGTCAGTGAAAGCATCACATCATTAATCATCTCTATACAGATGTATTAGTCTTGTCTGTGCAAATAAAAGAAGGCATTCTAAGGAGAAAAAAAACCCAACAGGATGAGTACCAAGTCTCTGAGGTTGGAGAAAAGTGGGCATCAGGGAAAGACAGACTAGGTTGTGTGTGAATAGATCCTGAAAAACTAATGAAAAGATTAAAATTTACTGTTTCTTATGGAAAACAAACAAACCACAAACAAACAAACAAACAAACACAAGAGAAGGTTTAGGGCCATAGCATGCCTCACTGACATTTTGAGACAATTCTATGTGTACTGTAGAAAGTAATTCAGAGAAGGCAAAACCTCAGTCATTGATGGAATGGGCTGTGGCCAGAAATGAAGCCTGGGCATCTGCTGGCTCGGCCTTTCTCAACAGTCTCTTGGTATTTGCTATTGCCTATTACCCAGTTTCTAGATTCCAAGCACCCAATAAATGGGTCCAGCACTTCCCAGGCTTATTCTGCTCCAAAGAAAGCCAAGCTTTCAGCACCATACGATCATTTTCTGGCCCAGTGAAAGGATCAGGACATTCCCAAGTCATACAGCCATGCTCACACCCCACTGTGGCCCCACACCAAAGTTTAGCCCATGATTACACTCTCGGCAGCTTCTGTAGCCTGACCTCTGAACCCAACCACACCCATATGAAAAAAAAGCACCCTCTCTGGGTATCTTACACAAGTTTCAACAAACATCTTTTTGAGTCTGAAAACACTATCAAAACCTTTATGGAGAAGGGTGCCTGGGACTCTGCCTTTCTTCCTTTTCTATTATCAGCTTAGCTCCTTCCTTCCTTCTTTCCTTCTTCCTTCCTTCCTTCCTTCCTTCCTTCCTTCTTTTCTTCCTTTTTTCCTTCCTTTTTTCCTTCCTTCCTTCCTTCCTTCTTTCCTTCCTTTCTTTCCTTTCTTTCTCTTCTGTCCCTTCTGCCTTCCCTCTCTTTCTGACATGGTCTCACTAGGTAACTCTGGCAAGCCTGAAATTTGTTATGTACTTCAGGCTGGCCTCAAATTCACACATATCTACCTGCCTTTACCTCCAAGTACTGGGATCCAAGGCATGCATCCCCATGATTAATCTTAGGTATGGCATTTCTTATCTTCACTATATAACTTCACTTGAATTTTTTCCATCTAGATATTATAGTATGGTGGGTAACGAGCACATTGAAGCCTCCAAGGTTGAAGCCTCCATTTAGATGGGCTATTTGTAGCTTGTGAGCTTGTACATAGATTTTCCCCATAGATTCAGATGCATCTTCTATAAAAAGTCTAAGGCTACAACTAAACGATGTGAATTGTTTTGCATTTCAAGGAAAGAATATGCAAATTGACTAGAGTGTGTCACACAGTAAGTAAAATGTTGATCATATGTTGGAAATGTTTAAGAACAGCATAAGCATTCAAGGACATCATCTACAACAGTCCCTGAGGGCCCAGAAGCCCAAGATTGTCCACATTGATGAGACCCCAACTGAGCCTCAAATAAATGAGGTATAGAAATCCTGCCACAGGCTGTATGTGGCAGTCTATTTAGAGACAGGCTTGTGCTTCTGCCCATTCTTCTCAACTTAGAAGCATAAATTAGCAAGCAATTGCTGCTACACCATACTTCATAGTTAAAATAAACTTTTTATGACCTCAGAATTTAATAAAGCCCCTAACAGGAATCATATTAAATGGTAGTTAATTTTTTTTTATAAAATTCTTAAATATATTACCTGGTTTTTTTTTAACAATCTTACAGGCAGCATTATGTCCAGTGACATGAAATAAATAAGCTGTGTTTTACTATAGAGGTTTTCTTTGTCATTTAATTAAGCCTGCAGCAGCTCTAATCTGAAACATTATCTGTCTTTCCACCTTTGCTACTTTTCTCTACAACGTAGGAAACAGCTAAATGTCTTTTATTTTTGTTGTTTTAATAGATGTTTATGGGAAGAAATAGTTGGTTGAATCTTGACATTTGTTCTTGTCAAGCTATTGAACAATGTTCATGGCAGAACAAATCGCCTCTTTTTTTCCTAATAAATTATTGGAAAATGTCTATAGCTGTTTATAGCAACAAGTTTTTAGGGTAGACATCACATGTCCCTCATGATCCTGTTCTCCAGAAACTATCAGAAAGGCGAGTTCATTTGAGTATTTCACAAGCCTTGGCTACATAACGCTTAGAATTTGGCTATAAACATTTGATAGTTTTACTAAAATAAAGTGAAAGAATTTTATTTGTAGAGGGTTTGTAGTTGCATCTTGCCATAGGGTTCTTCAACTCCTAGAAATACAGTACTATTTATTCTGATTTAGGTTTCATTCTGGCATATATGTATGCTCCAAAGGGTGAAAGCCTGAACAGTGTCAACTACTTTATACATCCTTAAGTCACTTCTCAACTGAATATTCATAATATGTTATATTCCTATTTCAGTTTTATAGGACCACTGCTTTTATAAATATGAACTCTGAAATATAACACATTCATAAAATAATATAGAAAAGCTGACATTTGCCTTCAGCTGTAAGCACATTAGGGAATATGCGCACTGCGGTTGTAAGTTGAGGTGTGTGTTTCTTGCCCTGCAGTTTCTATTAGACATGCTCCGTTACTCACATGGTCAAACCAAAACACACATCTGACTCCAAGGAGGACATCTCATTTAAAGAGGAAAGCTTTTTAAAGTTATCTACTTCTTCTGTTCTGTAATTTGTGAACCTTCAGGTCAAGCTGCTTCTCTGACTGTCATCCTGAAAGCCACTTCAGACACAAAATCAGGAATAGGCACAAATAGCTCCCTCTTCAGAGAAAATGGAGGAGCTGTGCTTGGTGAAAACTCCTGTGAGGAGCTCACTGATCTGTTTAGCATCAAACTGTCTAGGAAAATGTCATCCTTTCTTGGCAGGAAAATAGTGAGGCCATCTGAGGAGTGAGCCATGAGGCAATGTGGAAGCAGAAATGACTGTATGCCAACAGCCCTTTTGCTGTGCTGAATAGCCAACATGCTACAAATCCAGCATTTTATCTTTAAAGAATAATATCCCCAAATGATCCTCTTTATTATAGATAGAACAAAGGAAAGAGATGCTTTTAAAGATGTTTTTAAAGTATCCACTAGTGATTCTGGCCACCAACCCCATTGCTAGGAAAAGACCCTGGGGTTTCGATTTCTAGCTCAATTTCTAGCGTGGTAACTGTGCTCTAGGCTTACTTTGTGGTCTTGTGTTGATCTGAGAGTGTGGAGACTCCTAATGATCTTGCAAAGCTCTTGTGATCGTTGAACATGATTGCTTATGTGACAGCTACGGGACATTTCAAGTCACAATTTAATATCTGGGTTTCTTCATTGCTGTGTGTTCAATTTTTTGATAAGTATCTATATTTCCACTTTATTTATTTATTTATTTATTTATTTATTTATTTATTCATGGAAAGCAGAGTGTCATGAAATCATAGCTAAAGGTGACCTGCCTCTCTTTGCTCTCTGTCTCAGTTATAGTATCATCGGTGGAAACTCACAGTTCACCATCAACCCATCCACGGGACAGATCATCACTAGTGCTTTGCTGGACAGAGAAACCAAAGATAATTACACCTTGGTCGTGGCTGCCAGTGATGCTGGGTCTCCAGAGTCTCTTTCCAGCTCTACTAGTGTGCTTGTGACCATCACTGATGTTAATGACAACCCACCCCGATTCCAACATCACCCATATGTCACACACATTCCATCTTCTACTCCTCCAGGTAATTCAATGCTGAGGTCACTCGTGTGTGTGGCTTATCAGACATTTTCTTGGAACAGTGATATAAAACATGTACATTTCTAATACAGCCTAATCTGGAAAACTCTAAAAATTGGGGTGTGAAGTTTAGATCCAATGAAACTGAAGAGATTTTAATTCTTCTCTTGTAAATTATTTTCTTCTATCCCAATTACCTGTGTGCAGGTCTTCACATCTGGCACAGTGCCCTAGTTTCAATTCTCAAAATGCTTCCTCAATACAGTAAATGAGTAAAATGGATCCCTCTTCATTGTCAGTGATGGCTCTCATCTGACTTAGCATTTGTATGTAAGCTCCCAAGAGGAGAAACAGCATCTTATCCCTTGTATCAATTCCTGATTATTGAAGGAAAATAAATATTTAGCTTCAATATTTCATAGATTTATTTTCAAAATGTTGTATGAATAAATAATTCTAAATATTGCATATTTTCACTTCCTGTCTCACCTCTGTTCTTAAACTTATGAGCCTCTAGTGAATTGCCATCTTGGAAACAACAATATTTTATCTTCCTGCATTAAAAGAAGTACTTTACCATTTATTTTGTAAGTAGTGGTATGCTCTCTTGGGATCTAAGCAGATATTCTACAATTTGTAATTTTTGGTGAAATTATATACAATAAAATATACAAATATAAGTAGTACTATCTTTGCTGTGAATATATTTTACTAGAAGAATACACTAATAGATTCAGTATTTCTCTTCATGATATTTAATCTCCTACTACCTAGAACATATCTGATACCAACAGAATAAATAAAATCTACAAATGGATGTGTCATTTGCTATAAAAAAGATAGAAAGTCATAGATTCCTCTTGAAAGAAATCTAGCTGGCATGATGCTAACTGCATGATTCTGATCCATCCTCTGATGTGCAGAGGAGAATCCTCTAGGCACAATGAGCTGCTGGCTATGACATCATTGTATTAGTATAATTGACAAGGCTCATTGGTTCTTAATGAGATTCTAGCTTTTTCCTCTTGTCACTTCTGTGGGGATGTGGGGAAAAGGTTTCTGAATGAGATATTGATCTTTAAAAACTGTCCTACTGGATGCTTCTCTACATATTTCCCCTAAAGCCTGTTTCAAGGATATCCTGCCAGACACTGATTCTTGAAATCCAAATTGAGTCCCATCTTCATTTGTTATTCATAAGACTTTACACTTAGTTAAATCTATTAAGCATGTGTGTACATACATTTACTTTATCTCTATGTAGTGGTAGCTCAGAGATCAAAGAGTTTTGCCAGGAAACAAAGGGTGTAGTGACCGGAAAGCAGTGTTTGGGATGGAGCATGTTTGTTGACAGACTTTCACAAGGAGCAATTCAAAGGTGTTTTCAGCTGCTAAGGATTAGTGAATGCTTTTCACTGAGTGGGGAGTGGCTCTTGGAAGAGTTTGTGAACTCTGGTGTCTGCTGGAAGACAGAGTGAACAGCAGATTCTTGTGCAGGGGCTGAGATCCCAGATAATCAGCTGGTCCTCACCATGGTTCTCTTAAGGACTTTTTGAAGAATAAATAAATAAACCTAGCACGTGAGTGGGGCTTGGTGAGATTTTTTTTTGGTTTGTAGAGACAGGGTTTCTCTGTATAGCCCTGGCTGTCCTGGAACTCACTCTGTAGACCAGACTGGCCTCGAACTCAGAAATCCACCTGCCTCTGCCTCCCAAGTGCTGGGATTAAAGACGTGTGCCATTACTGTCCAGCTCTTGGTGAGAAATTAAAGGCCAGTTTCCAAAGTCATTAATCAGATTTGACTTGGAGATGGCAGAGACAATAAACTTGATGTTGTTCTTTCCAGTAGTGTTGGAAAGGCTGAATATGGCAGCACCATGGTCTCAGACTCATAATGGATTCACCCAAAGGATACCCTGTGATTTTAACTGAGAACCTTCTCTGTTGCAGGTTCCTTTGTTTTTGCGGTCACAGTCACTGATGCTGACATTGGATCCAATTCTGAACTCCATTATTCACTCTCAGGTAGAAACGCTGAAAAATTTCACATTGACCCCCTTAGGGGGGCAATCATGGCAGCTGGGCCACTAAGCGGAGCTTCTGAGGTGACATTCTCTGTCCATGTGAAAGATGGTGGCTCATTTCCAAAGACAGATTCTACTACAGTGACTGTTAGGTTTGCCAACAAGGCAGATTTCCCCAAAGTCAGAGCCAAAGAACAAACATTCATGTTTCCAGAAAACCAGCCAGTGGGCACTCTGGTCACCACCATCACAGGGTCCTCTTTGAGAGGAGAGACTCTGTCCTACTACATCGCAAGTGGGAACCTGGGCAATACTTTCCAAATTGATCCACTAATGGGACAGGTGTCCATCAGCCAGCCTTTGGACTTTGAGAAAATACAAAAATATGTTGTTTGGATCGAAGCCAGAGATGGAGGCTTCCCTCCCTTCTCTTCTTATGAGAAGCTTGACATCACAGTGCTAGATATCAATGACAATGCTCCAGCTTTTGAAAAAGATCCTTTTGTGTCTGAGATCCTGGAAAACCTATCCCCTCGGAAAATCCTTACCGTTTCAGCAACGGACAAGGACAGTGGTCCCAATGGACAGCTAAATTATGAGATTGTGAATGGCAACCAGGAGAGGAGTTTCATGATCAATCATGCTACAGGTGAAATCAGAAGCATTCGGCCACTAGACAGAGAAAAAATATCTCATTATGAGCTCACTGTGAAATCTTCAGACAAAGGGTCCCCTTCTCAGAGCACCTCCGTGAAAGTGATTATCAGTATTTTAGATGAAAATGATAACGCGCCTAGGTTTTCTCAGATATTCAGTGCCTATGTTTCCGAAAACTCCCCCTTGGGATATACAGTTACTCGTGTCACTACTTCTGATGAAGATATTGGCATAAATGCAATTAGTAGATATTCCATAGTGGACACAAGTCTTCCATTTACAATCAATCCCAGCACAGGAGATATTGTCATCAGTAGACCTTTAAACAGAGAAGATACAGACAGATACAGGATTCGTGTATCCGCACATGATTCTGGCTGGACCGTAAGTACTGATGTCACCATATTTGTAACTGACATCAATGACAATACTCCAAGATTTAGCAGACCCTCTTATTATTTGGATTGCCCTGAACTTACTGAGCTTGGCTCCAGAGTTACTCAAGTATCTGCCACTGATCCTGATGAGGGGTCAAATGGACAGGTGTTTTATTTCATAAAGTCTCAGTCAGAGTACTTCAGAATCAATGCCACCACTGGAGAGATTTTCAACAAGCAGGTGTTAAAATACCAAAATGTCAGTGGCTTCAGTAATGTGAACATCAATAGACACAGTTTCATTGTGACAGCTTCCGATCGAGGCAACCCTTCCTTACTCAGTGAGACCACGGTTACCATCAACACAGTGGACAGCAATGACAACCCACCTCAGTTTCTCAAAAGTAAATACTTTACCCCAGTTACCAAAAATGTTAAAGTTGGTACTAAGTTAATCAAAGTGACAGCGGTGGATGACAAAGACTTTGGATTAAACTCTGAAGTGGAGTATTTTGTGTCTGATGGGAACCACCTAGGGAAATTTAAGTTAGACAATGATACTGGGTGGATTTCAATAGCCTCTTCCTTGGTCTCTGACCTAAATCAAAACTTCCTGATCAAAGTCACAGCAAAGGACAAAGGGAACCCCCCACTTTCCTCCCAAGCAGTCGTTCACATCACAGTCACTGAAGAGAACTACCACACCCCTGAATTTTCCCAGAGTCATTTAAGTGCCACCATCCCTGAGAGCCACAGTATTGGGTCTGTGGTCCGAACTGTCTCTGCCAGAGATCGTGACACAGCCATGAATGGTCTGATCAGTTACAACATTACTTCGGGGAATGAAGAAGGCATCTTTGCTATCAATTCCTCAACAGGTGTGGTAACCCTAGCCAAAGCCCTCGATTATGAATTGAGCTCGAAGCATGAGATGACTATCAGCGCCACAGATGGAGGATGGGTTGCGAGGACTGGCTACTGCAGCCTGACTGTGAGTGTGATCGATGTGAATGACAATTCCCCAGTGTTTGTTCCTGATGAATTTTTCCCAGCTGTTATGGAGAATGCCCCTAGTGGGACCACTGTTATCCATCTAAGTGCAACAGATGCCGACTCGGGAACCAATGCTGTGATTGCATACACAGTGCAGTCATCAGACAGTGACCTGTTTGTCATTGACCCCAACACAGGGGTCATCACCACTCAAGGATTCTTGGATTTTGAAACCAAGCAGAGCTACCACCTCACAGTGAAAGCCTTCAATGTCCCTGATGAGGAAAAGTGCAGCTTTGCTACTGTTGACATCCAGTTGAAGGGGACCAACGAGTATGTGCCTCGCTTTGTTTCCAAGCTCTACTACTTTGAAGTGTCAGAAGCCGCTCCTAGGGGGACTGCTGTTGGAGACGTGTTTGCCAGTGACAGGGACATGGGTGTTGATGGAGAAGTGCACTATTTGATCTTTGGAAACAGCAGGAAGAAGGGCTTCCAGATCCACAAGATGACAGGGCAGATCTATGTGTCTGGGCTTCTTGATAGAGAGAAAGAAGAAAGGGTGTCTTTGAAAGTGTTGGCCAAGAACTTCGGCAACATTCGGGGTGCAGATATCGATGAAGTCACTGTGAACATCACTGTACTTGATGCTAATGACCCGCCAGTGTTTAGTCTGAACACCTATAGAGTCCAGATCAGTGAAGGGGTCCCTATTGGGACTCACGTGACCTTTGTGAGTGCCTTTGACTCAGATTCCATCCCTAGCTGGAGCAGGTTCTCATATTTCATTGGGTCTGGGAATGAAAAGGGTGCCTTTTCTATTAACCCACAGACAGGGCAGATCACAGTTACCTCAGGACTGGACCGGGAAAGCCTGCCTGTTTATAATCTCACCATCTTGGCTGTAGACTCAGGGACTCCCTCTGCCACAGGAAGTGCATCCTTGTTAGTTACTCTGGAAGACATCAACGACAATGGCCCAGTGTTGACTGTCAGTGAAGGGGAAGTTCTAGAAAACAAACGCCCAGGAACTCTAGTGATGACCCTGCAGTCCACGGATCCTGACCTTCCTCCAAATCAAGGTCCCTTCAATTATTATCTGCTGAGCACAGGCCCTGCTACGAATTATTTCAGTCTCAGCACCGCTGGAGTTCTAAGCACAACCAGGGAGATCGACAGAGAGCAGATTGCGGACTTCTATCTGTCTGTGGTTACTAGAGATTCTGGGGCTCCTCAGATGTCATCCACAGGAACTGTGCACATCACTGTTCTAGATCAAAATGACAATCCCTCGCAGTCCCGCACAGTGGAGATATTTGTTAATTACTACGGAAACTTATTTCCTGGTGGGACTCTGGGCTCTGTGAAGCCCCAGGATCCGGATGTGTTAGACAGTTTCCACTGTTCCCTCACTTCAGGAGTCACGAGCCTCTTCAGTATCCCAGCAGGCAGCTGTGACCTGAGTTCCCAGCCCAGATCCACAGATGGCACTTTCGATCTGACTGTTGTCAGCAGCGATGGGGTTCACAGCACAGTCACCAACAATATCAGAGTTTTTTTTGCAGGATTCTCCAATGCTACAATAGATAACAGCATCTTGCTTCGTGTTGGTGTTCCCACAGTCAAGGACTTCCTGACTAATCACTACCTTCATTTTCTGCGCATTGCTAGTTCCCAGCTTACGGGCCTGGGCACCGCGGTGCAGCTGTATGCTGCCTATGAAGAGAACAACAGAACGTTTCTTTTAGCAGCTGTGAAGCGAAATAATAACCAGTATGTGAACCCCAGCGGTGTAGCCACCTTCTTCGAAAGCATCAAAGAGATCCTTCTCCGCCAGAGTGGCGTCAAAGTTGAATCTGTGGATCATGACCCATGCATTAATGGGCCGTGTCAGAACGGAGGCAGCTGCGTTCGAAGACTTGCTGTGGGCTCTGTGCTGAAGATCCAGGAGAGTCTGCCTGTCATCATTGTGGCCAACGAGCCTCTGCAGCCTTTCCAGTGCCAGTGTGTGCCAGGCTATGCTGGAAGCTGGTGTGAAGTGGATATTGATGAATGCCTTCCAGCCCCTTGCCACAATGGGGGGACCTGCCACAACTTAGTTGGGGGATTTTCATGCAGCTGCCCGGAGGGCTTCACTGGGAGAGCCTGTGAGAGAGACGTCAATGAATGTCTGCCCAGTCCTTGCAAGCATGGGGCTGTCTGTCAGAATTTCCCAGGGGGATTCAACTGTGTGTGCAAAACTGGATACACAGGTATGTCAGTGTTTTATTTTCTGTCCTTGTCACTAGATTTCTGTAAAAGACTTTAGCTTTGATATGCATGTTGTCATTTGAATATATGTGTGTGTGTGTGTGTACATATACATATATATGAATTTTGAGAATTTTATACATGAGTATTATGTTTATGTCATTCCCAACACTCTCTCTTCCACTTTCAACTCTTCCCATATTCCTTCTCGAGGTTATTATCTCTTCTATAACTATTATTGCTATATATCCATGTATGCACACACACACACACACACACACACACACACAAATATAGAGCCCATTTAGTGTTGCATGTGTAGGGGTGGGGCCCTGTGAAATTCTCAGCATTTCTATATTGGCATGGAGGCTGATGAGGTTATTTTATGGGTCTCATTTCAGCAACAGTGTTGAAATTTCATGGGTCTGTCATGTTTAGAAGACACTTTCTCAAACCAGGCATCTTGGTCCTCAGAATCTTACAGTCTTTCTGTCCCCTCTTCCATGTTGTTCCTTGGGCCTTAAGTGTAAGGGTCAACAATTATTTCTATTTTAATTTTTGGACTAATTTATTTTATTTTATGTATGCGAATGCTTTGCCTACTTGTATGCATGTACACTACAGGTATCCATAGAAGTCAGCAGAGGGTGTCACGTACCTCGGGACTGGAATTATAGATGGTTGTGGGCCATTGTGTGGGTGCTGGAAACAACACCTGGATCCTCTACAAAAGCACCAAGTACACTTGACCACTGAGTCATCTCTCTGCCTTTATGTCTACTTTTAAAAGTCAGAGCTAATAAGTCATACAACAAATCTCAGGGTTACATATATACACACCTCTGAGGAAGAATGTATAGCAATGCTTTCAAAAGCTACTCATGCTTCATTTCATTTTATATTTCGATTCTTTTATGTTATTTATTTTTTGTGCAACTTATATATCACTGGATAAGTAGCACCTAATAGTTGTGGGTATTCCTGGGGTCCTCAAAGGCATTGTGTTACGTGAAATAAGGCATGCACAGAAGAACATACAGAAACAAATCAAAACATACATTGGTTCTTTTATTTTTATCACATGTGAATTCTGCAAGCATATCTTAAATCAATTTTTTTTTCCCACTGAGTTTCCACTAATTCTTATAGATCTCATGGTTTTCTTTTATTGGCTCATGCTCTGCACAGAGATGGTCACTAGAATATTTTCATACACATATTGTGTATATTCACTGTCCTCTTCTCTTCCCCCTCCCCTGCTGTTACAAACGCAGGTCTGCTTTTCTGTCATCTATACATACATATATGATTTTATGTATCTATGTAAAATCTAGGATCCAGGGGTGGGGAGATGGCTCAGTGGTAAAGAGCACTAGCACTGCTAGCCTTTGCAGAGTACCTAGGTCCAGTTCTCAGCCCACGTGGTGGCTCACATTCAGCTGTGACTCCAGTCTCTTTGTATGCTCATCTGTTGATGTACATCTAGGTTGGTCTCACTAATCACTGGCTTTTGTGACTAATGCACCATAAATATACACATATCTCTGCCGTTGGATATGAATCCCTGGGACGTATGCCTGGACCTGGTATAGCTGGGTTAGTTGCCAGTGAGCTGGATGAGTTCTCATTCCTCCCAGCAGTGCACAGAAGTTACCCTTCCCTTCATCCTCATTGCATTTTTCATCATCTGTTCACTTCATGGCGACCATTCTGATTGTGATAAGGAGAAAGCACAATGTTGGTTTAACTTCCATTGTCCTGGTAGCTCAGGATGCCAAGAAAATCTCACTGGTAAACAAGCATGGGGGAAGGAGTAGGAGGTGGCTGGGCACATTGGAGTCTCAGTCAGGAAGCAGAGAGAATGAACGCTGTCCTTACTCATCTCAGGACTCCAGGCCATGGGCTGAGCCACCTACACTCATGATCTTCACTTAAACTCTTGAAGCATGCACACATATACAGCCAACGGTGTGTCTCCTAGGTGACTCTAAATCCCAGCAAGTTGACATTTATGATTAAAACCAACAGTTTTATTGTTTGAGCACTTTTTTCTATAATTTAAATTTCATATTAGAAAGTGTATTTCTGAGTAGCTGTAGAATATTAGAAAAGACTAATGGGTTTATTACACTCTAGAACACCTGACAAGATTTTCTTGGTTTTATAGAATTCAGTAAGTACCATGATCACATCCATTGTCCATATACATCAGTAAGTAGAAATTACTTTTTGTGTTATTCATGCCTCAGACTTTGGGGTGTCCTGCCAGAAAACATCAGTCTGATAATCATATTCCTTTAATAGCCTGCATTTCTTTTCTTACTAATTCATGTATAGTGGACCACATATTAGAAAACACAGAGGTGGTTGGCAGCCACTCAGTTCTTCACACCTTCAGTTCTGCAGTTCGTAGCATGTCCTTGAACCCCTTCTAGGAGGGAAGGGTGTCTTTAAGATCAACTGGCAGATAGGACTTGTTCCTAAGTCTGGAATGTTTACAATACAGTCAGTGCATAGGCTTATAATACAGTCGATACATGGGCTTATAATACAGTCAGTTCATAGGCTTAAAAGACAGTCACTGCAAGGCTTATAATACAGTCAGTGCATGGCTTATAATACAGTCAGTGCACAGGCTTATAATACAGCCAGTGCATGGTTTCTTTAACCTTTCCATGTACTGCCACACATCTGGATACATGTCAGGTGTGGCCTTGGGAATGATGCCTTGGAATTATTACCCTGTGACATTTCTTTCTGCTTTAAAGCATGTCTTGTTATTTTAGGAGAAGATAAAATTTGTCCATTCATCACTTTAGTGACAATTTATCATATAATTTTTCCAGTCAGAAAAATGTGATATATATATATATATATATATATATATATATATATATATATATGCTTTACATAGTAATTTTTCCTAAGGAACGTGCCAAACACATGCTTTCACAGAATGGAAAGAGTAAAAGGCTTTGAAAAAAGGCTCCCAAGTTGTGTGTGAGTGCTGTGATAATCATGAGGTAAGAGAGATGTACGACACAGAAGACATCTGTGAGTAGTTGCGACATAACTTCTTAAAGAAAAATTGTATTGAGAAAAACATTTTGGTAAGTTAAATTTCTTGGTGGTACCTTTCCCTGAGGAAAAGGATGGCAACATTTACACAGTGTGCAAAGATAGCTACTTGGTGCTAAGTTAACTGTAAAAGATTCTAAGGGTTGGAGAGATGACTCAGCAGCTAAGAAAATGTTCTGCTCTCACAGAGAACAGGAGTTGGTTCCTGGCACTCATGTGCCAGCTCACAGCCATCTGTAACTCTAGCTTCAGTGGGTCTGGGTCCTCTTCTGGTCTCCACAGCACTGCGTGCACTTAGTGTGCAGAAATAACTCACAGGAAAATCACTCATAACACATAAAATAATAAAATAATAAAAAATCCAAATATTCATCCTCAGAATGAATAATACATATGCAAATATTAGCAATAAAATATGTTAATAAGGTTATTTGCATATAAAATGGATTGGAGCAGTTTCTGTATACCTCTTCTGCTCCATGTATAAACACAAGAGATTCTACAGCATTTGTGGTGGCAGATCATAGGTGGTGTGCTTGAGAAAAACAGAATGTCTCATCAACTAAGGATATACAAAAGATCCTCATCTACATAGCATGGCTCTGCTTAACAGCTAATAGATAGCTTAGCTCCACTCTGATTATCAAAAGAGATGTGGTGTTTAACAAATACGCCTTTACTCTTTTTTCTTAATAAATGTACTGAAGGCTCTTCCAACAGGGCTAGTCTGTATTCTTCAAACACTTTCATCTTCAGCCTGTGCTCAACACATCCACCATCTTCAGTCTGTTTTCAGTGCACCCTCCTGTGCTCAGTCTCTGTTCAAGCCACCTCCCATCTTCTGCTGCACATCATGCATCTTAGGCCAAGCACTTCCTGTACACTTGAACTCTACTCTTGGGAGTTGTGTGGACACCCTATCTAATGACTGTATATTCATTTTCATCTTCACTAGTTCCCATTTTCCATGTAATCAGAATCTACACAACCCAAAGCAACTCTCCATCTATCTATGATAAGTAGTGATTATCAGCACAGTTCATGGCCAGATGTCAAGGCAGTGAGAGCAATTCATTCTTCAAACACTTGCTATGAGAGTAACCATATCTGCACAGAGAAGGTGCTTTGCATGGAGGACACAGAGATCTGTTCTGTACATCTGAACAGAAAACTTGCAATCCTCAAGACTCTGATGAGCATTGCTGATTGACTCGAGTTAATGATCCAAGAATTTGAACCACACCACTGCAGCATACACAGTATCATACCAGGAGCTGCTGTGGTGCCTGCAAATGCTGCTATCTCTGCCTGATCATACCGTATGCCATGAACAAAAGTTAATTTACATTTATGTTTACAGGAAGACCCACACAGAACAGTTGAGGAATGATTTTGGTTTTCATTTGGGTCTTATAGTCTTCACATTGCACACCTGAGAAATACATATAGGGTGGCTCATGTAGATTCTGAAATTTAAATTAAATCCTTATGTTTTCAAATGCTATCTTTGAATATAAGTATCAACTCTATCAATACAATGGATTTTAAATAATTTGTATTCATTAAAGAACTCAAAAAGAGTTTTCAAATGACAAATAGCTCATGTACTCTCTGACAAGAAATAAGAATATTGTTTTAAAAACCCTAACTTTGTATTTAATGCCTTCATTAAGTTTTTTTTATATATTTTTGATTATTATCATCTAAACATTTTCCAGAAGAGTAAATTAAATTTACTTTAAATTAAAATGCTTAACAAAATGATAGTTTGTTTTTTTTCTGAAAATATGTTTGTTGTGAAGATAATTATTCTCAGACTATTTCTTACTTTCTAGCAACTTTAGCCACAACTACAGTTGTTACATATTTTAAAATGCATAAGTAAGGCTTATATTTATTTTAGGGCACTTTCCACTCTTCTTTGAGCTAACTGAAATTGCCTTTAGTGGATATTTAAACTAAATTTAGATGTTTACATGAAAGGACCATGTGTGAATGACAAGATGTTCATCATAAAAGTACACACAAAGCACACCTGAATTTATTTTATTATTTAAGAGGGAAAATTTAAAAGATGATATTTTCAGTAGGATTCCACTCATGTTATAGTTGTTTTTCTTAATGACTCACTTTTAGTGATGTTTATGTGTGTATGTCTGTGTGGTGGTAGCTGCGCCTGGGTGCAGTGCCTGTATAGGCCAGAAGAGGGCACTAGGTTTCCAGGAGCTGGAGTTACAGATGGTTCTGAGCCACCTGAAGTGGGTACTGGGAACCCACACCAGTCCTTTGAAAGAGTAGGAGTTTTTCTTAACCATTGAGAAATTTTTTCCTGCCCCTGGAGTAGAAATTCCAAAGATTAGCCATGTGGGTTTAAAACTCCTGCAGTGCATGGGAGTCACTGTTCTTGCTAGGCCAACCTAGGCTTTACATCCTTGCTTTCCTGTCTCTTGTCTTTAGGAAGTGTGGTTGGCGGTTTATAGTCCACTAATAACTAATATGTTGCCAGGATCTACATCCCACCTCCACAGACTGTAAGACATATGGGCCTACTTATATAAATATGTCACTTCTAGCTTTACTCTAAAAGAAATATTTGCACCAGAAAGGGAATAATGAAATCAAACAGTACTTGCACTTTTAGTATATGGGAAATGTCCTACTCTTCTACAGCAAGTGGTGCTTGCCTTTCTTGTAGGAAAACAACAAAAAGTTAAGTCAGTAGGTCTTATTTAAATCTGTGTTGGACGGTGATGGCATTTTAATAAGGGAAAAGTAAACCATACTTCTAAGAAGAGGTACCCTTTATCCAGTAGGAAGGTGAGTTGGTGGGTGGAGGGGATGTGTTTCTAGCCAGCATCAATGGTGTGAAGTTTAGCACAAACTTCCAATAACACGGTCCAGCCTGTGTCTCTCTCCTACCGCACTGCAAACTTATTTTTGGTGCCTCTAAATCTGTAACTTGTTTATTTTCATGATTTCCCTTGAGAATGCAGGAGTGTTCTGAGAACGTGCTCTGTGTTCTGCCTCGTCAGGAGGCAACTGAAGCAGTTTACAAAGGAAAACTATCTTGTGTGTGACTCTGTGATGCTCAGAAACTGCTCTGCGGTGCCACAGGGCCTGACTCAGATTTATAATGTCAGACTCAAACCGCTGTGGCTTCAGAATCAAGCCACAAGAACAAAAACGAGTTAAACAAAAACTTAAGATGTGTGTCAAGTGAAGTTGCTATGATGTAAGCTTCGTCTGTGGTCAGCTTTGTCTCTTTACAGGGACAAAACATCCATGCATTGCAAGATACACAAAATGCTCATTAGTGGAGCAGAAACAGCTCTGCAGAGTGCTGGCTTAACAGGCAGAGGGCTCTAAGTTCAATCTCCAGCACTGAAAAAGCAACTGAAAGATGGGGGAGTGTCTCAGATGGCAAAGTGCTGATTGTCAATCTCTAGGGGCCCAAGTTCAGTTCCATAAGGTGTGCTTAAAAACCTTGGCATGATGGTATGTCTGTAATCTCAGAATTGAGAAAGGCAAGGCAGGCAGATCCACAGAGCTTATTAACCAGCCAACTTACGCAGTCAAAGACTTCAATGCTAAGTGACAGGATCAAAACCTATGGAAGACAGCCATTGAGGAAGACACTCAGTGTTGACCTGTGGCCTATATATGCTTATGTATAAACATATACATGCATATACACACATTCTCTTTCTCTCACACACACATATACATATGAAGAACAGGTTTTCATGAAGATAACTAATTAAAACCCTAATTTTGATAAATGGAAATTAACTAAATATCACACTTCCTATTTGATAGAATTGGGAAAATAGGAATTTTCTAATAGGTCTAATAAAATATCATTTTAACAACCTTTAAAATTACATAAAAGTAAACAGCAACAACAAAAAGACAGGGTTTAGACAAAGCATTTGGCTGTCAGGATAGCAAATGCTCCCATAGCCCAATAGGAACTGAACATAGAAGCAGAAGACCCAACTGACCAGTGGCATCGTTTATCATCTCTCAGGCAGGAAACTCACTTCCATATTAGTCACTTTTCTTGTTCCTGTCTCAAAATATCAACTTAAAGAGGGGAAGGCTTATTTTGGCTCACAGATTGTGGGAGTCCCAGTAGCAGGTACAGGGCCTGCAGGTCACATCACATACACAGCTAGGAGGCAGAGAGGTGATTTCTGGTGCACAGGGCAGTTTCCCTTTTGAATTAGTCCTGGGCTCCAGCCCACTTTAGGATGGTATTCCCACCATAGTGAATAGGATCTGGAAACCCTTTCACAGACATGCCCAAGATTGACAGTGTTCACTTCCAGCTTCTAAGGAGGCCTCTCATGACTTCATGTAAGGTTATCTCGACTTTGACCAAGGAAACGTCCCCTTCCTGCCATTGTCTGCTTTCTTTTAAAAAAAAAAAATTAAAAAATTTTTATTTATTAGTATGAATGTGTATGTTTCTATGTATATGGTTTAACATGTGTGTACATGATATGGGTAGGAGGGAACCTATGCTAAAGAGTATACTTGGAGGTCACAGACGACCTCATAGGTCACGTCCATCTATACTTCTTTAGGAGGCCTCCAAGACAGAGTGCACATCATTAGATTTTCATGGCAAACACCTTTACTTTTACAAAAAAGCAATCATTTGACACTATGCTTTAGGCTCTAACGCTCTGGAGATTAGACTTTTGAAAAATTTTTATTTTTGGATATTTACTTTATATACATTTCAAATGTTTTCTCCTTTGGAAACACCCTATTCTTTTCCCCCTCCCCTGCCTGTATGAGGGTACTCCCCTACCCACCCACCCACTCCCATCTTCCCTCCCTGGCAATCCCCTACACTGGGGCATCTAACACTCTTAGGCTCAAGGGCCTGTCCTCCCACTGATGGCCAACAAGGCCATCCTAGTCTGCTTTCTTATCTGCTATTCTCTATCCACTCTCTGCCTAGCCCAATATTAATGCATCTGAGTTAACAAGATATACAGGAACAGCATCTGCATGCCAAAACTACGCAGCACATTATTCTTTCAGAAAAAGCCAAAGAGTGTATGGAGTGTGCTAGGGGACAAATGAAAAGTGAGTGAATTCGAAAATGTGACTGATGGTTTTTCTTATTTCCTGTTCTGCTATACACAAGGCACGGGATAAGTTCAAGTTTGGGATTTTGTTTTGTTTTGTTTGAGAGGTAAAGGAGTAGCTTGAGAAGCCCAACCACTAATTCTCCTTTTCAAACGTTGAGTCAATGAAACTCTTATGGAAAGAATGTTGTAAAGGCTTGAACTCTCTTCTCAGCATGTCAATGTGAAGGTGCGAATCTCAGCACAAACAACAGGGAAATAATTCAAGTGTTCTTACAACAAAACTCCCCTGAGAATAGGTCTCTCTACAAGATGGTTTTCTAAATGATTCAAACTGTATATGGCTTTATGGCAGCACAGCTGGATAACACACAGAACCTGTCTGAAAAATGATCCCAGTGTCCTGTTGTAGGCGTCTGTGTCTCTGCTCTGTGACTTGGTTCTCAAGGATGTTGCTCTTTTATGTACTTACAGTAGGTGTGGTTGCTATATTTACTTTTAAGATTTCTTAATGAGTTTGATACCTTTTAGGAAAAATGTGTGAATCTTCAGTCAATTACTGTGAATGCAATCCCTGCTTCAATGGTGGTTCCTGTCAGAGCGGTGTGGAATCATATTACTGCCACTGTCCATTTGGTGAGTACAATGTATTCATTGCTACACTGATCCTGAGACTGGCTTTGGTGTGTGCCACAGCTATCAGAGTGCTGGACAAGTGTGCATAGAGCCTTGGGTTGAATTGTTGGAACCTCATGGTGGTACACTCTTACAATCCCAGCATGCAGCAGAAGAGGATCAGACGTTCAATGCATGAGAGAATATCAATCATTTTGCACAAGAAGATTAAGTAAAATAAAATATTTAATGTTGACTGTTTAAAGGTTAATTGTGGAAATGCTATTGAGTACATCACTGTAATTATTGTCAGAAAAAATACCTCAACATAATAACCTTTGGACACTTTCTTTTAGCCTAGAACTTAATAATTAAAATGCCCTCTAAGCACTTTTAATTCTTCCTTGAATTTCTAAGAACAGTCAAAACATTTTTGTTTGTTTCTCTTTTACATTAATCCAACTATTTCTATACTAGAAAATTTTGGGACCTAAGTGTATATTAGGCCTTTATAGGTAATTCTCTGTAGCTAATAAAAACGCTACCACTGTGTTCTCTTGGGAATGGATGTCATTAGACCCTCACATGGTATTTACTGATTCCTTCCAGTTGACCCCCCAAAGTCGCCCAGAAATAGGTCAGCAAGCAAGTGTGATTAATCCAATGATTTAAGGCTTCTTTGCCTTGCATCAGATGCTGGATTCCATTTTCAGGGGTGTGTCTCTCTCTAGCAAGAATGAGGCTGTTTTGCTTGCCTTTCCTTCTGTGTTCCCATGGGCCTGATATCTGCAGGTCTACTGGCTGTCCAGAGGAGCTGAGTTGCTAATAATGAGTGAAATGTCTGTAGTGCCAATCACAGAAGAAAACTCAACACTAGAATTTAGTTTTCTTTTTCCAACTAAGCACACCACTGAAATAATGTTACAGATGAGATGTAAAAGTGTAAGCATGGGGCAGTTTCGATGGCTCACAGGGCACAATTGCTTCAATCTCTAGAACTAGAGTATTTCTGGGACTCAGAAATTAGGGCATTTGTTCAAAAATCAGGAAAAGTTTGGCATAGACTGCCCATGATGATTTGACTAGAGAGCAAGTTGAACCTGTGAACATTGCTGGTATCATGCCAATATCACATTTTTCAAGGGTCTCATCAAAACGCTCACAAAGCAAAAAGTTTGTCAGTATGAGAACAGCCATTTCCTCAGATCTCCTGCAAGGCCCCTTTTATTGGTATCCAACAGTCAGACTTCATGATTTAACTTGTGTTTTGGAGTGAAAGAAAAGTAAATTGGAATAGAAAGTGGAAAATAATTTTCAAGTGACTGACAGAGTGTTTATGATGTTAGCATTCCTTGCCATTTCAATATCTAATATGCATACTTAGAATAATTAATGCCAAACAGTTAGGTCGTTTTTCCACATGGTGCTGATATAAACCCCACTGTATTGGGGAGAGACCATGGGGTGTACCTTGGGATCCAAATGGATCTTCTCTCACCCGGCAGACATCCCTGGGGAAAAGAAACAGCACACTCTAAATTACAGTAGACATGAGGCTGGCAGTCCGGATCCCACCTAATTCCTTCCAAAGGCAAAACCCCAAAGCGCTGTTGAAATTTAGACACTGTCAGCTGACCATAGAAGCATTTAGAAAGAAAAACAAAACAGAAGGCCTTGGAATTCCAATACATCATTCCAAGCGGCACAGACTGAATTAGAAGGAAAAGTAATTTGCCTTTTTAAATTGAATGTGGTTGACACACACAGAAAAAAGTGACAGATGGAAATGCCTCAAACAAAGACCCGAGGTGGTGACACTCAGGGTGGTGAGACACATAGCCCAAACACTGGTTTCCCTAGGGTTTCGGAGCTGCAAAAACCTTTCCATTTCTAGCCTCATTCACCAATATTCATTCTTTAGATCAATATACTTTTAGATTCATAGACATAGATGTAGATAGATACTAAGTAGATGATAGAAAATATATAACTAGATGAAAGAAAGAAATATAGATTAGATGTATTGTACTGCCTATGTTTTATATATGCAAGGGCTGTGTGTGCGCGGTCACACAGCAACCTGTAAAGTATCCCCTATGTGTGTGTGTGTGTGTGTGTGTGTGTGTGCGCATCACTAAATATTTTATAATTATAGAATAATCCTATAACAAGAGAGATTGGGGTACATATCTTTAAAGTATATGAATAATTTCTTTTAATCTCTTTATCCGGATTATTTTACACAAACATTTGGAAGAGAAGTTTTAAAGACTTACGAAATTTTATTTTTATATTTCAAAGACGGGAGCTGTCCCTTTCATAGAAATAGTAACAGACTCGTCACGAAAGCCTGCATACGCATTTTCATCTTCGAAAACCCAGTGAGTTTGAAAGCCAATGTGGAGCTCATCACCTAGTGTCTGTACACTTCACCTACATTTTAAGTTTGTCTGTCCTCTTGTATGTCAGTTATAGTATAGAAAGAAAAGACACACAGAAACACAGTATGAATGATTTATCTTTGCTTTTTATCTAGCTGTGTTATTCCTTGCTTGAAGAAATAAGGTACAATGCAATTTCTAACTAATACACAAGCATTATTGCTTATTTCTATAAATAATATGTGATACAAATTTATAAAATATAAACAAGGTAGAAAGTCAATGGCATATTAAAGGCTACCTATGCACTATATTACCTATGCACTATATTACCTATGCACTATATTACCTATGCACTATATTACCTATGTGTCCTTTTTCTAGTTTTTTCTCTTTAGTTTGGTATACGATTTAAACCACTCCTAGTCCTTTTACCAACTGTTATCCCTGCCTGGGCAGCAAATGACACGGTTAACCTGTGTAGACATTGCAAACACTTCTAGGCTATTTTATCTCAAAGACTGGATATAAAATATGACACAGTCCAAACAGTTAAGCAAGATCAATGTATCTGGCTTTGAAGTTTTTCTCTATTTCCCATGATTCCACGACCTTGGTTAAGCTGTAAATTCTCTGTGAAATAGTGGCAGTCAACCCTTGGAGCTGAGCTGCT
Source organism: Rhynchomys soricoides (assembly GCA_019843965.1). Lineage (NCBI taxonomy): Eukaryota > Metazoa > Chordata > Mammalia > Rodentia > Muridae > Rhynchomys > Rhynchomys soricoides. The sequence continues at coordinate 2,145,092 of JADRCH010000235.1, forward strand.
TCTGGACTCTAACTTCAATGCATTTACAGTAAATACTAAATCTAAACTAAGGACTGAAACCTTTTGAAAGTGAAAATAAACCCTGACTGTAGCCATTGGTCACTTTCCAGGCATCAGCCACATCTGTCAGTGTCTGCAGAAAAAAGTATTTTGCCTAGTATAGTCTCATCAATAAAACTCACTTTTAAGTTGGAAAAAGACAGAAAAACATATGGAAAGACCAAAACAAAATCACTGCAAATAAACTTCCCTTGACTCATCCTAAGTCAAGTTTAAAATGAGACTGATAAAAACTCAATACAGGGTGGAAAGGTGGCTGCGTGCTTGAGAACAATGTCTGCTCTTCCAGAGGACCACCTTGCTTCCTAGCACACAGCCATTTGTAATTTTAGTTCTAGAGCATCCAATGCCCTCTTCTGGCCTTGGTGGGTACCAGGCATAGAGGTGGTACACAGACACAAAGGTAGACAAAAAACCCATTTGCATAACATGAAGCAAAACTTAAAACAGTGACTTCTGTGCTAGTGGCAGCATATCTTTTCCTCATTTTGAGACCTTGGAAAATAACATTGAGTTGGGGACTTGATTTTTTAAGTCAAAACAACTGAGTCTACTGTCCGCAATTGAATCAACATGGTTTTGAGAACTATAATTATACGCCATGGTCTTTGTAGTGGCACATGTGCTTAGTTCTAGCACTCTGGAAGCAGAGACAAGAGGATCTCTGTGGGCTCCAGTATAGCCTAGGATACAGTAAAACCTTGTGTCAATAAAATATAATATAAAATAAAAGTATTATGCCTGGACGTTATAGCATAGTAAATTTTACAAATATCAACAAACTCATTTTCAATGGATTTGGGGAAAGAACCCTCTTCAAACATACGCCTTTCCATTGTCTTTAATTTTTAAAATTGAGGCAGACTGAGGTAAATTCCTAACTCATCAAACAATATCAGCATCTCGTCTTTCTCACAGACATATAATTTTCTGTGTCTTCTTTTTGCAACGCTGTGAACAGGGCCTGCTTTAAGCCAGTCATAACTGTGGAGCGTCGTCTGGTTACAAGAATGGCAACTTTGGGTAGCACGTGAGGAAGGAATGGTGATAATGTCTTTTTTTTTTTTTTTTGGTTTTTCAAGACAGGGTTTCTCTGCGTAGCCCTGGCTGTCTTGGAACTCACTCTGTAGACCAGGCTGGCCTCAAACTCAGAAATCCGCCTGCCTCTGCCTTCTGAGTGCTGGGATTAAAGGCATGCACCACCAATGCCCGGCTGATAATGTCATTTTTAACTGAAAGTAGTTTGTTACGAATAACTTAAGAAAACATTTCTGGGCTGCAATGTCCTTTCTCTTCCCCGCAGGTGTATTTGGCAAGCACTGTGAGCTGAACAGTTATGGATTTGAGGAACTGTCATACATGGAGTTTCCCAGCCTGGACCCCAACAACAACTATATTTACGTCAAATTTGCGACTATCAAAAGTCATGCTTTACTGCTTTATAACCATGACAACCAGACCGGAGAGCGAGCAGAATTCCTGGCTCTGGAAATTGCTGAAGAAAGACTCAGATTCTCATATAACCTGGGCAGTGGGACATACAAACTGACCACCATGAAGAAGGTGTCGGATGGACAGTTCCACACGGTCATTGCTCGGCGAGCAGGCATGGTGAGGCATCTCTCCTCTCTCAGCATCCCTTCTCTGCACAGCAGCCCCTCAGCTAGCCCACCTAGGAAGCACGCATTCAGGTCCACATTACAGGATAGTATAAGAGTTTGTTGTGTGACCACAGAGCGATGTTTTTCTTTGGCTCATGTTAACTATGCTGAAGTTTCAGGAAAAGTGAAGGATGAGAAATGAACAGTCAAGGCATTAGCAGCCACACTTAAAGGAAACCTAGAACTGTGTCTAAGATTACCATGTTTCTGTCTGGAAGATCATTAACCTAACCCATGAACACATAATTCTTATTACATGTTGAGTGTAAGGAGAAAGGGAGTTGAAACTTACAAAAGCTTAGTAAAAGATAATATTTAATATTTAAAATCACATCATATTGAATGATTCTTTCTCAGCCTTCTATCTCATTGTAAGACACTGCCACAGTCACCTGCTGAGCCCTTCTGTCCATGGCTGCAGCCAGAGCTGGACCAAGGTCAAGTTTTGAGTAACGCTAAATGTGAAGAAAATATTTCTGCCATTATTAATTTGGCCACAGTGGGAAGATGTGTCCTTACTTCAGAAAATATACAGAACAAAGCTCCTATTGGATTTTGAATCTCTTATGTTATACATTTCAAAACAAAATTGTTGGAAATTGACAAAATCATTTGCCTTTAGGTTTTCACCATCAAATAGCTAGACCAGAGAGGTCTCAATTTACACTCCTGGTGACAGGAAAAGAATATTTTGGTTAGGAAATGTAGTGTTATGAGGTAGTTTCCATAAGTACTTAAAAAATTCCAAAGATTAAATTGCATGAGTGACTAGGGCCTTTATATCTTCTTTGATTTTTATCATCAAGAGTTTACAAAAAAAGAAAAATATATTTCAGCTGGAGAATGCCCTTTACAGATGCCAGCCAGAGCTGACCAGGTATCTACTAGTAGGTGCATAAGCACTGTATATTTTGTAAAAGGATTTTGGGGTCTTTAACATCAATATTTTGCATATTTGCTCTGCAGAAGTACATTCACGGTAGCACTCAAAATGCTTCTTTGAAATGCAGTGTTGCTTATGAAGTAGGTGTCTCTTAGTTTTTGAGATAATATCCCAAAGAGTATAAAAAAGTGGGACATAGATATCTTACATTGGATTGAAATGGTAGATTTTTCCTAAAAATTCTAATATTTATTGTAGTTTCCTTGAGAGAAAAATATTCATGCAGCTCACAAGAGATTTTGGAGATTTTAATAGCTGTTAGACATATTAAAAATGAATGAATAGTATGTTTTAATATTAGTATTTTAATACTCAATGGGCAATAGTGATAAATGGACTCTGTTAATAGTTCCTGAGAAAGGAGAAGGTTACCAAGACTTTTCAAATCTTCCCTTTAAATAGCCAGGTTGATAGACAGCCCCTAAACTTCATAAGCAGAGTTGAGAAAGTAAAGTCATTTGCATCCATCATGAACATGGCCTTATATTTAAGACAGGAAACCTGATGTCTGCCCTGCTTTCATGCAAGGGAGGAGTGCTGATGAACTTGCTTATGGTGTTCCCGCTGTTTATTAAAATCAACCCATGACCCACAGCCACACATGGGCAGGGCTGTGGTTGTCTTCCTTCAGAAGGATTGCCATGGCATTAAAGTACACTTCAGAATCCTTTCACTGTACCAGGAGAGGCACAAAATCCACCCTTGCTAATGCTGTTGGTATCCCTCTAACGTGGGCTATCTGGTATAATGCCTCCCACTGAACATCACACGCTATTGATTGAAATATGAAAGCTTTGGCTTAGGGAAACTTTTACTGATGATTAGGGAGTGGTCATGATTCTCACTGTGGAGAACAGAATAACAAGGAAATACAACATTGTCTCTCCCAACAAGTAGTCTCCTTGGCCATTGCCCATAGGGAAGACCTTGGCTTCTTCAATCAGCTTCTTGGGTCTTCTCTACACCATTGGTGACTTTTTACTGATTAAGTGGTCTGTCCATACACTGACTACACAGGAAGCTCTTTCTGGAGGGCTGTGGTCCCTCAGCTTGCACAACAATGACTGTTGGCTCTGACTGAAACACTGATGAGAGTTTCTGAGCATAGAGCAATGCATCTGTTGACACAGGAGTTAGCCAATGTTATTTGAAATAATAATTCTTAACATCAATGAGGGCATTTACTTACTGTCTGTACGTTTTTACTGGGAGACAAGAAAGGATCATGATAGACTGCATGGAAATCATTACGGCCAATTAAAAAGAAAAAATATTTAAAATATAAATTGTTATATACTGTAGTATCTATCACACACCTTTATACTCTCTTTGTAAATAAGGCAGATAGAATAAGTCTTTTGAAAAAATTTGAAAGATTTATTAGGAAACTGGATTATAGAGTAGATATTTTATTAAAACTGTAATCTCATGGAATTGATATTTTCCAGAAAGATTAAAGCTTCTTATTTATTTATTTATTTATTTATTTACACTCCAGATTTCATTCCCCTCTGAGTCCACAATCCTTTCTTATATAAATGAGGCAGAAGGAGAGGACTATTTCTCAAACAGCCTCATCCCATATATATATTTATATATGTATATGTGAATTAGAAATACCAAGGAGATCTGCACTTATAACTTAATATGTGAAGCAAGTTGTGTGGTGTGCTAAGTATACATTAACTCAAGAAAGTCATAGTAGTAATAAGTTCACTTATCCCCACATGAAAGCAATGCCAGCTAGCACTGTCTATTGGGGAGGCTGATGTTATCAGAAGGCCCATGGTGACTGTTCAACTCTCTTGCTTATAGGCAGCCTCTTTAACTGTGGACTCCTGCTCAGAGAATCAAGAGCCAGGCTATTGCACTGTCAGTAATGTGGCGGTTTCAGATGACTGGTAAGTAAAATGATAGCTCCATTCTCATCATCACTGAAATTAAGATTTACAAGAATTTTAAAATAAGCATTCTCCAAACTTAACATTTCTTCTCTCTCTCTCAAAGAGATATTCATTTTATAAAGTAATGAATGTCAGTGCAATATTGTTTTAATGTTGAGTTTAGAAGTCACAAAGCGATAGAGTCAAGGATAAGGTGTCTACCGTAGCCAGCACTGTTTAGATTGTCCTTCATGAAGTGCTTTTACGTTTCCTGAATTCTGCAAGCCTGTAGGACATGATCATCATTCAATCAGACACATTCTCCTCATGTTTGTGTGGTAATTAATGCATGTTTTCTAATAGCACTTCAAGCTGATTGCAGCATTGGCCAATCAAAGGCATAAAGGATTTTGTCAGGAGAGAGAAGTGGAGATGCACAGTGACCTCCCACCCAGTTTTTATCAATATGCTTCAGGGCTGGCCATGGCCTTGGAGAAATGCACAGTCTTCTGTGCATTTGGACTTCTCTACAATGTTCATTTTTTTTCTGATGGTCATGTACATCCAACTTGGATGGTTGAAAATATAAGTTCATAAGCTTCATTGTCTTTGCAATATGAAGACCAAGCAATCCTGGGAGCACCTCCTTTGAGGATGGGTATTGATCTGGGATGCTCATTCCCGAAAAGCTAAGTAATTGAGTGAAATGTGTCATGTGGGTTTTGAGATCTTTACCCTTTCATGTTCACATAGGACTCTTGATGTTCAGCCAAACCGAGTCACTGTTGGAGGAATCAGATCACTAGAGCCAATCCTTCAGAGGAGGGGGCATGTGGAAAGCCACGATTTTGTGGGCTGTGTAATGGAGTTTGCTGTCAATGGACGACCCCTGGAGCCTAGCCAGGCTCTGGCAGCCCAAGGCATCCTTGATCAGTAAGATTTTATTTCTTATCATTAAACAATGCAAGTGTAGGCAATGAGCAACCAAAGGCTCCAGTTGAGTCCTTTGCTGATTAACGGGGCTTCTGTGATGTGGCCTGACCTGTAACTTGTCTGTACCCTCTTTCTAATCTCTCTGTTCCTGCTGTTTCCCACATCCAGTGTTCCTAGCTCACAGTAGGACTTCAAATTGCTGTTTCCTCAGCCTGGAATGATCTTAAGTGTCACCATTCCTTGAGATCTCAATACAAAAGTCCTTCCCTTACCCTGAATCTAGAGATACAGGATCCCCCTATGCTCATATGCTCTTCAATTTATACAGAGGAGCTCTGTCTAACAAGCTACATAAACACCTTTCCCCTTATTGTCTGTAACTATCACAGGTGGAAAAAAATCATTCTCTATGAGTATGTGTATTTATTTTATCCCATTATGTACATGCCTGGTGTCATACCTGGCTTGTAAATAGGTGGTGAATAAGACTGAATTACAAAAGTCTTTGTGGAGTACATGTGGACCTATGTTAGCATGTAGCTCTGGATCATGCTAACCAAGAATTTCTGGATCATTATGCCCTTACAGAAGTTGTCACCTTTGGTTGTCATTGTATAAAATATTTTATTTAGCCTTCTTCTTTGGTGTGAGTTAGACTGTGTTATGAGGTTCTTTGTCATTAATTGTTGCAGGGTAGCAGACATGAGTCTCTTTTTATCCTGCAAGCCTGCTGTTGAGGACAATGATTAGCCTGTGTCTGCTTCAAGACAAGTTTCTTTCTTCTAGTTTGTTGCTTCATCCCTCCTTTCTGTGACTCTCTTGTAGGTGTCCTAGACTAGAAGGCACATGTGCTCGCAACCCTTGCCAGCATGGTGGCACCTGTGTGGACTTCTGGTCATGGCAGCAGTGTCAGTGCATGGAGGGACTGACTGGGAAGTACTGTGAAAAATGTAGGTCACCTTTTTTACCTTCACAAGATGTCATTGCAGCCCCAGAAAGTATTTATATGTACACCTAAGCATATTATTGCATTTGGACTCTGACATGGTCATTGTTAAGTATTTAAAATGGGGTAGAATACAATAATGGTTGTAAATTGGCCTTTTATTTGAAGAACCAGAGAACTGGACTTAACTAAATACTTAGTTTCACCTTATAAATGTATCGTGGGTTATTTTATGTCACATATCAGGTAGTTATGAACTCTAAAACTTCAGAAAGTATATTGAGGTTGTAGATCAATATTGTCTACAGTCGAGTGATATTTCTCTGGTCACATTTTTTTTTTATATATCTGGCAGAAAAAAAATTTACATGCTGCATCACAAAATAATAAATACAATGCACAGCTCCAAACACTTTGTGATAGTTAATGTGCTAAAAATAAAAGTCACAGTCTATTTTAATTTAAGTTGGTTTTGAGTAGTACTATCTCAGTCAGTTTATTAATGACTTTCTATTTAAGCCCAAATCTTACGGTGATCAAGTACCTGTAATACTCGAGCCATCAGCTAAGAACTGCTCTCTAATTAAAAGCTGTATACTCTGTTCTACTCTGAGCCCTTAGGGTTGCTTTTATGAGAACTGCTTTATTTTGAAATGAATGATTATTACTTAATTCAGCCACAGGCATCTGATGACCTTTAAAGAAACCATTTGTTGCTACTGTAATAGAGAATGAAGAGAAATGAATGATAACACTGTAATATATTTTAATCCAGAAGAGATTAGAGGCAAATAGCAGAGATGTATCTTAGCATCCTGGCTATAACAGAGAGAGAGAGAGAGAGAGAGAGAGAGAGAGAGAGAGAGAGAGAGAGAACAAAAACAAAAACAAAACCCATGTTACCACATGGTATTTCTTCAGTGAGTTGCCCTGAGGCTCATTTTTGTAAACCTTGAAATAATTCTGCCCATGTTATTCTGTTTATTTGTGTAGACTGTAACACCCAAGGCAGAGTTACCCCCACTCCATTTCCTCAGCATCCCTTCCTGAGTTATGTTATTGGTTATGGTGAAGTAAACTTTACTTCTGGACTGGGAGTCTTTTATCAGGTCTGATGATGTGCCATCCATGACAATGGCTTCAGGTAGAAGGATATATAAGTGGAAATCCTTTAATGGAGACTTTTTGAGGGTCCATAATTCTAAAAATCAGAGACTAGATGATATAAAGACTAAAGAGTCAAAAATATCCAACTATAAAAATATATTTGCTAAATAATTTCAAGAATGCAATTTGGTCAAGTTTTGAGTTGTGCATTTTAGCAGTTGGCTGTGTGTTCCATGTCCAGGCTTTCTGTCCCATAGCAAAAAATTTGGATGATGAGTCTCCAAGTGATTAACGATTGTCATCAAGGGTTTTATGTTTCACAGATCCAAAAAGGACTCAAATATTGAAAATACACTTGCACAATTCACAAATGGAAATTGTTTTCTCAGAGGAGGACCAGACAGCGATTTTAGAAATTTGAGCTTTTGTCATTTCTAATACTCTGAAGAATGCTCTAAAAAGTCAAGTGAATGCCTTCAATTATCCCCCTTTCTTCTTGGCTTTCAGCTGTCACTCCAGACACTGCCCTGTCACTAGAAGGCAAGGGACGCCTGGACTACCACATGAGCCAGAGTGAGAAGCGGGAATACTTGCTGACACAGAGCATACGGGATGCCACATTGGAGCCTTTTGGTGTCAATAGCCTGGAAGTAAAATTCAGGACACGGAGTGAGAATGGCATTTTGATCCATATTCAGGAAAGCAGCAATTATACCACAGTGAAGGTGAGAGAGGAACCCATGCTGACCCATCAGATCACTCTTACCTGCTCTGGGGGCTCAGTCACTTCTACAAATTCTGTCCTCTTTACAGTCTTAGAGTTCTGGCACATTCTTAGCAGTAATCCAGTACCATCCACCCTAAATGTTTCCAGGGCCCTGACCAGAGTGAAAAATAAAATCTGAGAAGTCCAGTTTCTAAACACTTTTGTCTTGTTTTGGAGTAGAGTCAACTGTGAGGTAGGCCAGGATGGATAGGTTGTCAAGTCTGTTTTGCCTGATAAAAATCAGCATTGCTTTCCCTCCTACTGTAAGCAAAATAAAGTGTGAACAATGTGCCTTGATTATGAAGAATTATTTTTCATAAAGAATTACTTTAAATACTGCTAATATAGGTTAAATGCTAAGATCAGAATGAGTATTTAGAAATTATCTGACTTTGTTCGGAAATATACTTTTCATTCATCCCCTAGGAAAAATCCATGAAGTTAAATGTATTTGGTATTTATTGTAAGTACATTTTTTTATCTCCCCAAATAAGTTTTAATGAAAGGAAGAGGGAAAGGGAGGTCTCTCTCTCCCCCCCCTCTCGCTCTGTGTGTGTGTGTGTGTGTGTGTGTGTGTGTAGGAAGGAACCTGTGTGAGAGCTATAGTCTTAGTCCTATGGAGACAGAGAAGGACATGAGGTGGCATACTATCATTCTCTACCTTATTCCCTTGAACCAGGGTCTCTCTTTGTGCATGGAACTCACTTGTCTGCTTTTCTGGTGGACCATGTACATTTAGGACTTTCTTGACTCCTTTGCAGCTATCGATATGGGTGCTGGGGTTCCATACACAGGCTTTCACACTTGTACAGCAAGCACTGAGCCATCTCTCTGACATTTTAAATAAATAAAAAAACCTCAAAACAATAATTTTTGAATTGTGTACCCAAAAAGAAGAGTAGATTTCTCTCCAGGCTTTTACCTCACATTTCCTCTGTATATATAGAAGTAAAAACCAGTTATTTACAAGCCAAGAGCCATCCTTTTCCCATCCCTGTGACCTTCTAAGAGTCTGAAATAACAACCACAGTCTTTCATATAGAGATAGTAGCATCAATTCATTCATAAGATCTTGTATTTAGTTCCATCAACCATGTAACAAAAACATTCTGTGTTTTATAATTTTATTGATACTTTTGTATTGATTTTAGAAAATTCTTACAACAAACCCATACTTAATGATTTATCTTTTCTATTAGAATTTGAAATACACAGAGCAATATTAGCAATTACTTGATTTAATTCACAAATAATATTAAAATGAAATTGATGCTTATCATTAAATTTTAGGTTTTGGTTTTTCAGGTTTCTCTGTGCAGCCACTGTATTTTACGTGTCTGTTTTCAGTGAGGGACACAAAAGACCAACTCTTTTTCTGGTGATCTACTTGTATCTTCCTTAGGCATTTGTTTCTAGATTGAGTTACCCCCTATGGTAACTTGGCAGTGTTTGGAGATGTTATTTATTGGAGGGGTGATGGTGTTGCTACCATATTTTTTGCTGGAGATTAGAATTCAGCATTCTACAATACAAACAGTACCCCAATGGAGAACTGTGTGGTCAGAAATGTTAGTCAGTGTAGAATTTGAGACAAGGCCCTGATTTCCTGTAAGGACATCTTCAAATTTTCACTTTGTCTTCATTACTTAGATAAATATCCTGGTTCATCAATTAGTATAACTTGTGAAACAAAAAAGTGTTTGAAGTGTGCTATATTGTGCTGTTTATAATTTCTATTCAAAAGCAAATTAGAAGCAATGAAGGAAGAAGATACCAAGAGAACCCTGGCCTAAAGAGCCAGGATCTAAAGAGAGTGGATTCTGCTTCCTAGAACACCACTCCTTGCTGAGAAGGGACACTGAAAAGACTGCTCAAAGTACCTCCATTCTGAGAGGTCACAGTACAGGTTTTGTATGAGATTATCTGCAACACTTGCTTCCAAGTCCAGATGCCATTTAAATGACATATGACACATTGCTATCTGCAGTCTCCTTCAGCCAAGACATTCAGACAACGTATAACATGGTTGAAGAAGTGAGAGCTTCTGCAAGGAAGCAGCTGAATGTTAGGGTCTGTCTTTGTCACTGTGAAGTTCAATAGGATAGCAGCTTGTGCCTCCTCAGCATGGTGTCACAGAACTAAAAAAGAATTGGGCAAAATAACTAGCAATTAGCAGTCATGATATTTAGTGAGAAAATTGTGAGCAGCAAGTTTTCGAAACTAAGGAGCTTGGCAGGTGAAATAAGTAGAAAAGGAAAAAGCAGCCAGAAAAAAAAAAAAGAGCAAAATGGATTCAGAAAGTAACCGTGCTGGGCAGGAGATGAAGGGGCTTGCTGGAGTGCAGTTGAGGAAGGTTGGGACAGAATGTGCTCTTCTAATGTCTGCTGCCGGCCATCCAAGAACCATGGTTTTTGTTTCTTTTGGCTCACCTTCTAACCATTTCTTAAACTCTTCATTTGTTGAATTCTCCCCCCCCCACACACAATTATATATGCACACACACACACACACACACACACACACACATACATTAATGCCCATAAGGTTCTTGGTGGTTGCGTGTTTGAGGATATAGTTAGAATAACTGAGAGGAGAATTCTAGATTGGTTCTGCTCTGATAATTTAATTTGCATATACATTTACATACACATATGCAGTGTGTGAGTGTACGGTGTTTGCACATAAGAGAGGTTCACAGCAGGACACTTTCTGTCTTCTATTTTTCTCTGCCTTGTTGCTTTGGGTGGGTCTCTTACTGAACCAGAAGCTTCATGGATTGCAAAGCTGTCTAGCAAGAAAGCTCCCAAGATCCTTCCAATGGGTGCTGGAGTCACATGGCTGTGCCCAGCTTTTTATGTGGGTGTTGGGGATTTGAACTCTTGCCTACAAAGAAGCACTTTTACCCACTAAGCCAACTCCCAGGCTACCAAAAATAATTTTTCGTCTTGAATAATCAAATTAAAATATTACTATATGACTGGTATGTGTAACTGTGTGACATGAATTTTCCACAAATGAACTGATTTGCTGTGTTCCCAGAAGTGGTTCTTGTATATAGATGTAGTGTCTGAGCTGAGTGACACACAGAACTGTTCCACGTTTTCCCTTCAGTCACTCCTGGGTCACTGCATTTCTTTGCCTGGATAGCAGTCCTATCTGGCAGCAGAGATGGGAAGGGCTCTCTGACCCATGGGCTCATCTTGCCTTACAAATTATTCATTTTCTGAAGGGTCAGCTCATAATACTGGAAACTTTTGAGTTGGAAACTGAAGTGTCCTGTTACCTAGTGTTCTAGTGGGTGGACTGAAAGACATCAAATTCCTTTAGATAAATTGAAGAGACAGCTGGAGTGAAGTCCTGGCCAAATCCCCTGTTACTTTGTGGTATTCTACCTCGGAAATGAAATAATGAACCCCATTTTTTTTTCTAAAATCCCAGTGTTGTAGGACACTAAGGACAAACTTCCTTTGTCATTGTTTTTCCAACTGCTCTGTCTTTGTAGCTTCTTAGTTACTTTTTGGTCTTGCAAATTTTTATTTTTATTTTTTAAAACCACTCTAGCCCTTTTACTAAACTTAGTGATTTAACATGCTTCCCTCTGTCCTTGAAATACAAATAAACACAATTAGTGTCAATTATTTAGGCTACCTAGGCCTGTCAATATTTCAACTTTGTTCTGGAAAGTTACACGCCCCTCAGGAAACTGCTTATAAAATTAAAACCTGTTAGAATTAGTAGATAAGCAATCATGTTGTCTACAGTTACCATGATGATATATGTGAGCACATTGTAATGCCACACACTCACCTTCCTTTCTAACTCCTTAGGTTGCTCTGCATTTTAAATACATCAGTTTTTATTTAAGGATATCATGTTTGACCTGTGCATGGTTTTTAATGCATCTTTCAGATTAAGAATGGCAAAGTGCACTTTACATCAGATGCAGGTATTGCTGGGAAAGTGGAGCGAATCATTCCAGAAGCATACATTGCAGATGGCCATTGGCATACCTTCCGGATCTCAAAGAATGGAAGCACCACCGTCCTGTCTGTAGACAGGATACATAACAGAGACATCGTCCACCCCACACAGGACTTTGGTGGCATCGAGGTGCTTTCCATGTCTCTTGGAGGAATCCCCCCCAACCAAGCCCATCGAGACACTCAGACAGGTAAATGCCTAGAATATCCAGGAGGATGATAAAGCAAAGGAAAATCTGCTCTTCAAAATGTAGGTGATTTTTCTGGCAAACAGGGAGTAGGATCCCCAGGGGTAAAGTCCAGTTTATTTTATAGGAATTGTTTCCACAGAGTAATTCCATCACAGTGTAGGTTTTACAAAAGCAGTTGGATTTCTGATACTGCAATTATGAATCTTCTCATGAACATAACTATCTTTAGAGAGATTGGGATCAGGGCACTATCACTACCATTCACAGCTTTCGCCTATGCTGCCTAGATCTGATTTTTCTGATGCTTGTCTTGTCTTCAGGGCCCCTGTCTATTCACTCCTGTGTTCATCAAAGCTAGTCTCCCAAGTAACACAGGAGACCAGGGTAAAGAATATCTACCAGGTCCTCACAGGATATAGATGTTACCTTAGGTAAGTGGTACAAAAGGGAATGCAGGAACCCATGTGTTCTTAAGTCAGAAGGATGGTGAAGACTATTGAAAGATTTAATTGGTCGAAAAGGTAAGCTTGGAGGCAGGTAATGAAACTGGGGAGTAGAAGAGGGTGTTCTGGTTGGAAAGTGGGGACTTATTTATTTCACGTGCAGAACAGTGAAGAGTAATTAAGATTTTAATGAGTAACTCAGCTAGGCATGCCACAGTATTGACCAACATTCAGGCTGTTTATGGGACGGAGTCCCAGGACCAGTTATCAGCAGCCAGCATCTGGAAAGCACTGCATCATGAAATGATATTGTTTTAACGGAATGGCCAAGGTGTGACATCCAAGTAAATGGACCCAAAGTAATCTGGAGGCCATCTTCAGTAAAGATCCGGGAGAATTCTGACTTTTCATATCAAACAAGCTTAGTGCTACCAAGGAAGAGGGCTGTTGGAGAGAACAGAGAAGCAGGTCTTGGGGAATCCTGGGGTTTGCTATGGAACAAATGGATCTGAAGCACCTTTGAAGGGCATCGGATGGATGGCAGGGACCTAGGATAGACTTGGACTAGAGATGTCAACCCCGTGTGTATAAGTGGAGTGTAGGTGGGTATAGATAAGATGGGTGGGTGTCCCTGAGATAAGGGTGTGGGAAGCCTGGGAGTCTAACCTCGAGCAAGACCAAAAGGGAAGAAGAGTTTAAAGAAGAATGAGTTGGTACAAATGTGGGGAACTTTCAAAGAATACAAATAATAAATGTCACAGAAAGAAAGAGGAGTTACAAAGAGGAAAAGAAGTCAAATTCAGGGATGCAGAGTCCGGAATCAGTATCCAAGGAAATTCTGAAGACAGTACATCCGGCTGACAATTGTCACTTGGGTGAGAAAGTATGTCAAAATAGAGGAAAACACAAAATGTGGTACCAATAATAAAATTGAAGCATTAAAAAGAATTTTAGGTCAGAAGTCCTTATATTTAATGGATTTTAGAATATGCACAGTCTATTTGGATTTTGTAAGAAATCAAGGCAGAGTAGATTCCAGTAGTGTGTTATTCAAAGTAAATTCTTGTGCCTTCAGAAAGGTGCTCCCTGGTATCAGTAAGATCAAGTCCAATCAAGAATTTCTTAGTTGTTTCTCATTACTACTCACTACTAAAAAACTCCTTGGGATAATTTTGTTTTCTGATTCCTGAATCCTGACCATTTGCAAAATGGGTGCCGCAGCTACCTCTGCATCCTGGGAAATCCCAAAGCACTATGGCCAAGTTTTTCTCTTGACCCACAAGGGCCCATACTTGCCTGTTTGGAAGGCTTATGGTCAGTGATTGCACACCCCAGGGTCTTGCAGTTGTAGCAACTGGACTTGATTTTGCTTTTTCTGATGTTCATAAAAATAAATTTGATCTCTTAGTAACTCTTAGTCTTTAGCCTGTAAGAATCAAAGAGATAAACTGATAAATCGTTAAATGGATGAAAAGAGAGAGAAGGGTCAATATGATTCTGGTTTTGGAGACCTTCCTAAACATTCTGATTCTTCCCATGTGTTACCAAACTACATGGATCTGGGTTAGTCTCAGAGGACATGCATTCCCCATCTTTGAGCTGGAGCATGGCTGAGAACCTCTTGGGTGGCTGTGAGGGCTTCTCTTCTTCAGATCTCAGTACTCAGAAGTGAAATGGTTGCTTTTCTCTAAATTACCTCCTACTCTATCACTCTGACAGGTTTTAATGGCTGCATCGCCTCAGTGCTCTATGGCGGGGAGAGCCTCCCCTTCAGTGGGAAGCACAGTTTGGCCTCCATCTCTAAAACTGACCCTTCAGTGAAGATCGGCTGTCGGGGTCCCAACATCTGTGCCAGCAACCCCTGCTGGGGCGATCTTCTGTGTATCAACCAGTGGTATGCCTACAAATGTGTCCCTCCTGGTGATTGCGCATCTCACCCCTGCCAGAATGGAGGTAGCTGTGAGCCAGGTCTGCTCTCCGGCTACACTTGCAGCTGTCCAGAGTCGCACACTGGGAGGACCTGTGAGATGGTGGTGGCCTGCCTCGGTGTTCTCTGTCCTCAGGGAAAGGTGTGCAAGGCTGGAAGTCCTGGGGGACATGTGTGTGTCCAGAGTCAGGGTCCAGATGAGATCTCCTTACCTCTGTGGGCTGTACCCGCGATTGTGGGCAGCTGCGCCACAGCCCTAGCGCTGCTCGTCCTTAGCTTGATTCTATGCAACCAGTGCAGGGGAAAGATGCCCAAAAACCCCAAAGAGGAGAAGAAACCAAAGGAGAAGAAGAAAAAGGGCAGTGAGAATGTGGCTTTTGATGACCCAGATAACATCCCTCCCTATGGGGATGACCTCGCTGTCAGGAAGCAACCTGAGGGGAATCCCAAGCCGGACATTATAGAGCGAGAGAACCCCTACCTAATCTTTGATGAGACTGACATCCCCCACAACTCAGAGACCATCCCCAGTGCCCCTCTGGCTTCCCCTGAGCAGGAGATCGAACACTACGACATCGACAATGCCAGCAGCATCGCTCCCTCAGATGCAGACATCATCCAGCACTACAAACAGTTCCGAAGCCACACACCTAAGTTTTCCATCCAGAGGCACAGTCCTCTGGGCTTCGCCAGGCAGTCCCCTATGCCCTTGGGAGCAAGCAGTCTGACCTACCAGCCTTCTTCATATGGCCAGGCATTGAGAACCAGCTCCCTCAGCCACTCGGCTTGCCCCACTCCCAACCCTCTGTCCAGGCACAGCCCAGCTCCTTTCTCCAAACCATCTGCTTTCTACAGAAACAGCCCAGCCCGGGAACTGCACCTTCCTCTGCGGGATGGGGGTACTCTGGAAATGCATGGGGACCCCTGCCAGCCTGGCATGTTCAATTACGCCACCAGGCTGGGGAGAAGAAGTAAGAGCCCCCAGGCCATGGCATCTCATGGCTCGAGACCCGGGAGTCGCCTCAAGCAGCCCATAGCACAGATCCCTCTAGAATCTTCTCCTCCCGTGGGACTCTCCATCGAGGAGGTAGAGAGACTCAACACTCCTCGCCCCAGAAACCCCAGCATCTGCAGTGCAGACCATGGTAGGTCCTCTTCTGAAGAAGACTGTAGAAGGCCCCTATCCAGAACCAGGAACCCAGCAGATGGCATCCCTGCCCCAGAATCTTCTTCTGACAGTGACTCCCATGATTCCTTCACGTGCTCAGAAATGGAATATGACAGGGAGAAGCCCGTGGTCTACACTTCCAGGATGCCCAAGTTATCTCAAGTCAATGAATCCGATGCAGATGACGAAGATAATTATGGAGCCAGACTGAAACCCAGAAGGTACCATGGACGCAGAGCTGAGGGGGGACCGGTGGGTACCCCTGCAGCAGCGTCTGGAGCTGCAGACAGCACTCTGAAGCTAGGGCAGCAGGCAGGCAACTTCAATTGGGACAACCTTTTGAACTGGGGCCCGGGCTTTGGCCACTATGTGGATGTCTTTAAAGATTTGGCCTCTCTCCCAGAAAAAGCAGCTAGTAACGAAGAAGGTAAAAGTGGGGCAGCTAAACCAGCGGCCAAAGATGGGGAGGCCGAACAGTACGTGTGAGGTGTATGTGTGGGCAAGAAACACTCAAAGCACCATGTGGCTTCCCACCAGCGGGGGTCACCTTTGTAAAACAGGCCAGTATAGACCGGTGGCCAGGGACACGTTTAAAATTAACCACAAAGCTGCTCACATAGACTCCAAACGACTCTTTAATTTAAATGTGCTCGGTGGAACGGAATGAGCCTCCTGCATGCGTCTTGTTTTGTGATGAGTTTTGGGGCATGCAACATTGGGAAGTTTTGCTTTGTGTTTGGTTTGTGGGTTTTTGCAGTTTATACCATTGCAGTTGTAGACATGAGCTTGTCCTTTCACAGTGGGGTTGCTTGTTTCCATTGTAGTTTCCATTGTACGGTTGTGTTTTACCTTGCAAGATCACTTAAGTTTAACCAACCTGTGTAAAGTGCAGGAAGGAGCACTTGCCATCTTGGAGGGATGAAAGACTGCACATTAACACTCTTCAGACGTATAGACTCATATGTGATGTTCCTCAGATATGCTAAGGACTTGTTTTACATGACGGTGGGTACTAAGATTAAGTCATTTTGTTCCGCACTTTAGAGCTTTCTTGAAAACTGTGTTGACACTTATGTGTCTCTGTGCGAACAGTCATGGCCTCCTGACTTACCTCAGGCTTCCAGAAGAACAAGATGACCACATACTGTCCCCAAACACTGCCAACTTCCTCTTCCGGAATAACGTTCTCAGCGCACTTCTAAGAGACAATTTTTAAAGTTATTTATTGAAGAAAAAAGTTCTATGCTTTTAACATTGTAACAAATTGACCTATGCAGGCCCTAATTGGTTTTATTTTCTAGCCATTCAACATTTACCCCAAGTACCCAGTTTTTATAATTTATATAAAGTCAGATGGCAACGTTTCTTACTTTCTGTCGTTTTGTAGATCTTTTTTTAATACTGTGTAAAACTTTTTTTTTTTTTTTTTTTTTTTTTACACCTGAGCTGTGGTTTTGATACTGATATTTTCCTATGCCGGAAACTTTTCTTGCTTTCAGGGAAGGTAAGAAAATGTGTTTTTTACATTTGTTACTTATGTAACATTCATATTTTCACAGTTTGATATCTGTAACATACTGTATGCTTTCTACCTGTAAATGCCAACAATAGAATTAAAATATTTATTTAAAATACAGTGTCCGAGGGTGAGTATCAGTTTCTATCTTTCTCTATTCTACTGTGGGCAATTGAGAATATTCTTTATCTTCCTTAGAGAGACATATAGCAAGATAAACTTACAGAGACCATACCACTTACTGTTAAAAATCCGAACTCCGGATAACAGCCAGCAAAGACATCCTAAAGTCACCCAGTGCAATCCTCCTTACCAGAGTCCTGGGATTTCCCTGCAGAAAGCTGAATCTAAGCTAGTTAGGTCCTGGAGAACCAACACTGTGAGCTCCATCTAAGCAATTCACTACTTACAACTTCCCAGCCAAATCTGTTCCATGAGAGACAGCTTCAGACTGGGCTTACAGTTGTAGAAGCAGCTGTGGATTAAAGCTAATTGTGAATGATCTCTAGCCCTGGTTTTCGTCAAGAGCATAGATCCATACTTTCGTAAATCCAAGGCAGGTAAGAGGAATGTCAGGGAAGGTCTCCTCCATGCAACCCTTCGTAAGTCTTACATGAAATGTCTACACAGTGAGCATGCTCTCATAGCTGAGGTTAATCCCTCTTTTCTAGAATGCGGAAAGGCACAGTGTCTCCACAAAGAGTGGCATCCAACAGGACTTATTTGTTTATAAAGAGCCAGAACACCATTTTAAAGAGATTTTTCCTCACCTCCAGGACATTCTAGAATTAAATATCTGCCCCAAACCTTGTATTTACTGAGAGGTTTCCTTGACACCAACCATCAAACTCCATCCTACAGCTAAAGGATTCACACACACAAAATCTTCTGAAATTAAAACCACCAAACTGCCATATATCCTGAATTTCTTTCTGGCATTTTAAAAAATGTTGGGGTTATTATTCGTGTTTCAGAATAAGAAGTACAACATGGATTGTAATCTAAATCCTGATAGTCATTGAATGTGGCCTAAACCATAGTATCAGATGCTGATCTAATTTTGTCTTTTTGGGTCACCTGTGATGGAGCATACTGTCTTAATGAGTCTTAGTGTTTCAAGTTTGTTCCCTAAATATGGGGATATGTTCATGCCTTTTGTATAACTCAAAACAGAAAACCATTTCCCCTCGGAGGAAATTCTGAAGCATCTTTGTGTCCTTAAGGACACAAAACTCTCTAATTCAGACCAGAGCTAAAAGTAAACCAGTAAACCCAATCATAGCTAGGAATTAAAGGAGGAGAGCTGGGTGTGGCTAATTCTCTGAGTTCAAATTCTCATTGCCCTCTGCACTGATCCTAGATCAGGGCAAGTGGCACTCCTACAAGGAAATTGTTAGTATTTTCTCCTCTTAGGTCCTTCCCACCCCCCACTGATGGATGGGTGGTGTTTTCGGCAAGAAAAATCAAATCTGTGTGGTGAAGGTCTCACATAGAATCTAAATCAGTACCCTAACTTCCTAAAGTCACAGTATGGCAGGTATATCCTGCCTGGGGGATATGATGGGCGATTTAACAAGGTAACAATCTCAGGAAAATCTCCACTTGAGTATTCACAAACAAAATCACTACCTTGGAGTTTTATATAAACCCTGAGAGGCTTGCTGGCATTCCTGGAATATGGCTGATCCTTTCGCTCTTGTGACTTCCAGCAAAATGTCTTGATTTACTTTCAAGAGGAACCTTAGGAGCCCTGGGGGGGGGTGGAGAAAGAGGGGTTTGTACTAGTGGTCAGGAACAGAGGTAGTTACAGGATCCTGTGCCACAGGTTGAGCACAGAGCTCTCAGGACTCTGTCCTGAGGAGAAGACCCCAGTGACTTTCAAGATTGTTTCTAGAATTTTCTAAGTTAGCTGATTTGTCGATAGCTCATTAAGATAAAGTAGAAGCATTATTTTTCTTTAAGATGGGGAATGAGAAGAGCCTGGGGTACAGTTTCCCCAGCTACATGTTGTTAAGGAAATGCTTATGAACAACAAGACTAATGGGAAGCAGAATCCTCACACTCTTGAAAGTCATGTACTTCATAAATATTTTATTTATAAGAAAAAATAAAATACATCAAAAAGTAACTTCATTCCCTGCAGACATTCCGTCTAAGAACAAATCACTGGCATCGAAGACAGGCATGAGCCTCATTTTATGTGAATTTAGCATTATGATAAAATCAATCTATGTGAAGTTAGAATTTTTACTTTTTAACGATTTTGATTCAATAATTCAGCAGAACAAGGTTTTATTTCTTGTTTTACTTGTGGATCCAGTTTTAAAAAGAGTCAAAGTTCAAAGCAGCAGAAGTTGCTTCTCCTTGGGAGGAGTGAATTCAAGAATGGTGGCTGTTCAGGCACCTGACTAGGCCTCTAGTGTGCTGCAAGTCCCTGCTGCTTGTTCACCTGGTGTGTTGGGAATGACACAAAGATCACATGGCTAGACAGCTGGGGATCTGAAGGGTCTGTTAGTCTAAGAGGAGTATCAAGGTGTTTTGTATAAATTCAGTAGTTTCTTTCATTTCAACGAGAAGAGGGCACTATACTCTAGTGAGTTCAGAACAACGAAGTCAGTGGTTCATTCCATGCCAGCACAGGTATCATCTCTGTGTGAATGGCAGTCCAGAGCGGGCTCCAGCAACAGCACTGTAGAAGGGCTTCACAGCATGCGTGGGCATTCACTCTGCTCTATCCAACTGAGGTTCAGAAGATAAAATGAGGCAGGCACAGCTGTGAGAAATTCCTCTAGTGACCATGACTCATCCATACTCTCTCTGTGACCAGCCCAGTCACAGAGGGAAATCACATCAATGGGAACAATTCTCAGATAGCTGATGGCAAAGACGTCCATAATCTGTTGTCACCAAGGCTTGTGGTATGGACACACGACACCCCTTGAGGAGCAGCTTGGAGAAGACTGCATTTCAGAACTTGAGTTTTATATTTGAAGGATTGAACAGTTGTATAAAAAATATTCTTCAAAGTGAATAAAATAGATGTGTTCTCAGGAGAGAGTGGTGTGAAAGAGGCAAGCTCAAAGTCATCCCTAGTAATCTCTGCTCAAGCCCAAGGCGGTCAAATATTTCCCAGAAAGCCTGTGAGGTTTTATCTTATTGTTGTTCACCTTTTGAGACTACATCTTGCTATGTAGCTCAGTCTGCCCTTATGCTTGTCATCCTCCTGCCTCAGCATCCCAAGTGTTAGGATCAGAGGTGAGTATCACCACATGCAGTCCTCAAACTGCACCCTAATTAATCTTTAATTATTTGGAGTGAGCATCAGTAACTCCATATCTGCGTCAATAATATAGTTGGTTTTCAAAGTATGTTGTACCATCCCTGGGATCCAAGTAGAGTGCTGGGGAATGAGATAAAATAAAATAGGAGTTATTTTTCTAATTAACCATGACCAAACTCTTGGGGAAGATTTTTCATGCACTGCATAGTATACAAATACTGGATCTATAATGGAGTCATAATTAACATGAATAGTTCTGAAAACACCTAGCTGTTATCAACACAGATAAAGAATACTTGTGTTTAGTAAAGAAATGTGTCAAACTGATGCCAGACCTTTCAACTCCTTATAAAACATGCAATATGTTCAAAGTAGATGTCCTAACATCCATGTTTGAGGGAGTCCTGTTGTCTGAAGAAATAGCCACAGAATTCACAAAACTGTACTCCCCGGAGGCAGTTTTCAGGTGACCCATTCATATGTAATTTTACTAGATTATGAGTCTGGTTACTGAGCTCCTAATCATGTTGTGAGGCACATCAGCATTGTATGGTGAGAAGCATGGGTGGTATTCTACATTCTCTTCTAGCCCAAATAAATTAACCAACGATGGACAAAGTTCTCTGGCAATTTCATCGACTACTAATTTCAAATTGAAACCACATTTCATGTGGTACAGATGTTGATGAAAATATGATTCCATTTTGCCTCAGCAGTCTGCATGTTTAAGTCATCCCTCTGGCCCTATGACTGACAGTCTTGGCCTGAAATATGTCATGGCAGTTGATATTTGACTGAATTAGAAAAATAAAATGTTCCAGGGAAAAGTTTTTTTTTTTTTTTCACTAAATAGTATAATGCGAGCTTTAGGTATACTGCAAAAATATGTTACCTGTTTTACAAAAGATAATCTGAGGGAAGATGTGGCTGGCTGCTGAGTTTGAGGTGATAAAACTCAAAGTCAGGTCCTATGATTCAACATACTGTTGAATGTGGAAATAGCTTTGGATAAGAAGACAGAAGTCTGTTCTCTTGCTTTGGCATAACCACCATTGAAAATCTTGACCTGATGGGCAGCAAATGGCTATGAAGAACAAAAGGGAGAAGACATGCAGCTAGTTGGGAATGGGAGGGGTAGATCTCAGAGGAGCTGGGGTAGGGGTGAGTATGATAAAAATACAGTATAGTATATGAAATTCTCAAGGAAAGATAGAGAAAGAAATGTGAATAAACAATGGCTGCCATCATTTGACAAGGCCATTTGGGTTTTGAAAACATACTTCATACAATCCAGACACCAAGCTCAAAATAACATCTACTACAGAGTGCTGCATGGATGTGACACACATACATGCACACACACACACACACACACACACACACACACACACACTTCTGAAAGCTCAGAGAGAACTGAGTGGTACTCCAAGGATGCTTGGGCTGTCATGGTACAAATTGAAATGAATGAGTTTATGGAATCCTCAGCAGATTTTAAAGCAGCAGAGATGATTGAAGTGGAAATTTCTGGTTTCTCTAACAACTCAGTTGTGTTGTGGGACCCTTTTCTGTCTTATGAAAGGATGTTTTGCTGAAGCAGACACATGAGAGAATGTTTTGCTGAGAACAGATATGTGGTGTTCTTCTGGAAGCTGTCTTATGAGAGGGCATATGATGTTTTGCTGGAGCATGTGCTTGAGAGGGCACATGATGTTTAGAAAGATTATAAATATAACCCCACAGACAGTGAGCAGATGTTCTTGCATTGGCTCACTTTTCAACACTTTGCTGGTCTTCCTTGATTTTTGTCATGAATTACTGGAGAGAAAAGCACCAAAGAACTTCACCAATGAACTTCTCATAGTATTCTGTCTGCTTCTTGGTTCGGCAGAGCCTCATGGTTTCTTCTGGGTCTAACCACTCCTACTGATTAATGTTTAGAATTGCTCTCAAAGAACTACTTCTAAACAGGTCCACACCACCCATTTCCTATTAACCTTTCTTCTCCCCTGCCTTTGATCCCTAGGCTAGAAGGGAGGTTGAAGAATTTAACAACCCTTATTAAAATAGGCTTTGACAAATCTAAGCCTAAAGTTGGAATGGACGGGCAATCTTTTATGCTGATAAAAGAAGATCTGAAGGTGTGATGGCCAGCTTTAATTGTCAACTAGGCACAGACTACAATCTGCAATGCAGTTCTCTACATTGGATTGACCTGTGGGTATGCCTTTAGGGGATCATCATTATTAACTGACAGAAGACCCAACCTGCTGTGGGTTGCACCAGTTACTAGGTAGAGGCTGCACTGTTTGAGAAGCTGAGCAAATAAGCAAGTAAGCAAGAGAGCCTCTATTAGATCAGTACCATCTGCTCTGAACTGAGGGTGTCATGTGACCTGCTGATCGAAGGTCTTTCTTTGACTTTCCACAGTAAACGACTGTAATCTGGCAATAGATATTGACATCATCCCCTTTCTCACTTAAGTGGTATTTTATGTCCCCAGTCAAAATAAAACTAGAACACATGGTCATCCTGCCTTCAATGGCCACTTCGGAACTAGTCTTTGTGTTTTATCAAGGAAAGACTAACTTTGCCATATGCATTAGCCTATGGGTCTGTGTAAAATACAGTTCTTTGACTTGCTCAACAGCAGTCCTCAGCTGCCAACCAGTACAGAGAACTCTTCAAGTAAAAGATGACTCACACAGGAGAGGGCTTGCAGTTATGGGCAACTAGACTGTGCTTTGTCAAATCCTGTCAAATTAAAAACCTTCAGAACCCTAGGTCCCTAGAATCTTTTTGAAAAATTACCAAAGAAAACTATAAATACATTAAGGCCTGGCAGAAATGAAGATATTCTAACAAGACCTGTGTGTCACTCATTCTGACTATCAGATGGTTGAAACAATGAACTTTAAAAAAATGAAGATCTACACAGAATTTTATTCTGGGAGAAGGAAAATGCCCCCAGGAGAGGGGATCTTGTCTTCTGGAAAGAGATTTCATACTGTTCTAACAACTTGTCTGACCACCTTACAAGATGATCCTGAAGCCCAGAAAATGGTGGATCAGTAGTGTGCAGGACCACACCTTGGCCAGGACTGCTCAGATGTGCATTTCCCTGATACAAACTTTGATCTCACTACAGGACCCAGAGGCAGACATGAAGGCTTCCCTGTATCTCTTTGCCCCTCTTCCCAATGTGGTCACACAGAATAAATGTCCTTTTATGCTTTCTACTATTAACTTTGCTCTTTTTATTTCTTTGTATGGGTGTTCTGATACAACTTGGGTACAGGTTATGACCTCCAAATTTGATAAGCAGTAATTCACAGTTGATAAACAGCAATCCCACATATAGTATCTAGGGCAATCAACTCTTTAAATTGTTTCCTAAGATGGGGTTCTCAAACTCAGTTTCAAAAGTAATTAAAACGTGTTGTGAGCTTTACAGAATAGCCCAGTTTATGATCTTTTCAGTGAGTCTTCTCTTGTCTCAATTAGCTAAGCGTGCATTAAAATCCTGGTATTTGAATGCTCTCACCATGAGTTAATCATCCAGGCTCCCACTGTCATGGCACAGTCATTCTGGAGTGGGTTCTTTGGTTTTAGGCAAACACTGTCACAGATTGGGTGTCATCTCCAGGAAAAAAAATGTTCATTTTCCCAGACTGATCATGTTTTGCTGAGTTTGTGGTAAACAAGGCTGATGTCTGAATTGGTTAAAAGTCTTGAAATACTAAGTAATTACTTCTGACATCTGTCTCCCCATCTCAAAGCTCCCTTAGCTTGGTAGTCACAGTGTTGTTGGTTTTCCATTTTAATTTCCTGGGGTTTCTTGAGCCGACACAGAACCCCTTGTGGCTATAGTCTGTGGGAAGAAGACACTCAGAACGAAGAGGCAAGACAAGTGAACAAATGACTCAAGTATTTTCCGACATGTGTTCTCTAGTCATATATTTTTCTGACTATTCTGCCAGACAAAAGTAAAATAGCTCTATTGATCCTTGTTTCACGATAAATTTTCTCTGTTAAATTTGACATAGTTTCATTTTTCTTTAAAAATATTTTATTCTTTTATTCTTTTTAAATTTTTATATCAACAATGTTTGGTTTTATTTTTATTTTAGATTATAACTACATCATTTCACCCTTCCCTTTCTGTCTTTAACCCCTCCTGTGTACCCTTTGCTCTCTTTTAAGTTCATGCTGTCTTTCTCTTCAATTGTTGCCACATATGTAGGTGCGTGGTTTTGTATTCCTATATAGATGATATAGCCTCCTCAGTCCATATGATGTTACTGTGTGTATGTTTTCAGGACTGACCATTTGCTGTTGGATAACCAATTGGTGTACTCATCCCTGGGGAATACTATACCCCTGCCCTAAGCATGCCTTATTTGCCTATGTTGTGTAGGGTTGGGGCCTTCTGGGTTTTCTCTGAGCGTGTGAACCTGTCTATTGGTGTTCGTGTTGATCTCACATTTTGGTAGTCAGGTTGGTGAGATATTACTGTAGCTTCTAACCTTCCCAAGGGACAATCTCACAGCAAATACCTGGTTCTTCTGACTCTTACAGTCTTTTCACCCCTCTTCCACAATGTTCTCTGAACTTAAGATGCAGGAGTTGTGTTGTAGGTATATCCACTGGGTCTGGGCTCCACAATACTGCCTTTTGACTGTTTGTGGTTTTCTATAGTGGTCTATGTCTGTGTAAAAGAAGTTTCTTTGAGTGGGAGAGGATAGTCTGTAGGTATGAGAATACTTTTTAGAATGTTGTGAGATGATTATGTTGGTTTAGTAAAGAAGCAGTTGTAGATTCTTCTTCAAGATTCATGACTTCATTAGCTCTGAGTAGTTGGTTAGGTTTCTAATACCAGATATGTTTTCCCTCTTTTTGAGTAAGTCTTAAGTCCAATTAGAGAGTTGTTGGTTACTACCATGGTATTTGTGTCACCATTGCACCCTTGGGGTTATTGTGACATAGTGGCCATTGTTATCATCCACAGATGTCATAGATATGGTATGGACTGCTGGTTGGTTACCTTTTTTAGAAGCTTTTGTGGTACTTCTTCTGGTAATATGAAAGCTTGTCCTTAGAGAGGAAGCTTTCTAGTCAGATCCAACCTAATACTTCAGTTCCTTGGTTAGGCTTACTCATAATTCTTTGAGGTTACTGAGGCTCTGAATATGTTCATGATCTCGTTCTCTGTATATTTATTATTAATGTATTGAAAAACTATTGAGCTTTGCAAATTGATTTTCTATATCACCACACTGCTGAGATTGTGTACCATTTCTAGAAGTTTTCTGGTAGTGTTTTTGAGATCTCTAATGTATAGTGCTATGTCATCTGTGAAGAAGAATAGTTTGATGTCTTGGTTCCCTCTTTCTACCCCTTTTATTTCCTTTTCTTGCCTTGTTGTTTTTTGTTTTTGTTTTTGTTTTTTTGAGGCAGGGTTTCTCTGTGTAGCTCTGGCTATCTTGGAACTCACTCTGTAGACCAGGCTGGCCTCGAACTCAGAAATCGGCTTGCCTCTGCCTCCCAAATGCTGGGATTAAAGGCGTGCGCCACCACTGCCTTTCTTGCCTTATTGTTGTAGCTACTACTTTGAGTATACTATTGAAAAGGAATGGAGATAGTGGACACCATTGTCCCAAACCTCATGTCAGTGGTATCACCTCAAGTTTTTTTTTCTGTTTAGGATGATATTGGCCATAGGTTTCTCATATATAGGTTTTATTATGTTGAAATATGTTCCTGCTAACCCTACATTCTCTAGGACTTTTTTAATGAAGACATACTGGATTTTGTCACAGGCTTTTTTTGCGTCTGTTTAGATGATCATGTTATTTTCTTCTTAAGTCCAGTTATGTAGTTTATTACATTTATTTACTTTCATATGTTGGACCATCCTGGACTTTCAATGATAAATCCAATTGGTCATGGTGAACAAATTTTTAATGTATACCTGAATTGTACTTACACGCATTTTGTTGAGCATTTTTTACTCTTTGTTCATCTAAGATATTAGCCTGTGGTTTTCTTTTCTTGTTTTGTATTTACTTGATATTAGAGTCATACCGACATCATAGAAAGAATTGGGGAGTGTTCCTTCAGTTTCTATTATTTGAATATTTTAAGAAGGGTTGGTATAGATATTCTTTGATTCTAGACTATGTAAATGAGAGGTTGAGCTATGCAGTAGCATGCAGGTATTCATTGTTCTTTGACAATGGGTGTGATATGATCAGCGACTTAAAGCCTCTGCTTCTCTGACTTCCCATCCAATTGAACTGTAACCACAAACTGGCAGCTAAAATAAACCCTTTCACCCTTGACAATGCTTTTGTTGAGATATTTTATCACAGAAAAAAAAACTAACATGATATGCTTGTATACTGAATTCTAAGAATGAACTTTTTAAAGGTAAATCTTGATTGTACTTTTGATGGTATTGGAAAAACTTGGTTTTATTTTGGAGATATACTAGCAGAAGTTATATTTTGTTTAATAAGTAAATCATTCCAATAGCAAAGTTAATGGCCTATAATTTAAAAATAAATCAGAAAAACAGAGGCAACATGGACTAGTGAATGGGATTTGAAGGAGGTAGCTGATTGCCTGCCTGGGAATATCTTTATATGCTTAAAATGTGGTCTCTGGCAACATGTTTTAAATTTATAAATAACAAAAATTTACAAGACAATTGTATGGACAATTAAATTTTTTTGTGTGTTCTGGTAAGGTAATATGATTTTACTAATTCCACCAAATGAAGATTGTTTTGAGAATATCAATACACATGGCTAGTGAGATGGTTATGTAGGCAAAGGTGCTTCCTGCCAAGCCTGGTGGCCTGACTTAGATTCCTGGAACCCATGTGGTAGAAAAAGAGAACTGACTCCTATAAATTGTTCTTCGACCTACAAATGAACCCAGTGGTACGTATTCATATCCTCACACTGACATGCACAAATAAATACAAAAAAATTTTTAAGGAGTGTCAATATACAAATACAATTTGCTAATAAAGAAAAAGAAATAGCAGCAGTTTAGACATAGGTCCTACAAAAGCAACAATGATGTTATATGTAGACTCATATCTAATAAGAATCACGACATCATTTTTAAAATTGAAGCTTGAGCACTTTTGATGATTGCTGTGATATTGAGACAAGAAAATATTCTGACTCTTTGAAACAAAAGATTTAAAGACAGTAGACTCTGAGTCAAGAAGTGGATGGTCACTCGGTTCTAAAATGATGTTTCTTAGACCTGGTAGGCGGGAGGAAACTGGAGGGGGCTGCTCACAAGAGGCCTCAGGGAAGGCCTCTACAGACTGAAGCTAGAGCAAAGATTTCAGAGAGAAGGAGCTGCCAGGAGCATAGCAGGGAGAGAAGTCTCACTCCCCAGGAAGTAGGAAGATGAAGAATCATATTGAGACAAATTGCATGTTCTTCAGCTCAAAAAGGTGTGCAAACAAGATAGCCACTGTAAACAAGGACCTGGGCCTCACAGCTTTCAGATCCACATGCTGGGTCACAGTGTGATTTCTGGTTTTGTAAATCATCTGGAATTTCTTTATAAAACAGTTCATCAAATGTCAACCATATCTCACACGCACACAAATTAATCTCAAAGTCTTCTGGCATCTTGCTTCACTACACAAGATGCCTGAGTGAGGTTTTCTGCTCTCAAGAACAAGTCTTAGGCTCCTTTCTGAGGGTCCTCTTCCTTCACACACTTGGTGAATATTCATTAAGCACTTAATTGTGTAAACCACAGCAGCATCAGACTTTCCACTGGAGTAAAACCATCTTCACCAACACACAGCCACACTACAAACTTTCCAGGAAATTTAAATATTTCCATAGGATTACATTTCACTGCCCATTTTGTTTCTGTAACTTGGTTGCCTTTCAACAGATGAGAGAAATCCCTCTCAGCAATTGTAACAGATGTTATCATGTGGTACTTACAATATAGGCAAATGGCATTCCTACAGCTTACTATAACATGCCTGCTCCATGTACAACTGGAAACTGTTGTTCTTCAGGCTGCCCTATATGTAACTGAAAGTGGGGAAGGATGGCTTTCTGCTTCAATTCAGTCTACCTCATCAGCTCCTCTCATGTATGCAGTCATGGCTAAGCTAGTATTTGATGCTTGATTGACCTGCTGCTTGGAGCCATGCCTCCCACCCGACTCCTGACAGCTGTGCAGTGCACATTGTCGGTATTCTCTACAAGGATCATCTTCATTCCTAGTCATTGTAATAAAAGATCAGCTCATTTTGGAAACAGAAGATGTGGACCCTCTATTTTTCTTCTGTTCCAAAGAATTTCCCTGTTTAAGACAGGGATCTTATTAAAATCAGTGGTGACTGCTGACTAAAATTTTGGAGAGTATTTATTGGCATTCACCGGACCATTTTTCTCTGGTTGGATCAGGCTGGCTTGGGAGGCCTATGTGACAGTTCTTAAACTATATCCAGGTACTGCTCATTGACGAATGAGACACAGTTGGTTGAGAACAAAGACAGACAGGAATGGCAATGATGTGCGATAATGTTTGTTACACCTCCCTGGTTTTTTGATTTTGATTTTTTGTTGTGGTGGTGGTTCTAAGAAAGCAAAGGAGGTTTTCAAACCCTTGATGCTACCTCAGGCTGTGTCCCAAGCCCACTCCAACTACTATCAACATATCTACTAGCAACATATTCCCTCTTTGCCTTTGAAGCGTTTTTGGCTGATATCTCTAATCTGAGCCCCATATTACTTTTGTGAGACTAACGGATCAAGAACGGAGTATTCTTTTTGTCTAGTGTATGAAGAGCTGAGTTGTGCTGTGCTGTTCTGATGCATATATACCACTATTTCTCGATCATTCTCCTTCTCCCAACCATCCTTCTTATTCCCTTCCCATTGGTCTCTTTCTTCTCTCCATTAGTTCTCTTGCTTTCGAGCCATTTGTATCCCAGTACTCTAGTGCTCTCAGCACACCAATCCTTCAGACACCTTCCCCCTCTCTTAGAGTCACCCTTCTATCTTCAGGTCATACCTGTACACACATATTTATTCTTTATCAGAATCTGGGTTACAGATTCACAGATTCAAATATTTCTTATTGAAAGTGCTCTTTCCAGGAAGCCTTGGTGGTCCACTGCATAGGTAAGTTTACTTTGATATTGATACTCCAAGGTTGTTTCCTTTGTAGCTTGTAATTGGAACAGTTGTACTCTAGGAAGCCATGGAAGGGGATGCTATGGCCATAAGGATTCTAGCTCAGTCCACTCACTCTCTTTCATAAGTTCCAGGCTGATAAATAATCTCATAGTCTCTGGGAGAATCATGGCTCCTATGAGGGCAGCTGTGAAAGCATATTAATAATTACTGCTCATCAGCTTCTACTATGAATAGTAGGATGCTTCTGGAGTCAGGTTCTCTTTTATTTGAGAACTATAATGCTTTCAAATTTCAGGCTTCCTAGGGCCCAATGCAGCTCATTTGAAAAGCCATCTTATTAGTGGCACTGGGGTTTCCAAACATACAACACTTCTGTCCCCTGAAAAGCCTCTTAAGGATATGGGGTCTCTTCTGGGAGTTGTCTTCCCCTCTCCTTCTGTTTGATCATGTTTGGAATTGTTCAGTTTACCAGCTTTGTTCTCCTTTTCTTCTTGGCAGAGTTAAGGAAACTGACATTCCAGATAGTTAGAATTACACATGGGACACCCACCAACAGGAATCAAAACGACAAGGTGAAGAGGGTGTGGCCTCAATAAGCTTGCATAACACATAAAAGAATGTCAGGGTGCCAGGGCCTTTGACCAGCCTGTATATGCTTTTTAATTGGTGGCCCAGTCTCTGGGAGCTCCCTAGGGTTTGGTTTAATTGAGAATGCTGCTCTTCCTATGGAGTCACTCTCCCCTTCAGCTTCTTCAGTTCTTCAACTAATTCAACCATAGGGTCCCTGACTACAGTCCAATGGTTGTGTGTAAGTATCTGTGTCTGTCTCAGTCAGGTTCTGGTTGGGCCTCTCAGAGGACAGCCATGCTAAGCTCCTGTCTGTAAGCACATCATAGCATCAATAATAGTGTCAGGCTTTGGTGTTCCCTGATGGGACAGATGCCAAGTTGGACCACTCACTGGTCTGCCCTTCTTTCAGTTTCTTCTCCATTTTTGTCCCTGCAGTTATTTTAGACAGGAACAGTTCTGGGTCAGAAATTTTGACTGTCGGAACCCTGTCCTCTTGACATCCTGTCAAGCTACTGAAGGTAGACTCTCCAAGTTTTCTCTCCCCACTTTTGGGCATTTGGACTAAGGTCACCCCATTGAGCCAGGGAGAGGATGTGCCTAATCCTGAAGAGACTTGAGGACACAGGAAAGGAGGATGCTTGGTGGAGGAGGAGAAAGAGAGCACCCTCTCAGAGACAAGGGTGAAGAGGAATGGGATGAGGAACTGAGGGGGGACCAGGGGTGTGGGCCACTTATGGAATGTAAATAAATATAATAATAATAATAATAATAATAATAATAATAATAATAATAAATGTCAGGTGTCTCTTCCTGATTCTCTAGGGGTGGATCACTATGCTTGACCAATACCTATAAAGCCTATCACTCTCTTTGCAAACTCTTGGTATTAAATTTATAGAGCAAATGCCTAGCTTGAAGTTCAGTCTCATTCACAGTTCTCCCCATATACATAGACATTTTGGTTTTCCTTTTCTGAATGGCTATGTCCTCAATCCTTAAAAGATGGAGACAATGAATTAAAAAGAACATGTAGAAAGAAAAGGAAATCACAGCTACAGTTGGCCTTCCTCCTAGATGCTTTAGCTTGAGCATGGAGGTCTAATGTGTATGAATATTTGATGCTGAAAATTTTTGAAGCTTAGATACATCATTTCCCAGATGAAGAGAGTATAATTTAAGAGATTGAATTAGAATTTCCTTGAAAGGAATTGTTGACATATTCCTATTGGATTTCTCTATTGTATGTGTAAAGATAGCTGACAACTGATAGTCTATAGGCTGACAGATGACCTCATATTTGGAACAGTATCTGTCTTCTCTAACACTGACATGATATATGGTAAACAGTACAGTGTTCTTAAGGAAGCCCCACTCTTCAAGAAACAAAGTACAACAAAACAAAAAAAAAGCATTTAAATTTTAAATTATTATTGTATGTATACTTACGGTCACTTGATCTTTGACAAAGGAGCTAAAATCATCCAGTGGAAAAAAGACAGCATTTTCAACAAATGGTGCTGGTTCAACTGGCAGTCAACATGTAGAAGATTGCGAATTGATCCATTCTTATCTCCCTGTACAAAGCTCAAGTCCAAGTGGATCAAGGACCTCCACATAAAACCAGATACTCTGAATCTAATAGAAGAGAAAGTGGGGAAAAGTCTCGAACATATGGGCACAGAGGAAAAGTTTCGGAACAGAACACCAATGGCTTATGCTCTAAGATCAAGAATCGACAGATGGGACCTCATAAAATTACAAAGCTTCTGTAAGGCAAAGGACACTGTCAATAGAACAAAAAGGCAACCTACAGATTGGGGAAAAGGTCTTTACCAATCCTACATCCAATAGAGGGCTAATATCCAATGTATACAAAGAACTCAAGAAGCTAGACTCCAGAGATCCAAATAACCCTATCAAAAAATGGGGAACAGAGCTAAATAGAGAATTCTCAACTGAGGAAGCTCGAATGGCTGAGAAGCACCTAAAGAAATGTTCAACATCCTTAGTCATCAGGGAAATGCAAATCAAAACAACCCTGAGATTCCACCTCACACCAGTCAGAATGGCTAAGATCAAAAACTCAGGTGACAGCAGATGTTGGTGAGGATGTGGAGAAAGAGAAACACTCCTCCATTGCTGGTGGAATTGCAATCTGGTACAATCACTCTGAAAATCAGTTTGGCAGTCCCTCAGGAAAATAAACATAATACTACCTGAGGACTCAACTATTCCACTCCTGAGCATATACCCAGAAGATGCTCCAACATGTAATAAAGACACATGCTCCACTATGTTCATAGAAGCTGGAAACAACCCAGATGCTCCTCAACAGAGGAATGGATACAGAAAATGTGGTACATTTACACAATGGAATACTACTCAGCTATTAAAAACAATAACTTCATGAAATTCACAGGCAAGTGGATGGAACTTGAAAATATCATTCTGAGGGAGGTAACTCAATCACAAAAGAATGAACATGGCATGTACTCACTGGTAAGTGGATATTAACCCAAAAGTTCAAAATACCCAAGATTCACTTCATAGCAACCGTTGGGCTGAATGTGAAGTCCCAGATGGAACAGTTGGAGAAGGGACTGAAGGAGCTGAGGGAGTTTACAACCCCATGGAGGGAGCAACAGTGTCCACTGGCCTGACCCTTGATGCTCCCATAGACTGGATTACCAACCAAAGAATACCCATTGTGCTGGCCACATATGTGGCAGAGGAGGGCCTTGTTAGCCATCAGGGGGAGGAGTGGCCCTTGGGCCTGAGGGTGTTAGAAGCCCCATTATAGGGGAATGCCAAGGAGGAAAAATGAGAGTGAGTGGGTGGGTGGGTAGGGGAATACCCTCATAGAGGCAGGGGAAGGGGGAAGGGGATAGGGGATTCCAAGGGAGACTTGGAAAGATGGAAACATTTGAAATGAAAATAAAATATCAAAAAAAAGAAGAAGAAGAAAGATCATCATGTATAGGCGCTTGTCATTCTCTTTTTCTGTGAATATTCAAAATCAAGCTGTCAATGACACAGAATGGGAAGGACCAGTGTGAGAGAGAACAAGTGTGAGCCAGCAGGGCAACCCAGTCACTTGTCACCCTTGCAAAGTAAATGGAAAAGCAAGTGAAAAAATAAAATCTGAGTAAGACTGATTTTCAGGTACAGTAACTTGTGGTGGTGTTAGCACAAATAGAAATATTGGTATGTTTTTGAAATCACAGAATAACCCTTTATATTTTCTTATAACTCAAGCTTCTTTTACAGAAATGTCTGATGTCCAAGACGAGTAAATAGATCAATACAGAAAGCTATAATTTCACTTTTATCTTCAGACAAATGAGTACAAAAGAGAATCGTTTTTGGTGCCACTTGGTGCCATCTGTTGACTAAATTATTGATACCTTCTGGAACCCATGGAGGTTGTTAGTTTCCTCTGGTAGCAATTGGAAAGCATCGGTTTGCAAGTTCTGCTTCCTGTAATATCAGTTTGATCTACTTTCTATCATTAAAAACTGTATTACAGAAGAGCGCATTAAATATTCAACAGAGGCTAATTAGTTGTCCATGTTTTATGTGCAGTAATAACACTGGAAACCTCTTCAAATTTATTAACTATGTGCAGACTGGTGCAGAACAAACTGGTTTTCTGAACTTAGCAACTAATTCACAGGAACCAAGTAACTTGTGGGCCCCTGTAGACTCCTGAGTTTTCTTCAAACAGCCATAACATTTGGTTGTTGAATCAAGAATGAATCAGAGGGTTAGAATTTTCTTTTGCTGAGGTGTAGATTCTCCCAGTGACAGTTTCCAACAAATCAGAACAATCAGCAACACTGTGGAGGAGAGTCTACTAGTAGAGACCAATGCTTCCAATATGACAGACTTGAAGTAAGCTACTTTGTTATTTCCAGACTCAGGGACATTTGAGAAGTCAGACTAGAAGGTTTTAAACTCAATCTCTCAAAAATTCATCATTATATTGTGTTTAAACACTCTATGCACACTATCTAAAATGTTTATTATTTACTTTTAATTTTATTTGTATGGATATTTTGCTTGTATTTATGTTTGTTCTCATGTATGTGGTGCCCAGAATAGCCAGAAGAAGGCATTGGATTTCCTGCAGCTGGAGTTACAGATTATTGTGAGCTGCAAGGTGGGTGCTGGGAACTGAACTCTGGTCCTCAGCAAGAGCAGTCAGTGCTTTTAACTGCTGAGCAAACTCCCTAGCTCACCATACATATTTTTGAAAGGTGTGCTTTGGGTAATGGAATATTTTATTTTCACAAATAGATAATAATTTGGGTCCCAAAAGGCACAATTTTGACCATGCCATTTGATTTATTCTTATTCTTATTCTTAATTTATCTTTTGGTTTTTTGAGACAGGGTTTCTCTATATAGCCCTGGCTGTCCTGGAACTCACTCTGTAGACCAGGCTGGCCTCAAACTCAGAAATCCATCTGCCTCTGACTTCCAAGTGCTAGGATTAAAGGCATGTGCCACCACTGCCCGGCTGATTTATTTTTGAAAAATTTCAATCTGCTAAATAAGAAAGCCAGGTACCAAACCAGATGTTTGAAAATGAATACTGTGTATTTGATATCTTTGCTACAGTCTTTGAATTCTAACAGTTAAACCACTCCCATTGGAAGAAGATGTAACCTTTTCTGATTCTAAATACTTGACAAAGGTCTAGCTTTTCCAGGCAGAGAAAGCTGAAGAAAGCTTGACATTTAGCACAATACTGACAGAGCACAGAAGAATGTTTTCAAACAAAACTGGAGTTCCATTAAGTTCCTTGTATCCCAGGGGATGGCTGCTATGAGTCTTGGATGCTAGGCTAAGTTTTTCCATTATGAGTTCTTTGGGATAAGTATTTTCTGTCTGGCAGTAAAATAGTCCTATGTTCTTGTGACTTTCACTAGAATATTCAAAGGAAACATCATTTGATATTTTGTATCACTAGACTACTCTGACATAGAAAAGTCAGGATTAAAGTGTTTTCTTTGTGTTGCAGTATTGTTTTCTCTTATGGAGACATTAACACATTGGGTTGGGGATACATATCCGATGGTGTTTTGGAGTTTGGTGAGCAGGTCCAACGCTGTATTTAATCTGCATTATCACAGGAGAAAATGTTCAAGCAAGGTACTGGTGATGTGGCCTCTAGGTAGAGCACCCACTTAGCATGTTCCAGGTCCTGTTTAATCACCAGTATGGAAAAAGAGACTTTTATAAGTGCTCACATTTTTGTCTATCAGGAGATTGCATTTAGAGTAAAATGTATGTAGAGACCTTAGCACATCTTGTTCATAAGTAGTGATATTTTATAAGACATCTTTTATAAGACATTGTCATTACAAGACTGAGTCACTGAGGAAGAGGAATAAGAACCCTCTAATGACTTAATTTCAATCTCCTTAATGTAGAAAACTATTCCTCTCAGATCTAAAATAAAGAACAGTATCAAATTAACAGATACAAAATATTTACAAGACATACAAAGGATACTTTATAAAAATTCAAGTTAACAAAATACTCTAAAATAAAAATTTAGACTTTCAAGAAGACACGTATGTTATTTATCAAATAAAATAATGTCATTGAATAAAATAATGAACTTTCACGATGTTTATACATCACCCAAAAGAGAAATTAAAACTATTTCTTTGAGCAAATACTGTTTATGTTTTTAAATTAGCCAGAAGAACCTTCATAACGACAGTCTTTAAAAATCACAGCAAAAGAAACTTATATTTGATAAGAAAGACTGGGGGAGTCAGAGCAGTGGTTAAGAGCACTTGGCCTGCAACATGAATTTTCTGTACCTGTGTAAATATAATGCTGTACATGCCAGCATTTTAGGGTTTAGAATAGGGTTAGTCAATCCCAAGGACTTGCCAGCCATCCTGACTCTATGTTCATTGAGAAACCCTGTCCCAAGGCAATAGAATGGAGGCAACAGAGGACATCTCCCAACAACCTGCACTGGCATTCACACCCATGTGCACACACATGCATGGCTATCAAACCTCCATCCCCATAACTCACCCTGAGACTTGACATTTGATAAAAAGGAGAAACTATCCAAAAGCATGGTTCTTCCGAATCTATTACATGAAAAAAAAATGTTATATAAAATTTATTGTATATGTTAACAGGGTCTGTAAAAACAAGCTCAAATTGCTCCTGATGATGGATGGTGTATGTCAACAACAGTCTTAGGGAAGATTTTGAATAAACCATAAGTAAAATAGTCTCATTTGTTGCTGTCCGAAGGAGCTCCTTGGTCTGTAGGTTGTTATGGAATCACAGCACTTAATCTGATGGCTATTTGGGACTAGGTATAAAAGAAGCCTGTTGGCAGGAGTTAGCCAGTTGGTCCGGCAAGAAACAAGTCATTATGATCCACTGTCAGGAAGAAGAACATTTAAAGCTCACCAGAGAATCATGGGTTAGCAGAAGGTACTAGATCCCTATATTCCCTAGCTCTCAGATGGTGCTTGCTCCTCTAGGCACACTCAGTTAAATACTGGATTGAAAACATAGCTGTGTGACTGAACCTATTCTCAGAAAGGTAGGGAACTCAGAGACAGGGCTATACATTAGATAAGACTTTGCATACTGAATCTATAGGATGGAGAATATAGAGAGGTAATACTGATGGACTTCTACCAGGAAGCCTTAACCTTCCTGAAGATCTCAGCCAATAAAAAATTGAGGGGGTGGGCCAATGAAACAGAGAACTATAATAACCACTCCTTTGAACCAAATTGGTACTAGCCAATTTTGCCTTTTATCTAGGTCAAAGTTAGATATTGTAAGACTGTAAGAAAGCTTGCTTCACTTTTACTGCTTTGATTATCCTGGGCTCTGATTCTCCAGTTCTGACCCCAACTTCATCAATCTTTGGTGCTCATTCCCCCTATGGCATTTGCGTCCATTTAAGATGTGGGAACCTTGAAAATTCTGAACCCTAGGCTGGTGGGAGATTCTGGTCACCTCAGATGAGTAGACTGTTACTTAACACTTTTGATCACAGATCAGTTACTTAACACTTTTGAAGAAGAAGAGAAAGGTCAGGGACTCCATACATCTTTCCTGGAATCTCTTCTTTATTTAAACCTTTCTGAGGAACATTTTGTATCATAGGACAGGGTTTGTAATAATTAAAAAACTGAAAGGATTACACACTTAGAATGCCTGGTAGATATATTCTTGAAAATAATTTAGCTTTTCATAGAAAAAGAAATTTACTCTGTTAAATCATTTTTAAATTAATCTGTTTATCTTCCTACTTTCGAATCTAATTCATCTCTCCAGTAACTGCTTCCTAAGTGCCTGACAGTCCCAGGAGACCAGGGACAAGAAGAGGCACAAGCTTCAGAGAGGCTTTCTTCTTATGCATGGGGCCTAAAGAAAAGGTCCCTCATTGGATGAGTGGCTGGTGTATGCTAGGAATATCAAAGGAGCCATTGGCTTGACATGTTCTATACCAGGGTGACATCAATGCAGGGAACTAAAACAACACACATTAGTCACTCTACAAACTTGAGGCCAGAAGTTTAAATTGCATTAGATAAGATAAGGTCAAGGAGTCAGCTGCCAACCCTCATCCTCGGGGATCTATGAAAGTCCATTTTGTTGCCTTTCTCAGCTTCCAGAGGCCTTCCATGATCCTTGCCTCGTGCTCTCTCACATCATCACTTTTTAAAGGGTTATTTATTTTATTATTTTATGTGTGTGACTGCCTTGCCTGAATGGGTGAGTGTCAGTTTACCAGGTATATGCCTGTTTTCTGTGGAAGTCAGAAGGAGTTGGATCCCTTGCAACTTGAGCTGCAGATGGTCAGAAGCCTCCATGTGGGTGCTGGAAATTGGATTTGTGTTCTCTGCAGAACAGCCAGTGCTCTGAGCCATCTCTGCAGTAGCCCTGTCCCTCCATCTTTACAGCCAGGAGAGTCTCTCTCAGATCTGATCTCTGCTTCCATCATTGCATCTTCTATCTGACTCTCGTGCATCTGCCTCCCATGTAGGCATATATGTGACTCTACTGAACTCAGCTAGATAATCCAGGCTACGCTCCCATCTTAAGATCAGTAATCACACTTGCAATGTTTCTCTCACTTGTGATATACCCTAATTGCAGGTGGACTGGGGAGATGTTCCACTGGGTAAAAGCACTTGTCATGCAAGCAGCAGGCTTAAGCTCTCAAACCTGAGTAACAGGAAGGAGAGAGAAGTGACTGTACAAGAAAACAAACACTAATACAAGCAGAGATGAGGAAGGAGGCAGTCACCAGTGATGTGAGTTGTTGGTGATAAATAGCCAGAGTCTCATTAATGCAACTAGGAATTTTTTTTGTTTTTTGTTTTCTTGTTTAAGTATTTTTTGTTTGTTTGTTTGGTTTAAATTTAAGCAAGAAATTTACATAACCTAATTTGTGTCTGCTGTAGTGGCCAAAGAGCAAATAGAAAGGCTTCCTTGTTTTCTACATTTTCATCTGTTCCATTGGAATAGAAAGTGCTCCCTAAATGCAATAAGTAATGATC
This sequence comes from Rhynchomys soricoides, assembly GCA_019843965.1. Classification (NCBI taxonomy): domain Eukaryota; kingdom Metazoa; phylum Chordata; class Mammalia; order Rodentia; family Muridae; genus Rhynchomys; species Rhynchomys soricoides. The sequence goes on from JADRCH010000235.1 coordinate 2,184,208, forward strand.
AAGCTGATGTTTCAGAGATAAAATACTTTCTTTTACTAGGGTTACTGTAAAAAGAACATTGACTTTTAGCCACTATGCTAGGATACTTATCAAGTTTGGGAGACTAATGTCACAGTACACATAAGATTTTTTGTGAGTTTAGAGTTCATGACAAACAGAAAATTCACAGGCTGCTGGGGTCTGTTAATTGAAAAAAAATAATTCCTGCATGATGTGACCTTATATAACTAATGCAGTGGCTCCAAGGCCATAGCATGATACTTCTTGGCTGCTTCAGATTTTAATATGATGGTTCTGATTACCTTACTTAGTCGAATGGTCCCAAAACATGTAAAAACCCACCTGATGCTCAAGCACTTGGTTTTATGGTGAAATAGTCATGTTTGAGGCTGTAGATTGGTGGCCCTGAATGTTTAGGCCCTGGGATGTATTTATGCAGTGTGTCTGTAAACTTTCTGCCTAAAACTGAAGGATGAGATGGATCCCATGTGTGGGTGTCAGTGGCTTCCACACGCCTCATGCCTGCTGCTGAGGAGCAGTTTTGGAGAGAACTTGAGGGAAGACTATCTGTTGAGTGTGACTGTGCCTCCTACTGTTCCAACAGGAAGGTCCTGTATGTGGTGGCAAGGCTTCCCTGTATTTGGCATCCAGGTGACTTCTCACAGAAGCTACATTCCTTGTTAGGACAGAGGATCTATTGCTACCTGTGCTGACAGCTGATTGTTGACCATCATTCTAAGAAAAATAGTACCCAAGTGGCTTCTGAATGATTTTGCACTGCTCGAACTTATAACATTGAAGAGAAGAGAAGAGGGTTTTGTACCAAAGTATAGGCAGGGACATCTGCCATGTGGAGGTTCCTCACCTTCTTGTAACTGGTATTGTGTCCCATCAAACAGCCCCAGGACACATCTGGCCTGTGCACATCCTAATGTATGAGATGTGGTTTACACTAAGCTACTCTGTGATTTGACCTGGCTGATGAGGACACCCAGTCCTGAACAAATGAACACCAGCTTATGAAAACTGTAAATAAATGTATGTACAGTTAAGGTTAGACACACTGAAATAATGAAGAAATAAGGAGCCTTCAAGGCAACAATCTGCCATGTCTCCTGTCCCAATGCTTTCATGGTACTGCACATTTTGACAAAGAGACAGGCATGGATGGAAGCAATCAGCCTCGCATCAGGAGCCTTTTCTTTAGTCACTTTATAGCATCAGGGTGCTTAAAACTGACAGTCTTCTAGATTCTTGGGAAAGTTCACACATGTGAAGGCCTTTGAAACAATTGACTTTTGAATCTCTCAACAGAATTTGAGATCTCGTGTGTTAGGAATGTGCAGCCTCTCTGGATAGCCAGTTCTCACCTAGTGGTTAAGGAGTTTGGCTCCAAACCACCCCGCTCATTGTTTTTATACCCACAGTGTGAAAGAAAAACTAGCTCTGTGCCAACCCCACATCATATAAAGCCCTAGCAATGTGCAGAGTGTGACTTAAGAGCCCATAATGGATTTCTCATGAAGGTAAGGAAAATGCATTAAGGAGATTAATTTGTGTTTGGAGAGCCTCCCTCTCTACAGCCAGAAATATTTGTTCTGCTAAGTGTGGTTTGCCGATACACTAGATAGCCCTGCACCCCAGTAACAGCACTGTAATTGGCATTGCTATATTTTCTGCAGATGGAGCATTGGTGAATTATTAAACAGATCTTTCTCAAAACGAAATGCTGATTTGGTGCTGAAACTTTCTTTTGGCAATTATTGTAGCTAAACGTTTTTAAGAGGGGGCTAGCCCAAGCCGAAGGCTGAATAATTTTTTCAGGAATTCTTTGTGTGTGTGTGGGGGGGGAGGTGTGCCCCTGCGTGTACATGTGAGTAGATGTGAAATGCTACTTTTGTGCACTCAGGTAATGTTCATTTGCTGTTATTCAAGAAAAGCTTTTTAGAAAAGAGTTGGTAATGTTTGTAGTATGTTCTTTAATTGCTCAGCCTTATGGCGTGGATATAAAATGGTCCCCATGCTTTGCAGGCCTGGATCACAGCTGGTGCCACTGTCTGTGAAAGTTGTGAACTTGTAAAAGTGGAGTTGAGGTATAAGAAGTGGTTCCAGGGATATGGACCTTGGTGGTGATAGCCTTTTCCTGATTCTGACCGGACAGTTTCTGCATCCTGACTCACTCATGTGTGGACAAGTAATTGTGATCCTAAAATGGAGCTTCTAGCCACTCCCACTGCACTTGGTCCTCATCTCTATTATGATGGACTGCTTCACCAAATTGTGAATGAAAACAAACCCATCCTCTTTTAAATTGGCTCTCCTCATCACAGTAGTGAGAAAAGCAACACATGTTTAGCAACACCTGGATTTAGTCATTCGATAAACTTATTTGAGTTATATTCTGTAATGAGGAATTTAAAGAAAATAAAATGGCCCCTTTATAATTCAAATAATTTGAGTCCTATACACACATGCAATGAGAAGGAGCTAGAGTGTACAGCTTTATCCTTACTCCAAGTGACAGTTCCAATGTTGAACTAAGTGTGCCAGTTCTCTCAACATTGTTCACTGAAACCAACCAAGGTAACTACAGAGTCTGGCTGTCTATTGGGGGATTCTCCTGTGCCTGGTCTGGGAGGGCCGAAGATTAAAACTGGTTACTGCTGGTAGTTCCAACATCTAGCTGGAGGAAAACAAAGACCTAGCAGAAGCCCCTGCTAAATTCAAACTGGGGGTAGGAGGGATGGGAGGGAAGGAGCCAGCTCAATGACTTTAATTTCTTTCCTCTGCTACTACTTCCAACCAACATGGCCTCACTTCTGCTTGGAGATTTCCTGTGTCTTACAGCTGCAAGTCCAGCTGTACATGTCCAGGATATAAGCCTCCAGTTTTCATAGCTGCTTTGTGCATAAGAATCTAAAGGGGCTAGAAATGCTGCACATGTCTGTCCAGGGACATCAGGGTACAAGCGCATCCCCTTGTGACAGATCTGCCCCTCTCTCAGCTTCGATCCTCATACAGAGACCATCCCCTTCCTTGAAAAATGGTGACTTTGTTCTCACTCGTTTGAAATTTCTCAGAAAGACAGTAGCAGTCCTGGAAGGGCTTACAAGGACTCTGGTAGAGCATATTGCTGGGAAGCCAGAAGAAAATGGGCTTTATCCACCTGTTTACTGTCTTCTCAGACAGAAAGGAGGTACATTGAAGGAAACATCAGATTCCACACACTCATCTTAGGTCTGGCATATCCATATAGAAGCCACACCCCATCAGCAGCTTAGCTGATATCCCTACCAAGCCAGAAGCAAAATGAGCACAGACTATGCATCACAGATCAGATTAAAATAAAGAACAAACACTGAAGAGTCTGTTGGGAAGTCTTATGATCTGGGGTCCCTGTGTTCTAACCTCCCTTCAATAAATGAGTAGCATCATGTCTAAATGACAGGTGTTTGAGAAAGCTTCTTGCTTTGGGTGAGCTCCTGAAGAAGAAAAGTGATCCCAAGGCTCTTGATGGAAAGAATGGCATTAGATACATATCATGCTGTAAGACCTATCTCTTCCTAGACATTAGACATGCAGAAAGCAATAAGGGTCACTCCCTTGATGGAAAGAGTGATGTTAGATGTATAGAGTGTTGTAAGACCTGTAAAAACTTCTAAACACACACAACAAAAAGTAACCTCAGAATAAGAACACTGTTGCTAGAATTTCTTGATGTTTGCTCAGGCTATGTTGGAATAACTGAAAATTGAATAATAAAATGGTTACGAGTGTAGGTTTCCCACTCATATTAAATTAAAGTGATTTTAAGTGACGTTGTGAAGTCTCTATGCCAACTCCCTGTCTAGGAGTTTTATCTGGGGTGTAGTATGGTTGTACTCCATGAACTAGTCCATAGCTGAGCTCAGAGCTTTGTGCATTGTCTGATACTATACATTGCTGTTACACACTTTACTAATCAGTTCCCAATCTAACTTTGTAAGGGAACCTCTTAACCCTGTTTTTTGCCAACATACTGCAAAATACTGCAGAATAATACATAATAGAAAGTAGCTTTTCTCACTAGGGGAGTTCTCCATTTAAAAAAAAATTCAGTTCAACAAATTCACAGGCTTTAACGAAAGATGGGTTTTTAAAATGTTGGCAGAAGGCCTGGGATTTAAAAATAATAATAATCATTCTTATCACACTTTCAATCCCAGGACCCACTGCACTCACTGCCAAAACATGTCTTTGTTACCATGGAGACCCATGGAGATATTCATACATTAAATAACTGTCGTTGCCCAGCCAGGATAGAATTGAGGACAATGTCCTCTGTTTACATTTTAGAAATAGACCTTGTTTCACCAGACAGTAGACTGGAAGTTGAATATGGAGTGGCTTTTATAAATGCCACCATCAAGAAAAAAGTTGGTTCTTGAAATACAGACATTGTATCAGTGGATGAATGGGACATTATTAGAAACAACTTTTCTCTTATGACTGTTCTCGTATATCATTTTTAATCTAGATAACTCTTGGACTTCTTTTTTTTTTTTTTTCTGGATACTCTGACCAAAATAGCTTCTTAGATCTTAATACCCCAACCAATTTTCATCCATGACGTATTTTTTATCACGCTAATATGTTCAGAATTATAAAATAATAGCTCAAAGTTCTTTTGAGGCAAATCTCCCACTTTCTATCAGTGGTGTGTGTGTGTGTGTGTGTGTGTTTATGTGTGTGTGTGTGTGTTGGTGTGTGTATTCATGGCGTGTGTGGGACTTAGTCAAGAGAAAGATTAGTCTCTTCTTGTCCAAAACACTAACATTTTGAGCCCCTCAGTTTATCTTCTGTAATACTCTCCTGGGTGACAAGACCAGTGGTTCTCTTGCTGTGCTTTCTGCTCATGTGTTTTTGAGCCTCTCAGAGTTGGTAAGTAGGTAAGTAAGTTGGTAAATTCTGGTTTCTGAGCTTTAGCTTGAGGTGTTTTTCTTTTCAATTTTGTCCTGTGTTTGGGCTGACGGTAGATATCTCTTGTTACATAGGACAGGGCAAATATTTCTAAATCAGGTCTTTCACTACCGGAATGTTCTGCTTTGTCACACTAACTTTTGTTTGCATTCTTCTAGTTAGTTGAAGGGGATCCAGTAATTTTTGTTTCTTTTGCTCTGAGAGGAGAATATGATACATCTTTTGAAAAGGTTTAACAAAACTCTAACATGCTGAGCCCCATAGGTATTTTGAGTCTTATATTTTCTTTATTCTTATATTTCTTCAACAGAAGTAGTAAAAGCAACAGTTAATAACTGGGCAACTTCTACACCTCCAGCATAGTGCTCAAGTATACACAGTAACCCCTGAGACATGGAGGGAATAAATACTTAGAAACACCCTATAATATGCACTCAGAGAACGGAGCCTGAGGACCACACACTGGAAGCTTCAGCCAATGTTTCAGGAAGTTAATCCCTCCCAGCCCATTGGTCCCGTCTCATCTTTTTCCATTTGTGCTTTCTGCAAGAACCTACCTCAGCCCTGCAAAAAGCTGCCATTAGTAAATCTTATTATTTCAAGAAAACTGTTCATGTAAGAATCTGGGAAATGGTTTTGGCCAATTGAAAATATTCTGCTTTCTCTTTACAAACTGCAAGAGCGACTCCTCCCACCTGTCAGAGCTACAAATATTCCACAAGAGGGGCTAATCACTTTCCCAAGCTTGTGTGGCAGGCTCAGGCTGTCCTAGCAATATACAATGTAGACAAAGACGCATGTGCTGGGCAAAGGGACTCATTAACTTTGTGGTGATTTGCGGCTCAAAGTAAGGATCCCATGCGAAATGCAGAAAGGTTACTCAACTCTCATTTTAACCAACATTTCAAAATGTTAAAGTAGACTTGTTTTCTTTTTAAAAGGAGAAGGGGAATAGAGATAATTCCTGCTAATAGTGTCAAATACACTAACAGGCAGACATTCGGGAATAAAGAACATTCTCGTGTACAGCCTTTCAAGGACTTTAAAGTGTCTCACATAAATGTATGCGCCATTAGCATTCACTCGCTATAAAAGCTTTGATCTTCCTTTAAAAGAAGCATGGGGAAAAGAGGAATAAAAAAAAAAACGGAACAGAGAAAGCATAGCTGTCAGCAGTTTGAATGCTGCCAATTATCACACCACTTATAAAGAGCTAATTAAACTCGATTGCTTCCCAGAAGAATCGGCTCTCCTCTTTTTACAGGCTCTTTTTATTTGTACTGTAAAGAAACTTGATTATCGATAAGACCCACATCGCAAGCTGGATTGGTAATGTTTCTTTTACCTCGCTCAGGCCCAGGATGTATGCCATTTCTGGCTTTGGAATTCTACTCTCAGATTTTAGCTTTAAGACTGCTTTTGACCATCTGCAAATGAAATGCAGTTATAAAGTTCGTATGTATAGGATGAACCTATATATTTCTGCGTGTTCTACCAACACATTGGAATAGTTTAACATTTCTAGGAAATATTCTGTAGCCATAAACCCAAGACTGTAAGACCCAAAGGCCATCTTCCCCTGGCCTTACCTCCCACTTCCTCCACTCATCCAGCTGGCCCCACTTAAAACACACTTCCTAATGTCTCCTCAGGGTCTACATCATTGTGTGACCTCATTTCTTCTCTCGGGAATCACAAGAATCCACTTTCCATGGCTGCTTCTCCACTGTATGGTAAAGGGTCTCTCTGATAGCAATCTTCTAATTGGAAAGTAAATAATTCTGATTTTAACATATTTTCAATGGCGAAATGAAACAAATTTATGATGCAATAAAAAATTACAGAGCAATTATCTGCAGTTTTCACTCAGAACGTCCATCTCATGATGAGTGCTGAAAGACAGCCACCATGTCACGACATCTATGGTAGGGAACAGTCACCCGTTGCTCTGTAAACCCAGTCTTCCTCCCAATGTTCTGCTTGCTCTCTACAGGATGCTCCTTTCTTGTTTACAAGTGCTCTGTGTAAACTCTTCCCGCGAGCCTTTGTTTATGTGTGACAGACACACTGCCTCCTCTGTAGCCCACTTTCGAAAACCCTCTTTATTTCTTGAGACGGATGTAAAATGTTGAGTCCAATGCTGCATCACACTGTTTTTTTAAGGTGATCAAATGGCACTCTAAGTTGTTTTTCCATGTTCCAAGAGTGTGAAGACATTCTTGCATGACATATTATACACATACCATCATTTCAAAAATCACAATCGGGCCTGCAATTTACCCTAAACTGATTTTCTCAGCCAACTTTTGTCTTCATTGATTTCCAATTTTCTCTTAGAAGTCTCCCTTTTCTGCTTCTTCTCTGTTATTTTTCTCTCCTTTCTCCCTTTATCATAATTTCATGTTTCTTGTTCTCTTCGTCTGTTTTCTTTATAGTTTATTCTGGGTCTCCTCTCCCTTAATTTTGTGTTGTTGCTTGTGCTGTCTCTAATTCTTTTCATCTTTGTTTGGCTTAACTCTTTTATTTTATTTTTCTGTATCTTATTTCATTCTACATGTTCTAAACCGTTCATTTTCCATTGTTCCTGCTGCTATTTCATTGTTTTTAATTTTTGCTTTTTGAGGAGCTAAATTGAGCCCAGACCAACTTAGCACATGTAGGATGGGTTCTCTGCCACTGAGATGCATTCCCTGCCCTGCTTGGGGGGGCGCTATGCCTAACTGCAGACCCAAGCTACTCCCACCCCAAACCTGGCAGATCTTTCAACTTAGAAACAGAAGGAGCCAAGTCCCCCCAACTGATGATAAAACCACACGTTGGCACAGCTAAGAGGGCCTGACATGCTGGCTTTAGATGAGATTAGAGAGGCAGTGCTTGCCAACTAAGAGGCCACGATAACCTCTGGCTTACTGCAGATTTCAAGGGTTTAGGCTGTAGGAGTGAGGCATCTGACTTCCTCCATATAGTTTTCACAGGGATTACCACAGGTGGTGGTGGGGAGAATTCATGTAGGAGGTAGAAGGGAAGAAGGGTTAGCCAGGAATTGTTGCAATAGCCCCAGAGAGGTGATGTTGGCCTGAACTAGAGTGTTCCTGGAGGAAGGTGTGGGCTGTGGTTGTTAGACACAGTTAGAATTTCAGTGCTATACTTCAGTGGCCCCAGCTGAGCTCTGTATGCTTCACTCTCCTCTCAGGAAATGCTAAGCCTGTGCTTTGAATGTTGAAGTCACATGTCATCAAAAGCTCCCTGTTGCCGGCACTGGCTCCTCAGCATCCCTGTACCAGTCCCTTATCAAGGCAGCCTCCCACTTACTTCTGTGGAGACCTCTGAGTCGAGTGCTGTGTTGTGTTTGCTTTTATCATTTAGCACAATAAATGTGTACAGCTGTCTCAGTTTTCTTCATTTTTGTTTAGGTCTTTACTGCCTGGAACAGAAAGAAAGAGAGAAATTTTGAAGATGCAGAGAGTTCTGTTCCTTCTGTGGTCAAGACTCATCATTACCTGCTTCTTCAGCAGGGAGCTGGAGTTGAGGTCCCCTGACCTTCTCTGAGGCCCCCTGACCTCAAATCTTCCTTTCTTCCTGTCCCTCCATACCCACCTGCCATCTTTCCAGGCACAAATTCACCTCAGATGTTGATAGTTTTCTCTGTTTGAAATCACCTATCCCAAGAAAGACACATGAGGGGCTCTCTCAAACTTGTCAGACCATAAGCCCAGATTCTGTGCCCTCCTCTTAGGCCCCAGGACTGAAATAGAAACTTCCAGACACCTCTGCTTCTTCCTCTCTGCCTGGTACAGTGTGAATTTGCTTAGTTTCTTTCTCTTTTTTGTCTCCCCTCTATATTCAGTTTAAAGTCCATCAGAAAAAATACATTTCTCCCCACCACTTGTGGTTTGTCCACCATTGTAGTGGCTTTTGACACATCTTAGATTTGTACATTTACTTGCTCACCTTCATGGATTTGACTTCTTAGAATAAATCAGAGAGTGTACAATGCATCTTCTGTTATTAAATAAGCACACTGCTTTTAGTTTAGGAAAGAGAAATACAGATTTAAAATGAAAGAAAAATGTGTACATACATGCACACACCCCCACACACCATTCAGTTGCTGACTATTTGGGAAATACTTAAAAGTGCCAGGAACTTTCTTGGGAGGTGATAGGCAAAGGACTGCAGTATACATAGAGGTTCAAAAGTAATCTTTTAATTCACTATTTTAAATGGCCCAGTTTCCTGTTCTTCCCACACTGTCATTGATGTGTTAAAAGGCTGTCTTGAAAGGTACCAATCTCATGTTCTCTTTCTGTGAATTTCAGCACATTCTTCATTTCCTTCCATTTCATTTTTCTTGTTTGTATGATTAGCGTTACGGGGCTTAATGAATACATTCACATCTGTGAACGGCTAAGGGTAGGGTTGTGAAATCGCTAACTGTATTTTAATTATATTGGCTTACATCTGTACTTTAATTTTTAAATACTGATTTATCTTTTAGTCAAGAATATGGTTGTGTGTGCTTATGTGTATGGGAGTGTAGTGTCCACAGAGGCCATCAGAGAGCATGGAATCCTTTGCAGCTGCTGTTACAGGCTGTTGTGACCAGCCTGATTTGGGTGCTAGGAAGTGAAATGAAGTCCTCAGTGAGAGCAGTTTGTATTCCTAACCACTGAGTCATCTCTACAACCCCACATCTATCCTTAGGAAGTTAATTTTCTTAACTGTTACAAAATTCTGGGGACAACTGTGAGTATGAATACATGACTAGATGATATAACTGAAACTGCAGAAAATTTGGAGCTTTGGCAAGAGCATTTGGTTATGCCTCCACTGTTAAGGGGTCATTTTCTCAGTATTTTAGGGTAAATGTAGCCACAAGAAACAAGAGGTTGTATAACATACTGGGGGGGGGGGTCATAGAATACCTAAGAACCCAGGGTTGATGAGAAAAGAGAGACATTTAGTAACACAAGAGGGGGAGCATGTTTGGGAAGGCGTTGTGATCCAAGAACACGAGCTTGATCTTCTAGAGAAAATGGTAAATCTGTCTGAGGGGTTCGCTTGTTAGAAATGTCTAACTTCCATTGGCAATGGGGCAAGGGGAGAAGCCACCAGCAGTGAAGAGAGCTGCTCAATTGTTCTATAATATTGGCAATTAGTGAATGTCAATATTTAAAGAGTGAACATTCTCTGAAGTGTTACAAGGATTGGAATGGTGATTGAGATCAACTCAGTTTAGGTCAGGGAAGAAATAAAGGAGTCTCTTTTTCTTTGCAGTCAGAGTTCTAGAAATCTTGAGGCTCTTTAACTGCAAGGGAGAGGGAATCAGTGTGCATTCACCTAAGGGCACAAGACCCTAACCCTAACAGCAACAGAGAACTCATAAATCCCAAAACCAGTCATAGAAAGTCAACATGAAGCTAAAAGGCAAAAATAAAACTATGCTATTAATATATGGGGTAGTCAACCATATCAAAGTGGTAATTTGATTCTTTGGAGACAAAATTATTGTTTATTAATTTAATTTCATATGTCTTTTTCTGTCACAAAACGTGAATATACCTTTAAAATATTACATTTCTATTAATTTATATTGCTTAGTATCATGTATGTATAAATTTTATAATGTTACAAACACTTTATAATTTTATTTTTAATTAAGATTTATTACTGGTGTCTAGTATTTCACATAGAATAAACATTCGTGGTACTAGTAGGCATTAAAATGACAGATATAATGAAGCTTATGCTAGTATCTTGAATTTTCCAGTGTAGTCAAGTGCAGATGGCTTGTAGAAGATTAGACTGTTTATCCTTTATCATTGCTGTTTATGAGAAACTAAACTAGCTGCTTATCCATCTGATACTGTCCCTTTGCACTTGAATGATGAATGCCTGCAGAATGGGGACAGATGTATATTTGCACGGGAGCTGAGTACGATGTCATTTTCACGGTCATCTTCCTCCCACTTCAGAGCCGCTTTGGCTTTCCTCCAGCTTCCATCTACTTCATTAGTCCCCTCTGGATTGTCCAACATGACAGTTATTTGATTTAACCAATTCAAAGGCGTCCTACTGAGTAAGCAATCAAGGCCTGCCGATTCACAGTGCACTGTGAGAGTAACTGTTTCCAACTGTATGATCTCTCTGAACATAATTAAAAACACATGCATTTTAAAGCTTGATAAAACTTGACACTTTTTCAACAAAAACATCCAATGAGGTAAAGCCACCCACTTATGAAGAAAATACCAAACCTTGACCATTTCCTTTGGAAATAGATTGCTCACTTCAGTCCATGAAATGACTATATTTAACGCAACTCAGATATTTTTAGAGAAAAAGGATCTTTGACAATTCAAATATAATTGTAATGGCAGTATGTAAAATTATATAACAAAATTGGGGGCTTTTGTTGGTGTTTGTCTGTGACTGCTCTTTGTATTTGGGAGTGTGTCGGATGCTATTCCACAGGGCTGCAGGTTGTTGCAATGAGATATGAGAGTTAAGTTGCTTTCCAAATACCTGCTAGGCAGTTTTACCCATGAAACCAGGACTAAGAAAGAGGAACTAGCTGTGTATATATCACATTTTAGAGTGCCCCAGAAACAACACTTTCTTCCTCCCAGTAGATTCTAATTTAGCCCCGTTGGTCTGATTCCTGCCTTGACTTCCTGGTATGTTAAGCCTCTTTCCTTCCAAGTACCCATCCTGGTCATCATGTACAGACTTCATTAGCTTGTGCAGGAAGGGAAAAGAAGAGCTTCCTGTCTGCTCACTGGGGTCTAGCCCAGCCCAAGTAGGCACTTCTCTTTGGAAGAATTGTTATTAAACCTATTCCTAACATCAAAAGAAAGATGAGTGTCATATCAAGACAGTCAACAACAGTATCCCCATGCCTGCCATTTTCAGTATGAATGTCATGAAGGGCACTTTCTATTGAGTTGTTGAGTATGCAGAATTGTATACACAATTGACTCTCTTAAAGGAGGATACTTTTTAATGAACTTTCACTTGGGAAAGAGTTCTTGAACAAATATAAGATTTCTCTAATTAATCAAATACTGATAAAATGCATCACATAAGAGTCAAGTGTGTGTGGGGGGGAGGGGGATGAGAGGGACGCCTCAGCAGTTCAGAACTCACACTGCTTTTTCAGAGGGCACAAGTTTTGTTCCCACCATACACAGTTGGCAGCTCATAACCTCTTTTGACTCCAGCTCTAGGGGATCCAACACTAGCTTTTGGCCTCCAAGGAAACACATCCATACAAACAAAACTAAAATCTGTTTTTAAAGTAAAAACAATGACTTTGAAATCTAAAGCAAAACAAACAAAGAGCCTGCTAAATCAGGAGAAATGCAACATCCAATTCCAGTTTATATTACTGTTAAGTCCTCTTTATCTGGGCACTGGATGTTTGAAGAGAACATTTTTAAGTGAAAAATTGGAGATTTCAGGAGTTTGTCACTCTGCAAGAGAAGGTCATTTACATTCACAATGACAGTATAATGAAATAGGAAATAGTAAAGAAAAAATATGATCTGAATGTTGCCTCTTCAATTCATACTTTAAAGCCCAAGTTTTCAATGAGATGGTCCTAAGAAGTGGGGTTTTTGAAAACCAATTAGGTTTCAGTGAGGTTCCCCAGGACCTTTGATGGAACTAACTCCTTCAGAAGAGCAGAAAATACCACAGAGTTCCCTGTCTACAATGTGAAGAGAGTTGAACAGGAATCAGAGTCAAGAAGTGGGTTCCCTTCCACAAACTATCCCTCTGCAACATGAGCATGGACTTTCCAGCCTCTAAACCCTTAAGAAGTCACCGCCTGTTTAAGTAAATGTACAGAACATCATTAGTGTGGACTTCACTGGTTACAGCACCATTATTGGGAACTAACATACTAAACAAAGGCCTTTGTGAAGCTATCCTACTGGCAGCGTCCCCACACAGGTGTGATACTTATACAAATGGAAAGAATAAAGAATACTGCATATTAGTGGGTGTTTTACTTGTGAAAATGTTTCTCTCACACTGACTAGTAGAGACACACCTCTGTTAAATATCAAACAAATTACATCAACTTCTGAATTTTCTTTTTCCCTTTCATAAGAAACTTGTACTGGTTTTGAAAACCTGATGCAAGATTACTTGGAAGATATTTAAATGGTTTTCTTTTACCATCTAAGATCTTGCTCATTTTTAAATTCCATGATATCAATATGGTCAAAACATCAATATGATGACAAATATAACTTATCAATATGCTTGGTGAAAATTTTTAATGGTTTGGGAGTTTTTGTTGTGTTATTTATAGGGGAACAGTGAAGTGTCAGTCAGGCATAAGAAATGAAAATCTATGTATCATGCTGCCCACATTCTAAAGAGAAAATAGGCCCAAGTGAGGTGAGATTCCCCTCAGGCTGGAGAGAATCATTTCAGGAGTCAGAATGCTTGGAAAGGGCAGTTGTGATAGTGTAGCTGATTCTAGAAAAACTGGCTCAGAACTTTGGAAAGACTAATTTAAATAAAATAAGATATATATATATATATATATATATATATATATATATATATATACATATGACATGATGGCTAAAATCAGGATGCCTTATCATTTCTTAGTGCATGAGTTTGACAGAGAAACAGATGGGATGGGGTGGCCTTATTAGAAAACCCCACAGTGGCAGGTGATGGGCAGTAGGATGGTTCTCTCTCAGGACTGCCAGTTGTCTCTGGCTACCATTTACTGCCCCAGCACTGTGTGGTGGAGTGTCTGCCTGTGGCTCTTCCTGGGGACATGTGGTCACTGGCACCTAGACATGCTTTCTCCAGTCAAAGCAAGAATGCACCTGCCATGTCTTAAGGCTTGAGATGGAAGAACTGAATCTTCTGCTCTTCTCTTTTGGCTGGATGAGTCAGATCCTGCTTCGTGTTCTTGGTGAAGGTGTGAATAAAAGTCTTTGTCCATGTCCAGTACTCCACCATTTCTCTCAGGTTTTAGGTTTTGATCTGCCCATGGCCCCTTAAAATGCCAAGACATCATTCCACACATGGTGAGCTCAGAGTCTTGTCTCTAGCCATCAAGATTCAGGTTGTACCATTTCATGAGTGTGATTACTATTCTAAAAACATACTCAACCAAATACCATAAAAAACAATCACCACCAAAGAAAAGAACATGACTTAGATAATAAGACAGAAATAGCATCATCAAACTAGACATTGAACTTCAGAAGGTTCCTCATTGACACAAGGTGACCCCTGAGTCACAGAACTGCTGGGATTCAGGAAAGTCAACTTGCCCAGCTCTTTGACTAGGTCTATATTCGGCATCTTGAGGGTGTGTGTTTTTATGTCTGATGCCACTTGGGTACCTTCTAGGGGTTCTAAGACCAACTCATTCTCTGTAAGTATTAAAGTCACATTGATCATAACTGCCATTGAACAATCTCTTAACATGTTTATTACTATTATCAGGTGGCTTAAACAGAAGGACTCTTCTCTGTCTTTGGAGTGACCCCATGGGAGGGTGATTGAGAAAACATCTTAGGAGCCTTAGGGGCTCTAACTTAGAAGATATCAACAAGGTCATTCCTCATGACCCTTTGGTGATTAGATAAAGTGGCATGTATTTCGAGACTATAGACGTTTCTGATCTCTTCATGATGGGCCCAGCTCTTTTGCTACATGATGGACTTTCTGAAGCCATTTATTATCTGGGAAAAGTTCAACAGGAAGAAAATATGGCTAAGAAATTGATGTCTAGGTCCAGGAATGTCTAAGAATTATTCTCAGAGGAACAATACATTCTTAGTTCTTATACCTGTATCATATTTCCTCATAGGTGTCTTGAAGTGGGCAAGTGTCCTGGGTTACCTGGGTGGGCACTAGCAATCATACATCCCCATAACAGAAAGGCTGGGCAATGTTGCTAAATACAGAAAAGACATTGATATGAAGCAGGAAGGAGTATAGAGGCGGCCTGAGGCTGGAGAGAGAACAGAAAGGAGACTTTTCAGGAGTATGAGATTCATTTTCAGCAGATAAAAGCTTTCGGAGGTAAGGTACCCAGCCCTGTGCACACACTTGATGCCTTTGCATTTGAGATGAAGTGTTTAAAACTTTGTGTTATATTTTAAAAATTGGTTTACTTGTTTGTGTGAGCCCTTGTTTCTTTATGAGTATATGTTTATCACCTCCAGGTTAGGGTCCATAGAAGCAACAGGGCATCACATCCCCTAGACCTGGAGTTACAGAGAGTTGTGAGCTGCCAGATTTAGGTGTTAGGAGCTGAATGCATGTCTTCTACATAAGTGACAAGTGCTCTTGATCACTGATCTTATTACATTTTTAGTAATAAAACAAAATTCACACAAGACACCAAGAGAACATGTAAATGACCACCTGAACACATTTCTTCTCGATCTCTTCCCAAATGTTTGACCAGGAGAGACTTCTGAGGGTGATTCTGAAGCTATTGCCAGCATGACTGGAGAAACTTGTGTAACTGTACAGAGAAAGCAATAATGGGGCAGAGTGTGCAAGTTCAACCTCAGGCAAACCATGGCCTAGCTTAGTGCTCTGTGATCCAAGCCCAGGCTGTAATGTCAGGCATATCTGGGGTCTCATTTTACCCGTGACATTCATGTTTTGTCAAATACGAGGCCAGCTCATGTTGTTCTCCTTTTCTAGGTAAGCTAAGACAGACTTCACAGTGTCATTGAGTGCCTTGTGTGAAATGCTTAGGTAAAATGCCTTGTATAGGATGTGACTGACAGAGCACTTGATGCTCAAAGCTTCTCTCATTGAAAAGGAATACAGAAGGAATGAGACAAGAAGGGCAAAATACTCCAATGACTGAGCCATTATAAACACTGCAGCTTATTAGTGACAATGCTGAGGAAACACCCACAATTCAGTGTCCTGAGATACTGGACCGCCCACTGTCACAGGGAGATGGAGAATGCCATCACTAAGGGACCAGGTTGCTGGAGCCCTCCACAGAAAGGCAAGGCTAAATAAAAGACTTGAAAGTGCAGGGTCCTTATGATGAAGAACTTAAAGGGCCCCAAACAGAGACCCTTCATCTCCAGACATATATTACAAGTCTGATGTGAGGGATTCGTGTCTGTTTTCATAAAGCAAAGAATCTTTAGCATGCATAGATGTAATCACTACATCTAAATTCTTCCAAAGAGAGACACCAAACAGAATAGAGTGGTGTGCATGCTATTTTCAATCTAGGTCTATGCACTTCTTTGGTGAGATTAAAACAGTAGGAGAACTAAAACCCAGGGAGGGGCCTGGGCTCTGGTACATAGAAAGCATTTCTAAAGAACAAGATTATGCACATGGGAGAGTCCTGGCTTCGGAAGTCAGTTAGCATCACTGGCTTTGGAAAAGAACAGCAGCCAGCCCTTACCCCTCCTATACCTCACTGCTGAGTTTTCAAGTACCTTTTTCACATACAACCCAAGAGTAATGAGCCAGTGTGTGGCTAGAACAGGTTACCACAAACCAAACTTTGAGAGGGTACATGCCTCTTAGAACCGTACTATCTTTCTAAGCTATTAGTTTTCCCTTATAAAATGATAAGCTCACTTTAGAGTAAATAAATTAGATGCTGTTTGGTATTCCCAGGGTTGAAGGAATCAAAAACTCCAGCTTTGGTGACTTTTCTCTTCCATTTAAGGAGGTATTTTATGTTAAGAGTGGGAATTGATACACAAGGAGTCAGGGAGAGCCAAAGCAAGCATTCACTCTCAGTCAATAGGAGCGAATTCTTAAGAAGGATGTATTCATCTGTTCAGCAGGGCATCGGGTTTTAATTATATTTTTACATTTATTTATTTATTTATTTATTTATTTATTTTATTTATTTATTTATTGCAGAGTGTGTGTGTGTGTGTTATCTGTGCATATGTCTGTGTGTGTCTTTGTGGACTCAATGGTGCAGACCTTTCCTGAACATACACCTGTGGCAATTGGAAAAGGTACCCTGACACTTTAATTTTAATATAACAGCAACTTGACAGTGCAGTTTCAAGGGTGTCTAACTAGTCAGAGCTCCATGACCTGAATCTCACAGCTCCCTTGGCTTTCTCACATCTCCTTTCTTGTCTCCCTTCCCAGCTTCTATTCCACAAAAAAAAAAAAAAAAATCCTTTTTACTGAGATAAGGCTTTTAACATACAGATTCTACAAAGCAAGCCTTTTGTCCAGCAAGGTTGCTACCTGCTGTGTTCTCATGGGCTGGTCTCTATTGCTGGCGTCCTCGTCAGCATCTCCTCAGGTGCCTTCACTGGCAGCATCATTTACTCTGTCCACTTCACTCTGGAACTCTGCTGTAGTTTTGCCTCAGAGAACTCCCCCCTTTCCCCTGAATAATGAATTCCCCATACATGTGAACCACTGGGTCTGGTGTGGATACACAAGCATATCTACTTGTCAACAATTTTTCTGTCTGATCTTTCCTTCACTGTGACAAAATGCTCAAGAGAAACAAGTTAAAGAGAAGGCTCACAGTATCTTCAGTTTGCAGTCTGTGGTCCCTGGGTCTACTAGCTTTCAGGCCATGGTGAGGCAGGACATCATGGTAGAATATTATAGTGGAAAAAATCTAAACACACTCAAACACTCACAGAGAGAGAGAGAGAGAGAGAGAGAGAGAGAGAGAGAGAGAGAGAGAGAGGGCGGGGGGGGAGAGAGAGGAGACCATATTTCCACCATGACATGCCTCCCCTCTTAAAGGTTCCATCATTCCTAAAGACGGCCATGTGCAGGCACATAAGCCATTATCACAGAAGACTCTCTAGGGACCGATCTGGCTCAATCTGTAACACCAAGCATGTTTTTTCTTTCTTGTTTCTACATGAGATAAGAATTTCCAGTTGGGCATGATACCCGTGCTTTTTCGCATGGTCTCACATGTGTTATTTTCAGCTTTGTGAACGCCAACGCCTTTGAGAGATGCTATTTATTGCAAGGAACTTCTGGTCACTCTCAAGCTTTTCTCTGTTTTAACTCATATCCAATAGGTTAACCTTTGAGTGAAATTTATGGTCCTCTCCTAAAATGTCCTAACACTTGAACAATTTTACTTGTTTAACCTAAATCAACTGATAGTGACATCAATGAAGACTCTCATTCTCTTTTTTGCTACCCCACAATGAGAACAGTGAATGTAAATGCCCTGGCTGCCCTGGCTGCCCTGGCTGCCCTGGCTGCCCTGGCTGCCCTGGTTGCACTAGTTACATCACTGTCTGCCCTGTCTGTCCCGGCTTTTCTGGCTATACTAGCTGCATCACTGGCTGCCCTTGCTGCTCTGACTTCCTTGGCTGCTCTGACTTTCCTGGCTGCACTGACTGCACCAGCTGCCCTGGTTGCACTGGCTGCCCTTGTGCTGGCTGCACTGGCTAGCTATTCTGGCTTCCCTGACTGCCCCGGCTACCTTGACTGCCCTGGCTGTTCGGAAGCTAGCTCAGCCTAGCCATTTCTATCTTCTTCTGTTAGATTAAGCCCCAATGGGTAGGGCACCCTGTCAACTTTAACTTAGAACCCAGGTTAGGTTTCAGTATGGGCCAGTCTTCTAGTGCTGCCTCTTTGGTTCTGCCTTACCGCTACTACTGACTTGTGCTTGTATGTGAGGGGGTAGAGCCAGGCTATGGAGATCATTCATGGGTAGAGCCAGGCTATGGAGATCATTCATGTGAGAAAAAGAACATATATAGCTTGTACATGTATGTGCCTTTAGAGGCTTGAAGTTCACTGTCTACACACATAGATGTTTCACAAAGTCTCATTCCTGTTGATCACTTACACAAAACCAAATAAAACATGTGGAAAATGTGGACGCTATCTAAAAAGTAAAGAGCAGGATATATTTGTGTGATTTTATTTTGTGTGTGCATTTAGACCCTCTTTTTTTTTTTAATTCAGAAGAAATGTCTTTTTACAAAGATTCAGCTGAGTTATATTGTGACCTTTTATTTTCTTACTTAGCATTATGAGAGCAAGTTAGCAGACCTGCTTCATTTTTTCTTTTAGTGAAGGAAATACATAGTATTTAAATAACATACTAAATAACAGTATTTAAATGAATGTAAGAACTACATGGAAAAAACTGTGGTAGGGAAAGTAATTCATGCATGCCTTTAAGAATAAAAATTTCTGGGTCCTGGAGAGATGGCTCAGTGACTAAGAGAGGGCACTGTTCTTGCATAGGGTCCAACTTTGCTTCCCAGCACTTGTATGTGATGGCTCACTTGCCTGGAACTCCAGCTGCAGAGGTCTGATACCTTCCTCTGACTTGGGAATGTACTTGCGGTAAAGCACATGCTCATATATAGACACACACAGTCTCACAATCAAAACAGAAAAGAACAAACATTTTCGTTTCTGAGTTCACCGTTTTTAAGGATGAAGGTTGATGACCACATGCTGTGACTTAGAGTCCCAAACACCCCGAAAGCACATTTTTAGACAATCTGGAATACAAATATAAATATTCACAAGCAGAAGGAGTAATTTTTTTCTGTTTCTAATTTAAGGATTGTGTTTTCTATACCTTAGTGGGCATTCTAAATGTCAGTTTTTTAAGCATGTCCTAAACTATTTTTCTGCAAATATTTAACAGTCAGAAGGCCTCTGCTAGTTTCTAATGTCTTTAATTATTAGAATTTTCTTGTCCCTTTCTCAATCGTTTGGTTTTCTCTGACTAACAATTTTTATTTCTGTATATTATATGCAGCTTCATACCTGATAGTGTCTGTTCTATAATCCCTAAATCATCTTACCTACAGTGCTGCATGGTCTTGAGGAATAGACCCATCAACATGTGTGAAATTCACGATGGGCTATAGATAGGTTAGCTTCTGAGAGATACTATTATGAAATATTCCAATGTGAATAACATAGCAAGTTGTTTCCCAAACATGCACAGTGATCTGACCTCTGCTTTACATCCTGAATGGAAAGTGCTAAGAAGTGCCTGTGCCCATGACATACAGAATCCTGAGTTGTGCCTAGTACCAAGAGAAAAAGTCTTACTCATGGACCCCAAGGCAATGAAGTCGCCAATGATCAAACTGACCACAGTATGAATACGGGGTTGTCTTTTAATTTCTGTAAATTCCTATGCATATTGAATGTCATTTGAAAGATATTGGGAGTATAATCTATTTAATTCACTTAAAGAGTCAATTACATTTTACCAGGTTTAGTTTTGTTGAGAACAGTCAAAAAAAAAAAATGCAAGCAACTGCACCTCATTGAATGTTTATGCAATTCAATGTCAATGATTAAAACATTTGAATAATTACATAAAATGAGTGTTTTATGTTAATGCATAATTATATTATAATTAAGTATATATGAAACATCAGTAACACAAAAATAAATGCTGTGTTTACCTCAGAAAGCATTTAATATGTAGAGACTAGAAAAAGTCTGTGCCTAGTACTCTATATTTTGCCACCCCACACTGAAATCTGATCTCTAGACTTGCAGCTTTCTCAAGTACCTGAATTTATGACTTTAAAAATGCAAAGCCCAGCATGCTTAGGAGCAACCCTTGTGAACATTACACATACCCAATGAGGGTCTCACTATCATTTATGATTATTAATGAGCCTTTCAACAGTTGCTCATTCTGTTGACATTAGAGTTACACTGTTTAACAAAACATTGCCTTATGGAGAACAGTCCTTCGTGTTGTTATGTTTTCAAAACTAACGTCATGTCTCAGAAGCAAAATATTTACATACAATGTATGAAATGGAGCACTTTTGATTTCAGCATCAACCTCATCCTAGAAAGTCATTTACACGAAGCAGCACAGTAGATGTATGT
The DNA here is from genome assembly GCA_019843965.1 of Rhynchomys soricoides. Lineage (NCBI taxonomy): Eukaryota > Metazoa > Chordata > Mammalia > Rodentia > Muridae > Rhynchomys > Rhynchomys soricoides. Next base: position 2,205,019 of record JADRCH010000235.1, read on the forward strand.
TTGCAAAGAGAAGATTTGCCAAATATTTATGTCCCATTGACAAAGTTATCTGATCATGTAATGGAAAAACCCTGCCTTGGCTCTAACACTCTGGTTTCAGGTGACTATGGCAAGCCATCTACTGAATTCTTGAGTGGCCCGAGGCCTGATTATATATCTCATCCTAACACGTTTCAAAATTTGTTAGATTTAGACCTTGTGTACATGTCATTAAGTAGAGTATACATAGGAGTGCATACAAAGATCTGTGCTCGCACATGTGGAGGCCTACTGCACAAATGTAATGCTTTAGAGCCTTGACCCACCTATGAGTCCTCACCATAAATGACAAGATGTTCTAGTAGCAGCAGTTGAACCCTTAAGGTAGTAGAGCTAAATAGTGTGAGTTTCAGAGGACAGCCTCCTATGCTGTCTGTTCATGTGGAATGAACTCATTTAATAACATGGCAACAAAGGAGTTATTGTAATCAACTGTCAATCTACTAAACATTTCCCAGCTTCACTACATTTTGATTTAGACTGTGCTTTTCCAAGAGGATCAGAAGTCAATTTTCTATCAAATATCTCAAATATACTTCGAATTGAACGGTAAACATGTGAATCATTGGCTGACTATGGTCTCAAATTAGAAATCTACTTGTGAATCACAGGCACATCTGTGGTATCTAACTGCTCATCCATAACACCATCAATAGTATAAAAAATCACAAAATCATATTAAACGTATTTTGTTAGGTCCGTTGGTGTCATGTAGATTTCTGGTTCTGAGTACTGACAGGAACATAGTAAGGAGAATGGTATCAGTGTTCGCAGTTTTAGTTCACACAGTCTCCTTGTAGATCTGAAAGACACAGTGTTATTCTCAAAAGACAAAAGCACAAAGCAAAATGAAGCAAAACACATCCCAAACAAAAAATGCCAGGCAGATGCTTGAAGACCTCTATGTGAGCGAATCAAAGAGAGACAGACTGTGGAGTGGCTTTTCTGGATTGGAGTGCTGTGCACAGAGTTGTGTGCTCAAGACCAGAGTGAAAAGGCTACACATAGGATCAGCTCAGTTCGAGCTGGGAAGAAGGATGGGAGTGAATAAAAGATGTTGGGAGCTCTAATATCACAGCCGCAGTCTGCAGCCTTCAGTGCAGCACAAAGCACCCAGAGACCTATATGAATAGAGACTATGCCTCATGTTCTTTAAGGAGTCTGAACCTGTATTTTTGATGAGTTTGTTAGGTGATTTTGGTCCCAAATCTTCAAGGACTGGGCACATCAGGGTAGACAAAGAAGAAGAAATGCCAGCACGAGAATCAAGACATGTTTGCATGGATGAAAGAGCCATTGGCATTGAGGTAAATGAAAGCATGAAGATGCAGGAAATATTGCCTTGAGGAATGCTACAGTTCATGATGGTGGGCAAGACAGAGGCAGGCAGTGGAAGGAAAAATTGGGATCAGAATGCTAGGAGGGTGAGAGGCTTCAGATCCAAGTATCAATGCCAAGATGGCTGTGAGGAAAAGGGGAACCTCCTGTCTTTGAAGGAAGGGGAGAAGGTAAATACCAGGTTTGATCAGGAAGGAGAAAGGGTTAAGTCAACTCCTTAAGCATCTCTTGATTTTTTGGAACCAGCAAGGGTGTAAAAGGGTGTGAGTTTTTAAGACACTCTAGATGCAGATGGACTTTCAAGACATTACATGAAAAAAAGAAAAGTGCAAAGACTATCAAAAGCTTGAGAAATTCTGCTCTATTTTGCTGCAGAGAAAATTCCACTTAGAGTTAACACCATAAATAAAATTTATGGCCGTGAAGGAGATGCTCAAAAAGATTAGCTTGCTCTGGGTCATTGAAGATTGAAAGTTGGGCTTTCATACTGGTGTTATTTTCCTGTCATCCTCTGAGGATCTTCTTCAGATCATTAATTCTTATGGCGTTAGATGAATAAGCTTCATAAAATAAGTGAGGAAAGGGATTATGGGTTAGAGTTTATAAAGTTCAATTCTATGATAGAAATAATGACTTAGAGTAAAAGCATTTCCTACTTCTTTTAATCCCTATCCCATTGACAGTCAAGGCTGATCTAAGCACCTCAGGCGGGGTCATCAGCTTGGCAGCTCAAATGACCTTCCAGAGAACATGAAAAGATTCTTGCAGCTTCATTGGAAAAAATAGTGGTCTTTCAATATTATTTCCTTTCCACTCACTCCTGCTTATTAGGGCAATGGCACTCCCTCAGGCTGTGGGATCAGCAAGGAGTTTGCTATGTTTGGAGTGTAGGAAGAGTGTCCCCCTCAGGGCTTTCTCCTTCTTAACAGATACGGGCAAATTTGACAAAAGATCGGTGTTCCCTGGTCAGACCAATGTACGGCATACCATTGTCTCCACTTCATTACCCCTCTCTAATACTGCCACACTCATGGATGACAGGGAAGGGTCAGTGATCTATGCACACAGCTGCTGATCATCCGGGGATTCTGAAATTAGCAGCGGGAAAGGAGTGTGGGAAAGAATATTTCTTAAGGAAATATTCCTTAAGAAAAGAATGTTTTCTATGCCAGGAAAACTGTCCCATGCAGAATGCAGGTGACTCTAGAGTTCTCTTCCAGGTCACTTAGAGAATGTTTTCTGCTCTTCTCTCTGCCAGGTTCTTCTCTAAAAGATAATGACAAAACATAATCAAGGGAAAGTCTTCTTCCAGTTGTGTGTGTGTGTGTGTGTGTGTGTATGTGTGTGTGTTTTCTAAGTTCTCCTTGAAAATCTAATCATGAAAGAATGCAGCTCTTGGTATTGTTAAAGTCTGATCTCAGCAGCATCATTCAAACACAGATCCACAGAAGGTAAGAAAGCCACAAAGGAGACTATGGGAAATCATGCTAGGTAACAGGAAAAGTAAAAGTCTCTTGAGCCAGAGCCACTGGGCTGTTTAAAGAGAAACCGGGGTGTGAACATGCCTAGAGTCAGAGTTGTAAAATCATGAGTGGGTGATAGGAGATGATGTCAGAACACAACATTAGAGCAGGAAGCAAAAGAACCAGAAGCCAAGAGTAGTCAGGCAAAGTAACCATGACATTAGGATTCAGAATTGTCGTGAGCATCAAAGGAGCCTGCTATTAGACTGAAATCAGCATATTTGTTTAGTGTAAAAAAATTTGTTCTGGAAGAATCACTGAGAAGTTTCCATTTCTTTCACACCAGTTGACAAGATGAAAATTCAAGGACTGTGCTAGAACAAAGCTGGGATGTTACAATCAGCAGCCATTGTGGGTCCTGTTTGTTGGGAAAGGCAGCTATGCAGATGGAGTAACACTAGTTCTTAACCAAGCGTAGCAGATTGGAAACACGAAAGCTGGCTGATAGTCAGGATCAGTTGATGAAGAATTCTTATTAATTAGACCAGATGGAGACCAATAATAGCAATACTTTAGAAAAAAGCTAAAATCAAGTAGCAGTGGTTAATTAGTATCAGCGAAATGTTCTAATCTTAGAACACTTTTTTAAAAAGTTAACTGCTTAAAATCAAGTACTTTTTGTGATTTGTTTCTGGGTTCTCCTATCATAAGTGTAAAGTTCCCATGCCATGAACATTTGCTCACTTTGGTCATATCATGAAGGGCTGCATTAGTTTTAAAGATGCACTTAAAGCTCTGTTGAGTCACAGTAAGGAGCAAGAGTCATTTAAAGTAAGTCATTTAAGTAAGGGTCATTTAAATACCCTGTTAGAGATCAACGTTCTGTGATACAGGAGGCAGAAAACATGGAACATTTAAAAAAATGTTACTGGACAAAAGTGACCTGACAGACTTTCCTCTGCCTGAGAGAAAGCTCTCCCCCAAAGGGAATGAGAGATAGTTCATTCCGTAGCCAAATATAAGTGACCATGACCTAGGGACCTGGATTAAGATTACCACTAATATCATATTTGAATGTAATATCAGTTTTTGTAAATGTTTATAATAACAGAATGAAAAAAATTTCACAAATTAAGACATGTTCTCTTACATTGGTGCACATATCAGATAGGTTATAGAAAAATGGGCAACTGTGCCTTCAGATCAGATTCTTGGCCTTTGTGTTGGTGGAAGTCAAGGCTCTCTTTGTTCATGATATTACATACAGAGCTCGGTAAGATATGGTAACCAAGGATGAAGTAAGCTGGGATCCTGAGACTGTCAGGAGACCTCTTGAGGATTTTTCCATATACACACTGGAAGGTAAGATAACTGGTAGTGGGTGACACTACTGCAATGAAGTGTCCTCCTGTTTATGGGGTTAGGTGAGGGTGTTAAGCAGCCTTTCCTAAGAGTGGTGTCTTCAATAAGTTCTCAGGCCTTCACTATCTGATGTGATTTTAATAGGCTCATGTGTTCAGATACTCCCATTTTTTAAATTTTAATTTGTGGCACATTTGAGGCATAGCTATTCTACAGTTTGTGGATGGTGTCAGAGAGTCAGACGGACAATGTTGTTTCTATTTCCACAAAGATTCAGTCACCTTGCCTTATTATTTTTACTCAAACGAAGTAAAAATCCACTTATAAGGTAGAGTCAGTCAGGATGAGGCATAGCCTGAAATCCCACGGTCATATACAGTTTCCAGTTTAGATCAGGGCACAGTCTTGTTTTAACACTACTCAACCTCCACACATTGCTTCAAATTACAGAGCAGTGGGCTAGAATTCAGTAGTGTGGGTTGAAGGAGATGGCCCCCATAGTCTTCTGGTGCCCTTCCTGGATGTTTTTAGAGGTGTGTCCTTGCTAGAGGAAGCATGTCGCTGGAAAGCTGCTGTTGTTTATCTGTTTCTTCTGAGATTGGAAGGAGAGACATGATTCCAGTAAGTTGTCCTTTGACCTCATCATGTACCTGTAATAACATGCGTACCCACACACAGGTGTACAAAACTCTCTCTCTGTCTCTCTCTCTCTCTCTCTCTCTCTCTCTCTCTCTCTCTCTCTCTCTCACACACACACACACACACACACACACACACACACACACACAGGAGGAGTGAAAGAGACAAAGAGACAGATAGAGATAGACAAGACAGACAGAGAGAAAGATGTTTGTTTAAAAACAGAAAGCAATAAAGAACAAACTTTTGTCTAGTCAACAGAAGATTTTTGTGCCAAACTCTAACATCAGATAGACTTAGATATGAAGGATATTTGATTCCAACTTAAAATTTGTTTTGGGAGAAAGAACCCCTTACATAGTTAACTGCAGTCTTTTCTATTTCATGGTGGAATTGATGGTCTGGTGAGCGTTTAAGACACTCGCTCTCCAATAAAACTAGTGCTTGGCCTTGCTTTTACTGTATACAATTTTGATTTACTGAGCTGAATTCTTCAGTTCTAAGTAGAAAGCTTTTTTGAACAGATCAACTCCCTCTGGCATATATTTTGTCTAGTAACAGGTGCTTTTATTTCATCAGCGAAGAACAAGGTTTACCTTATAAATCTTGCTGTGTCAGCTTCTGGTTTTGCTGTCTTACGTTATCTTATGCTCTGTACTGGTAGATCTGTGCTGGGCATTTGTGTATTGTTTGCCAAAATGAAACCAGAGCATCACAAAATCACTTTTAAAACTGACCAGTGTCAAAGGCTGTATGTGGCTCTGTGAAGGTTTCTCTTCTTTAGTTCAGCTTTATCTAAGACAAGCAGATTCTTTAAATATTAGTCAGATTTTCCAAATTTCTTATGTATCTTTGTGACAATCTTTGACAGTCCTTGGAAGTGCACAAGATGGGCTGGGTATAACATAGCAAGTATCATTGCTTTGAAGATTGCTCTTTAATAAGAAAATTGTGTTTAACATGTTACAGTTGTACTGTGGAGTTCCTGAACCCACCATCACTGTTAGAAACATTAATTGTGGCAATTTTAACCAAAAGATGAAATTCTGAGCCACGCATTTGATTTCCAGGAGTGGAAATTAAAGGGCTGTGTTCTTTATTTCATCATAATAAAATACAAGACTTGTGATAATATGGCCTATGCCTCTGACATTTGGAAAGTCCGACATATTTCACATAATGTAGCAGGAGGCATGATTTTTACTTGTCCCTAAATAATACCTCACTTGAAAAAATGAGGTTATTAAAAACAATATACATTGATACAACAACTCTCTCACTATGAATAATGAAATGACAACAAATATATGCTTATTTTGAAATAAGGATATTATCACTCTTATGGGTAACTCTGTCCTACATCCCAGCCTGACCCTTCTCATACGACACTTAGCAAACAGTGGATACAACTGCCCAGACATACAGTAAGAAGACAAAGCTACTGCTTGACATGCAGAAAGGAAGAAAGATGCTTCTCTGGTTGCTGAAGGATAAGATGCTGTGCTCCCTGTGACAATCAGTCAGTCATGGTGTCATTGTGCTTTGGGAACAATTGTCTGGTAGGGTTACAGTCGAAGAACATTGCACAGATACAAACAGCAGACATGCCATCCTAGTCACAAACTACCATTCTGTTTCGTGCTCTCTTAAAAGTTTGCATTTTTCTGTCACCACCTTGCATACTTTTCAGGCTTTCTAATGCCCCCAACACTCCTTTATCTGATCTCAGTGTTCTCTTTATACTCTCAAAAATGTCACAGAGCATGCTCTGTAAAAGGCCAGGGTACCTTGGGACAGTTTGGTGTTTGTTTGAGTTGTCTTCTCAGATGGTCTCCTGAGTTTGACTGCAGATATGACATGAGACCAACAGAATGAGTTGGTTTCATGTTGACCTCACCTTGGCATGGTGGTCAGATGTCAGGTGAATGGGCAGAGGGAGATCCGGCCACAAAAGACCTGTGTTCTAGTCAAAAAATGCTTCATGATGAGAAGTCTTTACTAAATGCTGAAAGAGCTTGGGAAAGGGTAGATGGTAGCTTGAAAGTGAGTACTGAGCAGAATTATATTCCCTGGGATGGAAGTTACAGAGGACTGTGAGCAGCTGTTGCTGGGAATTGAACCTAGGTCCTCTGGAAGAGTGGCCAGTACTCTTAAACACAGTGCCATCTCTCTATCCTAATGCAAGTTGTCTTTAAAAATAGAACATATCACACAAATATAAGCAAAAGAACATGGGACAGTTCCTAGAAGACAGGCTCCATTCTTTCACCTTGAGTTTACAGCCTTACTGTCTGAATGGGAACAGAGTGCTAGAGGGAGTCTAGGAAGACACTGTAGGCTCAAGACCTCATAACACAAGCCATTTGCCTCATAGTTTTGATCTAGAAAGTTCAGGAGCCAAGTTTCTGGTTGTTTTAGGTTCTGGTGGTGGTGGTAGTGAGTTATGTCTGACGTTTAGATGGATGCCTTTTATTGTGCCCTGATAGAGTGAGACTTCTCATTGTTCTTGTCTTACAGGGGAATCAACCCAGACAGTAGGGTCTCCTTCGTTTGGGTGAGAGCTTCAGCTTATGCCTTTGTGAGGTCTCACATGTAACAGCATTGGTGTGGGAGGTCAAGTGGCACAGGATGCTTGTCTCAGCACACTTATTACTCCTTAAAGCTATTCAAATCCATACAAAACTGTCAAGCTAGGTCATTCTCTTTATATCAACAGTTCTCAACCTGTGGATCACAACGCCTTTTGCAAGTCACATATTAGATATCCCCGGTATCAGATATTTACATCATGATTCATAGCAGTGGCAAAAATACAGTTATGAAAGAGCAAAAAATTCATTTTATGAGAGTCACCACAACATGAGGAATTGTATTCAAGTGTAGCAGCCTTAAGACGGTTGAGAACTACTGAATATTATAAGAATTATAGCATACTCCTACCATAAAATTTTACAGAACAATGTGTTACTAAAGCAACTGAGACAATGAAATTATGAAATTTCTTAGCTTGGCTTATGGTTCTGGATCTCCAATCCAAAACTGAAGGGCAGGCTGTACTTTGTGGTGGAGTTGCATTATGGGATAAATCAGTTACTTCAACTCAGGAAGCAAGAGAGAGGGAGCTCAGAGTCCTTGGAAAACAATGTCCTTTGTGACTTAAGAAGTACCCACTAGAGGAAAGTCCCTTGGACCTGATGGTGCTAGATGCTCCTGTGTAGAGGAAAGCTAGGGAGGGAAGACAAGAGTGGGTAGGTGGGTGGGGGAGCACCCTCATAGAGGCAGGGGGAGGGAGGATGGGATAAGGGGTTTCTAAAGGGAAGACCTGGAAAGGGGAAAACATTTGAAATGTAAATAAAGTAAATATCCAAAAAAAGAAAAAAGAAAAATAAAAAGAAAAAAGGAATACCCACTAGTCTTAAAGTCTCAAATATCTCACTACCTTCCAAGAGTTGCTGCTCTAAAGACTAGTTATACAACAACATATTGGCTTTTAGGGAGCATGCATCCAAACTAAAAAAATGTAATAAAGTAAAAAAAGAAAAAATATATAATTTAATCATTGAACTTGTGGCAGATTTCATAATTTATACTGATTCAATCTAGATTTCAGAGAGTCATGTGCTTTCATGACACAAAAACAATCATGGACCCAGCTTTTTGCAGGATATGTGATTATACAGGCTTGAAGGAGTAGAGAATGGTGTGTACTCTCGCCCTCTGGTTACCACCCAGAACAGGAACAGAACAAGGGAAATTTCATCAAGCAGAAGTAAGTGGGGAGAGAAAATCAAACCGCGAACATGGATTGAGAGAACTGAAAGACGAAATAGAAACTGGAGGCAGATACATGGGAAACATTTATCTGGTGAAGGATTACCATGAAGTTTACAGAGAATGGAGATCCAGAACAAAATGGAGAAATGAACAACTGCTTTAAAAAAATGCCCCCAAAGGCTAAACAGACGTCATTAAAGATGTGCAGATGCAAAGCATGAAAATTCAAAGCTGAAGCAGATCATATGCATGATGGCTTGCATGGCCTCCTCCCCATGTTCACATGTGGAAACTCTCATTCCTGCTGTGACCTTATTTGAAAATGGGTTGTTTAAGAAGAGAATTGGGCTCAAATTATGGTGGACCCCAGATCAATAACACTGGTGTCTTCATAATGAAAGAGTCACCAGAGATAGCAGCTCAGATGCAAGGGTACCATGTAAGAACACAGAGAGCGGCAGTCTGCCAGTGAGGACCAGAGAGTCCTGGGCAGAGACCAACCCCACGACTTCCCTGATCTAACACTTGAGCCCCTGTGACTGTTAGAAAATTAGGATTTATTTTTTAGCACTCCCTCACTTTGCATATTGCAGAATGGCAGCCTTAGCAGACTAATACGATATGTCATTTAGAAAATGGAAATTGAAGTGAGATGCCAGGATGCATGCTTTGGAATGGCTAGAGCCCGATCTACTGATGGTAGGAAGTGTGGGGGGCCTCGGGGGAGCAGAAGCTCTCATGCTATGATGGTGGGAGTGTGGGCCAGTGTAGCCCTGCAAGACCACTCTCCAGTTTCTAAACTATACATGGAGGTCAAATCACAGCCCCAGAGGCCATCCTCCTTTTAGTTGAAGATTTAATAATTTTTTTTTTTTAAAAACATTCTTAGATTTAAAATGATGGGAAACTGGACAAATAAATCTTTTCTATTGTTCCAAACATAAATATCATCTCAAACATTTCATCCTTATTATTTTGATTATATATATGACTCATATTTTTATGGATAACTTAAAAATTAGTTAATTTTTAAAACTAGTATGCAAAGTAATGCCTAACTGATTATCAAATGTTGTCAGCATGAATAGTTTTGTCTATTCATATATTTTGTCTAAACATTTGTTTGCATATAATTGTGTAGGTTTTGTTTACTCTTTTAATTTCTGAAGATTATATGTGCTTGATAATTTGGTGTTTGCTTCTCAAAATTACTTTTATTTATATATGGGTTAAATTATTCTGTATAGGGAATGGCTTGGCATGAGAAGCTATGGTGATGGTCTCTGATAGTAGGAGCGAGAGATGGAGAAGGGATCAAGCATACCAATAAGATGGTCAAGGGAACTGGCCCTAAGCCACTATCTCAGCACCATGTGACAGATACCATAGCAACAAATACTCTGCATTTCTCATGTGCCCAGGCACTATGGAAGAAATGTAATGTCAAGTTTTGAAAAGTAACCCAAAGTCCATGCAATGATTCTTGAATAAGTCCATCTGGATGAATTTCAGAAGTTCAAGGCAAATTGTAAGACAGCAGACCAATTCTAAGAACATGACTGAGAAGAAGGACAAGAATCTATAGGTGTTAGGACAGGGGAGGCTAAGCTACAGTGACTGCACCCCATGTTCAAAATGGTTACTCTGAAACTAGCCTACTCCTACAGGAACTGAGAACTAGTTGAAATAAATGGCCAGGGTTCTCCAAAGACAGTAGGATCTGGATATTGCCACAAAGAGTCAAGTGATGGGGCTCTTGATCTCACATCATGCCTGGGCTACCAGGACGAACATGGTCATTGTCCCCAGACTCTTCGATGCTCCTTTCTTCCTCTTCCTAGCTAGCACTGCAATCTCCTGGAATTGCTAGTACACACAATGCACTGGGAAGCCAGGCCTGGCTGCTCCTGTACTTTCCCCATCCTTGCAGCCCCAGTCTCCCATTTTCTAGCACATGCTGAGGTCTTGGGAGCATGAAATCTGAAGCCACCTGCTCCGAGTCTTAGCCTCGGTTTCCTTACCATACAGCAATAATGAAATGTCACTGTGATAAAGAGCAAAGACCACAAAGGCAGAGCATGGTGCTGGGAGGGCTCTGAAGTCACAGTGGCTGCGTGGCGTTTCACTCTATCACCTCTGGAGTGACAGAAGTTGACTGAGAAGTTCAGGGAATGTGGGCTAAAGGATATGCTACAGGGCTGAGATTAGCATCTCAGGAATTATAACCTGGACGTAGCTCTGCCTCAGCTTGGATTTATGGTTTGGTTTTCACGCTAGAGCATCCTAAAAAAGAGCCTACACTCTTTTATATAGTACTGGGATCATGTACACAACAGCCTTGAAATGTGTGTCAAGAATCTGCCAAAACTTTACTCCTTTCTGTTCAACACCAAGGGTTCTTTTCTTTAATTGAAGCCAAATGTATTGGTTTGCTGTCTCCATTCAATGGCTCTTGGTCTCTCTGTGAGGTTCAGATCCAATAAATATAAATATTACCCTTGTGAATGTTTTAAAACATCTTCCCCTAGCAGCGCTGGTGGTAGGTTTTCTCATCTGCTCATACTCCTGTGATGTTCCCTTTAAACACCCCAGCATCTGCCTTGCTTCACTGGAGTCAGCCACTAAGGATGAAACACACAATAGCATGGAAGGGCTTGGCCTTCCCTGAACTTTATGAAGGTAGTTACACTGCCACTCATGTTAGTTCACACGCAGCCATCTCTAGGGGCTTCTTCCCTTCAGGCTGAGATAAGAGAAAATTGCTTTTTACTGTTTTTGCTCATCTCCTTAGGGGCTAGTATGAACAAGCTCTGGTGTATCTTGCATTTATTTAAATTTTTGGTTTTTTATGTGTCTGTGTTCATGTGGATGTATGGGCATGTGTATGGAGGGGAGTGGAGGCCAGAAGTTGACCCTAGGTGTTTTCTGTTGCTCTCCACTTTGTTGAGGCAAGCTCTCTCATTGAACTTGGAGATGACTGATTCCTGCTGGCCAATGAGCACCATGGATCTCCTGTCTCTTTTCTCCCCCTTCCTAGACTGGACTTATAGTTACTGCTATATCCAGCTTTCTGCATGGGTGCCATGGATCAGACTCAGGTCTTCATGTTTATGTGCCAGGTACCTTACATATCAGTCATATTCATGATTTCTTCTTATGACATTTCTTGATACTTTCAAATCTTTATCTTGCACTTTGTTTTCCTAACATGCCAGTTCACAGATGTGTATTTCTTTGCTATAGTGTTTATTTTTCCCTTTAAACTTGGTCCTCTGTGTGTTTCCTGTCAAAGCAGACTCACTCGGTTTAAATTATAGTTTGAATTGAGTTGAGTCCTTGGGTTAAGCTTGAATGTTGGACTCCACCGGGTGGCAAAGAGGTCCTGGTGAGAACAAAATCCAAACTTACTTAAAATAGTTCTCTTTTGTATTGGCATGTTTAGTACTGTGCTATGGCACAGATATGAGTGTGCAGTGTCATTTTCAATGGGTGTAAGTAACTCAGCCAAAAACCCAAAATCTGACCAGGGAGAAAAATGAAAGTAGTGGATACTGGAGAAAAACAATTATTTTATGGTTATAGCAAAATCCAAAGAGGGCGCAACTGTGATGGACAAACACACTGTTGGTTAAGAAGGAAGATGAGCAACCGCAGGACAATTTGCTTAGTATTTCAACTCAAATGTGATGATGGTTATTGCCAACTGTCAACTTAACAAAATATAGAATCATGTGAGAGATTGGCCTCAGGCTATGACAGTGGGAGAGTGTCTTGAATAGGTTAATCTAGATATGTAAACCTGCCCACTGTGAGTGGCACTACTCCCTACTTGGGGAGCCAGGATGGTGTAACTAACAGTAGTGAAAGGGAGTTTAGTATCAGCATGAATACAATTATAGTGCTCTTCTTCTTACTTTAGACAGCACTTACAGTTACTCTAAGCTCCTGCTTCTGTGACTTCTTCACTGTGATGGACTGTAGCCTGGAACTTGAGATTAAATAAACCCTTTCTTTCTTAAGTTGTTTTTGTTGAAGAATTTTAGCATAGGAATGGGAGAAGAAACTAAAATTGAAATTGGTATCAAGAAGCGGGGCTGTGGAATGGTAAACATGACTCTGGCTGTTCGACCATCTGAACAGTTTTCTGGCTGCGGCAAGAAAGAATGTAGAACTTTGGATAAAACAAAAAGAACATTGAATGATGGAAACAGAGCTTACTGGGTTGTCCTAGTGGGAGCTTGGGACCCACAAATATTGAGAGAAATGTGGACGATACTCACGTCTCAGAAGGGCTCAAATATCATCTGGGTTGAGGGCCATTCATGTGGGATTTTGACCAGAAATTTGGCTTCATATTGCCTATGTCCTGAGAACATGAGTATAGCTCAATTTAAAGATGGACTGATCTGCTTAGCAGAGGAAATCTCAAGGCAGGAGGGTAGTCAAACTGGTGCTGTAGTGTCTGTAACTGGTAGAGAGATCAGCACCACTGTAGAGCACAGGGAGAATGAGAACACATCCCATTTTGTTTAGATGCAAATTCATTCAAAGGAAGAAAGCCTTAGCCTCAGAGGCCCCCAGCTCTTTAAATGCAGCTGTCTAGTAAATTGTTTCTTAGCATAGAGAAGAGGATGCAGCTGTGGTCCAGGGGCCAGGCTCCATCTCAGGTTGGCAGAAGACTTGGCAGCAGCATCTCTGTTGCACTGGTTTTGAAGGCATTAAAGATGCAATACTAAGTGGGTCATAGAGAACAGATGAAGCCAATGCACTCTGTGGCATGCTCAAGGTCCCAGAAGAGGAGTGCTGAGAGGCCCTGATATACAGCTGTGGAATCTAACTGCAGTTGAGACCCTAGGTTATTGGAGCTGCTAGGACAGGGGAATGTCTGCCAAGAAAGGCTGCAAGCCAGAGTGGAGTAGACTAGGAGAATATTTCTGTGTGGAGCAGAGTTGGAAGGACTGGGCTTCCAGAGCAGACTGGAGCTCAGAAAATGACATTGGGGCTCTAGATGCTGAATATGCAACTGTGAGATTTTGTGTCTGCTCTGCTTTGGTTTTGTTTCTTCTTTGCTATACTAGCATTCTCCCCTCTACAAGCAGGAACGTTTATCCTATGGCATTACATACACTGGCTGAGCTCGCAGTTAAGACGCTTGAGACTTTTAAAATGCTGGAACCATAAAGTATGTGGAAACTTTTAAAATCTGGGCTATGTTTTATTGTACATAATCAGATAAATGTGAGATATTAAAGGAAAGAGATGGGAGATTATGCCTTAAAATTGATGTATTTGTGTTCCAAGGTCACAGTACAAAAGGGGGAATTGGGAAATTTAGTGTTAATCTATATATATCAGAGAGATGGCTTGGAGTATTGCCATAAATTCTAAGTTAACATAAACATCATCCTCACTGAAACTTTTCTTTTTGTATGTTATGCTAATCAGATTTGACTTACTTATATTATATCTTGTACTGTCATAGGTTCAGCTATCAACTTGGCACAAACACCTGAAAACAGGGGATACCACTGAAGAATCTTGCTGATGGTAGGTTAGGCCTATTGCTGTATCTCTGAGACTTTTTTTTAAATTGCTAATTACTGGTGAGGGCCCCTCTCAGTGTGGATGGTATTATCCCTAGGCTGGAAGGCCTGAGCTTCACAAAACAGCTAGCTGAGGCTAGGGTGAAGGAGGCCAGTGAGCAGGATCCCTTAATTGTTTGTGCCTCACACTCCTCTCTTGAGTTACTGCCTCGGCTTCTCTATATGATAGATGGTAGCCTGTAAGTCAAATACCTTACTTCCACGGCCATTGCTTTTGGGCAGATTGTTTTGTGACAACAACAGAAAAGCTAGCCTGGACAAACCATTTGTACTAAACTACAGATAATCATATGTATAACACACTTAGCAAAATTATGTTTAATAAATTTTGCCAAATTCATCTTTGTGTTGGTGTTCGGTTTTAAAGGTAACGACTATTTTTAAAAGTAACACTTTCTAAGAGGAATTCTCTTCAAGGACGGTTATTAGTAATCTATGTTAATTGATTACAAGCTAAACAACCACAATATGGATCTCAGGGTTTACTCAAGACCAAGGCATATTTTTTTCTCATATGATACCTGCAGCTGGCAAGCATTTATGTGGCTCTCTGTATGGTGACTACCTGGCCCAACACACCCCTGCAGTCATAGCTTCTTTATGTCAAAAAGCAAAGGAAGGGGTCATTAGGAGTGAGACTTCTCATTGAAAGCAAGATCCAGTCATGGAATATATGTATTTTCAAGCATATTTTTCACTTCAAAAAATGAAAATTCTGTTATTGTGTACCAAGTATTGCTTGAAGAGGCCCAAAGCCTGCAAATGGTTATTGTAAGTTGCAAAGATAGATTGGAAATGTATTCCTTCTTTGCTGACCATAGACCTAGCTAAGTTTTTATAGATAAGAATTATGGAAAAATTATCAAAGAATAACTAGGATTAACTACATAGTCTATGTATGTGTGTGTATGTATGTTTGGAAAATGGTGAAAAAATTAACAAAATGCTTTCATGAACTAATTAAAGAAAATGACTTTTAAAAAAAGAGTCAAAGCATACAGAGTTTGTGGTAATTGTCAAAAATATTTTCTTCTATTGTTTTCTAAGTTTCATTCCAGAATGCTTAATTTCAAAAGTAGATCATAGCTCATTTGAACATGAAGCTGAGAAAATAGATGTAGAAATAGGTTTTTCTTTCTCTGTAACACTCATGCTTTCTCCTTTTAAGGTTAAAGAAAAAAACTCAGAATAATTTAATTAAATTCCCCTAAAAACATTCAGAAGCATTAATTGTTGGGCTTCCCAAAATATTTTGAGAGGCTTGAAACATAGCAAAGCAAGTGATTTTCTTGTTTAAGAATTCAGTCCAGTCCACCCCAGCACTGTGAGAGACTGGGAAATAAATCTGTAGAGACCTTCTCTTTGGTATTGCCAATCTCAAAGAAAAAAGAATGCTTTTTTTTTTTTTTTTTAAAAAAAAAAATGAGCATAAGTGTACATACATCTGAAAATAAGAGGGGAGACAGTGTCAGGTTCTCCCATGTTCTGTAGCCCAGGGGTAAACTGAAAATCTCACTACACTGCTTGACTGAGTCTGTGGCTGGAAGCTGAGCTACAAGAGGAAAAGCAAGCTATTGTTACAGTGCAAATAACTGTCAACTTCACAGCCGTATCTAAAGAGTCTCCTTCCTAATCATTACCTTCTGTTCTGACAGCGGGTGTGCAGAATGCTCAAAACACTCAGAGATTCAGGCCTTTCTGTGAAATAGAGGTGAAACCTGCAGAAATGGAAACAAAGACAGAGTGAACTGTTGATACAGCCCCCGGACCACGTTAAATATACATCTCTCGGCTGTCAGTTCTCACTTGACTTTCAGAATCATATTCTTGACCCCAATCTCTGGAGCAGGTCCTGCTGTATGAGGGAAGAAACTCTATCCCTCCAGGAAGCTTAAAAGAGTGATTTGATGAAGAAATAATCTGTCTCTCTCTATTCACCCTAGCCAATATCAAAATTGAAATATAATACTTTGCCCTCATATAAACAGATCTCTCAAATCTGAATAGCTGGGGAAGGCACACTAAGTAATCTTCTTGTGGACAATTGTGGCTGTCCTACTATTCAAATACAGAACAGGGAATATCACAGATGTCTTTTTTTATCCTTCTCAAAATCGGGAAAACTTGCAAGCCCCACCTTGCTTCAGAAGCTGGATTTAGAATATGCATGTTTTCGAGTCACATAAATAGCTCCGCACGATAGCACCAGCAGTTAGAGACCATAGCTTATTTAATTGTAAAGGAAAAATAAAACACAAATGACAGGCCTCTTGGTGTCTTGATTACTTTTCTCCTATATGCTTCTGTAAGTCCCAAGCCAGGCTGTCATTTGTGCTACAGTTAACAGTGGAAAAAACAATTGCTTAGAGAAAGTCAGAGATCTCAGAGGGTGCACATTCAGTTTACAGGGTCCCCACTCAGAATGAATAAAACCTAAGTTTCAGTCACTCTGAGGATCTAGCTGCCCCTGGAGCAGGTACAGCCACAGAGACAAAACCACCGGAGTTTCCAGATCTGCTCATCAAGCTGTTTCACCTTTTAGTTTTTGTTTGTGAGTTTATCTTGATTTAAAAAAAAAAGTGACAAAATTGCCTTACTTGATAATGTATTTTTCTTCATTTTTGATATCTGAAAAATAAATAAGGTTTGAGAAATTCATACACACATATTATATGCTTTTGTCAACCCAACTCCCTGTGGTCTTCTGTAAAGATGGGAGTCCACTTAGTGTGGCCTCTGTGTGCACGGCTAACCTCAGGGCTGCATCCCTGGAGAAAACCAGCTATCCTTCCCTTGGCAGTCTTAACATTGCCCAGAGCTACTGAGTTATGGGTGGGACTTCAAGAGCCCCTCCCAAATCCATGGGGAGATTCTGTCTGTCTGGATCTTGTCCATGTTGTCACAGCCCCTGTGAGTTCATCTGTGAAATGGCCCTGTCATAGCTAGCAAATGCTTTTCACTCCAAAATGTCTACTGCCTTAGATGCATACAGTCTTTCTTCCTCTCCTCTCAGTGATCCTGGAGGCTGGGGAGGAGGAGCGTGATGTAATATCTCATTCAGACATGAGCATGAGCACTCCACACTCTCTAAACTTCTGTACACTGTGAGCATGTGGGTCTCCTTATTAATTATCTTCTGTTGTAAAAAGAAGATTCTCTGGTGAGGTTGAGAGATGAGTTAATCCATAGGCATAATGCTGAAAGTTTGGGGCCGTTGATTAATATGTGAATTTAGAAGAATATCAGTATTGGCTTTTCTCATAGGGCTAGTGACACAGCAAGCCACCGTCCCTCATTAATGGTATAAGGTATACGTTCCATCAGAGAGCGGTTGGTTTCTTCCATAATGTTTGGGATGTTATGGGACCATGGGCATGGCTTGCCGGGGCCATCTGCCTCAGAGCTTTCATAGAACCTCCCAGCACTAGGAAAGTCATTTTTCCCCTTAAACTCTAGGTGGTTTATTGGGAGGAGGGTGGAAAACAGAGATCAGCAAAGGCTTTGAAGTAGCACAACTTTCTGATAATCTGTACTGACACTTAATTTAATCTCGGATGACATGTGTCTACCTCTTGTCTGTGATCATTATAACAGAATGACAATGCATCAGTTCTGGCTGGCGAGGCAATGGCTGATGAGACATCTAATCCACTCCTCCCTCCTGCATCCCTACACTCTAGAATATTGCTTGGCACACATAAGCATTGATTCATATTTGCTGAGCAATCAACTAAACTCTTGAACTTGGTTTGGTTATCAAATGAAACTAGTGTAATCAGAAATAGGCATGGCTACCTGGAACTTCCTTTCACAACTTTGATCTCACACCATTGCTCTATAGTCATGTCCTCCCCAAAGCACAGATTCTGAATTCTTGTGACTGTTAATAGGAATCTACTTAGCACGTCTCACTGGGAGTTATTTGTAGAACATATTTTTGGAGGAAGCTGACTCATCTCAAATTCTGCTATGACTCACTTGTACTAGGCATCCATGGCAGTGTTGCATTCTAGAATTTTCTTTAGAAAGAGCAGCATTGTATGTAAAATGTTTTCCATCTCAACTAAAATATTTTCAAGTAACACACCAGACTCAGCCTACATGATTTTCAGAACACTTTCCAAAAGGGAGGATGTTAGCCAGTGAATAAGCTGCAATACAGGAGATAGAGAGTTTTACTTCTCTTATTCTTCATTATTGAGATTTTCCTTTGCTGTTCTGTAGACAAGAACCAAACCAGGGCCTTCTGTATGGTACGCAAGTGTCCCACCACTGAGTAAGCCCACAAATCATAGACTTATTTAACATCCACACATATTCTGATTTTCTATGACTGGCTTGTCCCTCAACTCCAAAAAATACTAAGCACTGAGTACCTTTGAACACTATTCATAGATATCCGTGTTAGGGGAGAACACTATGAAACTATACCAAATGAAGATGGATTGTGGTCCAGGGATAGATGCAGCTTTTTATATTGCTTGACCTCAGAGACTGAGGGCCTAGCTTGGTTCTGAAGCCAATGCTCCTTATTTCGTATCACATCACCTAGAGGACTCTTGAGCCTCTCTTCTCTTTCTCAGAAAATCTGTGTGGAGTCTGGAGACCTGGCAGTTTTCACCAAGCCCCTTCCCACCCCCAATTTCCTCCA
Organism: Rhynchomys soricoides; assembly: GCA_019843965.1. Taxonomy (NCBI): domain Eukaryota; kingdom Metazoa; phylum Chordata; class Mammalia; order Rodentia; family Muridae; genus Rhynchomys; species Rhynchomys soricoides. The sequence continues at coordinate 2,223,888 of JADRCH010000235.1, forward strand.
GGTGAACTTTGAGCTCTTCTTCTTTCTTTCAACTTTTTGTTAGATGGTTAGACTGCTACCCATATGGCTCTTCCTCCGCCTCACACAGGACGTGGTGATGAGGTCCATAAACTGTTCTTCCTTCAAAAAATGAACCAATAAGGGTCTGGGTTACAAATGAAGTGTTTCTGAATGGGCTTTGAATCAACGTGAGCTCATTTCATGGATACAAAGAAGGAAGACCCACCTCAGACATTGATTTTCTTCCTTCCATTTCCTAAGTCCAATTTCTTTAAGAGTTTGATGTTAGCACTCTTTTAAAATGATTAGAAAACAATACTTTTGTGACCTGCCTACTCACAGACCACCTGATGGGACAGGGATTTTTGTTCTTTTCCACAGAAAGGACTTAATATAAAACTTTCCCCTAGCTCACTGGTCTATTTTAGAGAGAATGACTGCAACTTGGGATGCTGCTATGTTCCAAGGATCAGAATGTGTGAGTCCAGTGTATCAGCACTGATACAAGGGGTCCTGACCTTCCAAAAACCATAATTCTGTATCCTACCAAATAGGTACTTGTATGTCTTTATTACCCTGTTCACAACTGCTCAACAGGGGAATCAGTCTTGATCACTGAACTGATGAATGACTATTGAAAATGTGGTATTATGCACAATGGAATATTACTTAGCTGTAAAGAAAATGAAATTTTACAATTTTCAGAAAACTTAAAATATGTTTAGTAAAGTAACAAAGGCTCCGACAGACACTTGCTCTCTCTGGTATGCAGACTCTAGCTACTAATTAAAAATAAATTATTCCTTTCTTTCTGTGTTGGGATATGTGTCCTAAGGGACTGTGAAGGTCAAGATGCAGCTTTGGGGAGTTGATTCTGTCCTTCCACTATTGGTGAGCCAGGGACTGAATTCAGGTCATCAGACTTGACCACACATGCCCTTACCTGCTGAGCACATGTTTATGAGGAGGCTGTAGTAAGGAGTCAGGAAACTAGAAAAGAGGCCTGGGATGTAAGAAGTGCAAATGGAGACTGGTGGGAGGTGAGAGGTTATACCTGTAAGAAAGTGGATAGGAACGTGTTGAGGGGAGCAGGTAGGAGTGCAGGGTGCATGAGGTAGGGCAGGGAGCACGGAGATAGGGAAGTTGAGAGGGAGCCTACCCAAAATTAAGTATCTATGGAAATGGCCTAAAGAAAGTGATTACTTTGTGTATTAATTAAGAAAAAAAGAGTTTAAAAGTCTAATAATACAGTTTACGAAAACCTGCAACTTTCACTTAATGTGGAACCAAGACAGGCTAAGGTGCATGAGGAGGATACCTGCGACTGCGCTCTCTGGTGCTACAGATGCTGAGTCCCTGGTGCTGTCCTAAATGAACTACGGGCTTCAGGGGAGCAGTTTCTGTCATGTAGGTTCACCTTTTCAAGTAATGTTGAGCTCCCTGGGATCTGCCCGTGACCTGCGGCTGCGAGGACATGTGATGGAGTGATCTGAAGTCTCTCCTATGCAAGAGAAACTAAAGGACTCATTGAATCTGATTCAATTTGAAACCAAATGAGCTAGAAATCCTACACACAAAACCTTACATAGCTTTGCTCCTAAAATCTTAAAAGAACATGGGAAACACTTTGGAGTAAAATGTCTCACATCAAACTAAAAAGTGTGGGTTGAGGCAAATACCTTGCAGATGGCAGAACTGTGTACTATTCCTGAAAGTCCACTCATTTTTTAGTTTCCATCTTTTTTATGTTGCCAGAATTTAGACCCACCCAAGCCAGGCCAAATGTTTCTCTCATACATTGGTATCAAGAGGCTTGGAAGAACCCAGCATTAGAGAGGAGCACACTGTCAGGGAATCTGGGAGACCTTCTGAGTTAGAGGAGATTTCACAGCCCAGCCCGATGAAGGTTCTGTGTTGCATTCTCAGCTCTATCTCTCCTCTTCCTCTTCTTCCACCTCCTCTTCTTTATCCATCTTCTCCTTTAAGATAAGTATTTTTAATGAACTCTGCCTTCTAATCATACCCATCCTTAACTTAACAAGAACCATCCCCACCTTAGGTAATTTTATTTTTAATTTAATAACGCTTGAAGTCCAATTTGCACTGTCCATATGCTTCTGCATATAGAATTGTTCACAGAAGCCACACTCTAAAAAAACTGATATTTTTTCCTCCCTGAGAAGCAGTTGAGTGTCCCTAGCTCCTAAGTTAGGGGTTGGGGCTCATTAGCTCCATGCTAGTGTACTTACAGGCTAGATCTCCCATAGTCCTGTGCAGGCTGCTACAGCTACTGTGAACTCATGAGTGTGTCAGGGTGGGGGGAAGGGGTATTTGTGTCTCGTGGAGACTGTTTCACTCCTTGCTGACATCCAGCTCTTACCATGTTTCTGTGTTTGGAATTGTTTTATGCTCTGTATCCAGATGCTGCTTTCTATCCCAACATCTGGTTGTATTGGTCAAGCATCTCAGGTTTCAGTGCTATGTAAACATTGTTTTCCATCACATCTGATTGGCTGATAAAGAGGCGATTCAGCCAATAACCAGGCAGAGGAGAAACAGAGAGGAAGAAAAAATGTGTGGAGAAACCATGTGCATGATGAGATTTGCCATGAGGTCATGCAGAGAAAACAGCCATGAGGACACATACGGACCAGAGAGAGCCAGGGCAAGACTCAAATGCATGGGAAGGACCACAGGGCTGAGAAGTAGGCAGCATAGTCAGGTTACAATAGCTCAGAACCTGCTTAGCTTACTGCTTGCAGCTTGTCATTAAAAATACCAGGTGTGATGGTTTGTGTATGCTTGGCTCAGGGAGTGGCACTGTGGGTGTGGGCTTTAAGACCCTCATTCTAGCTGCCTGGAGCCAGTGTTCTCATAACAGCCTTCACATGAAGATGTAGAACTCTCAGCTCATCCTGCACCATGCCTGCCTGGATGCTACCATGCTCCCATCTTGATAGTGGACTGAATCTCTGAACCTTAAGCCAGACCCAATTAAATGTTGTCTTTTATAAGAGTTGCCTTCGTCATGCTGTCTGCTCACAGCAATAAAACCCTGATTAAGACTCCAGGTATCCGTGCCATTATTTGGGAGCTAAAAGGGGCTAGAGCAGGCTTATAAACACTCTGCAGTTATTTGGGAGCAAAGAGGTGAAGAACCTCTAAATTACATTATATTTCTGTTTCCTATTTGATGACTCTTGAGTCTCAGGTAGAAGGCATGCTATCAGCAGTCCCCTGTGGCTGAATACTCCACAGACACTTTATCTTTTCCTTCACTAGCTGTAAGTTTCTTTGTCCACTGCACAAGAGAAACTTATCTGATGAAATATGAGGCTTGCATTAATCCAACTGTGCAGAGATATGAATTTAGTTAATATAACCATCTAGCAAATCTTTGTTAGTAGCATCACCCATAGGGTCTGTGAACTCTCTAACATGGGTTCTTGGCCAGACTACAGTACCAGAGACACATTTTCTCCTGTTAGGCAGGCCTTAATTCTGATCAGAAAATGGTTGGCTATTCCCATAATATTTCTGCCCTATACACATGATCATGTCTTTCCACAATGACTGTTTTTGCATTATTCAAAGGGTCTATTCTAATGTGAATATTAGACTTTGATGACTTTCTCCCTCAGAAGTCTCCATAACACCTTCCGACACTATGAAAGCAAGTCAACAAGGAAGAACCTACCTGGATAGTATCAGATTTGATTATTCCATATCCTGAGGCCAATGTATATGGTGTCCTTCACAACAGAGTCTCATCATGGCATTCTAGTGGGAAAACAAAGCAATAGCAATAGTGTATATTGTTTGTTGAGTTTGGGAGACACCTCTGACTGACAGCTCAAGGATCACCCTTACCATGTGTTGGACTTTATACTTGGGAAGTTATGGTTCTACCCATTTCCATCCACTCCTTTAGTGCTGTGAAACAGAAACTGGGTTTGCTCCCTCCACATTTTCCCACTGCAATGTCAACTAACACAGCATCTGCTAGACACAGCATTTACACCATTATGTCTGGGATTTGTCATCACCTTTATTCTGAGGACATGTAAGCCCTATCTGTGTTGTTTGCTTTCTTCTAAGGTCTTGGGGCCTCTCCCTCTTTGCGACTCACTTATGTCCTCATACACATGCCCTTCTTCCGTCTATCTCCCATACTGTACCCACAAACATAAGACACCCATTTTCATGTGGAGCTAAGTGGTAACATGGGGACAGTCTGGTGCTTTCTTTAGAATCTCTTTCCAAGTCTTGAGAACTGTCTCCACTTAAGATATTAAATTTCTGGGACTCCAGAGTTGAGGACATAGTTCTTTATTCTCCTGTTTATGCGAGTTATTCTGTGTGACAAAATGCCTGAGAAAGCCAAGTTAGGGCCCCTGGCTTCTGAAGTTTGAGTCCATTTGCTTCTGTGGCTCTGGGCCTTGGTCCAGGAAGAACAACGTAAAAGAGACTGTCCAGTAAAGAAACACTGCTCCCCTCAAGGTGGCCAGTAAGCAAACAAAAAGAAAAAAGGAGGAGGGTCCCTCTATACCTATCAAGGCCCCACCTCCTAAAAGACCTACTGACTGCTGATTACCCTTAAAACTGGTGGAACTAGGTATTGATATATTTAAGATTTGGAAATTTAAGATTCCAAGGATAATAATAGTATTTCATTCTTTGAGTAGAACGGGAACACATGGACAAAATATTTAAAGAGTCTATGGGAGGAAGATGTAAATGAGTGAAGACAGATGATATATTCAACTAGTATACAATACAGGACCACAGAACCCAATGCAAGCACCAAAGAAGATTGCATGTGTAAGAGACAAGATCTGAGAAGCTTAAAGGAGCCAATGAAAAAAAAGCTAGAACTGGAGCAAGAGGCTGGGGATAGGGTTCAATATGGAATTGATCTAAGATTAGTTCCCAGGAGGCTATGCGAGACCCACAGTCTCAGAGAGTCTGTCCACACTCTCTGTCTCATAATTTCATTGTATTTATTTATGTATTACATATTTCTTGGCACTGAAGATTGAGCTGCTTGTGTGATAATTGCACGTTCTATGACTACACCCACTTTCCCTTGCTTTTCAAATTAGGTGTTTTAAAAACAGGTGCCTGTTTGATTGAGCCATCCCTGGATTCCCAAGCACAAGGAAACAGAAGAAAATGGAGTGGCAAACCTGTTCTCTGTTTACCTTTAAAAAGGGGTATTATGCGTATAATGTGGTATATTAGCCTATTTACTGTGAACTGTTAGAACAAAGATGTATTTTGAACTTACATGTATCTCAAATACTATTTAAATTACTGTAGAACTTAGCTGCCACTACAGTTTGGATCTTCTGCAAGGTGGATATGAGGTGAATGGCTTTATTCTGACCCAAGCTTCTGTAATGTGCTTCCTTCACACAGATCCAAAAGCAAGGAGGTTTTCTTGGTATGGTGCTATACCTGTAATCCCCCTGTGTGGGAGGATGAGGAAGAGGGATCACAAGCGTGGACCTGGCCTGCATTGTGAGATTCTGTTATAAAAACAAATACGCACAAGAAAACAAAAATAAAAAAACCAAAAAAGCGAAACAACAAGTTCAAGGGGCTGACTGAACCTAGACTGAATCCATGAGCCAAAATAAACCTTCTAACTTTGCAAGTTAACTATTAGGCATTTGTTACAGTCTCAGGGAGCTGACTGGGACATATTCATAGAGACATGACTGCTCACACAATTTTATCACACATTTATCAAAACACAGGCGTGGAGTGCGGTTTGGACACAGAGCCATGACTTAAGTATTCTCTGTATAGTTAGTCTCATGCTCATTGACTTAAGCTTTAAGAATGGAAACGGGGTGCTCTCCCCCGACTAGGCCTTCCCCTTCTCTGGGGTCTCAAGGTTCTCTAAGATTAAGCACATTTTCTCCCACTGACCTCTGCTACATTCGTGCCAGGGGCCTCAGACCGGTCTGTGTATGCTCTTGGTTAGTGGCTCAGTCTCTATGTGGGCAGGGGTACTGAGGGAGGGCAAGGACTGGGTTGTAAATAAATTTAAATAATAATAAAAAAAGAAATTATGGGCAGTCAAAAAAAAAGTTTTGGAAAGAGTTTTAGGTTATTTCCCTGATACAAAAGAGAGGGTGCCCGATATTGGGATGAAACTTTGAAATACAAGTTGTCACGCAAACCCTGTTACCAGGTCATAAAATGTTCTTTAAGGAAACACCCAGAATGTAGCGGAGAAATTCAAACAAAGGAACAATGATGTTGCCCAGAGCTGATGTTGAAACTTCTCTATATGTACATGGAATATCAATGTTTGATACGATCATCTGTTAAACTTTACATAAGGACGTTTCCTATAAATATTTAAAATCAGAGGGAATGGAAGAAATCTAAACAGTGGAAACAGATAAATAATGCCTTCACATTTTTCAAAATGGTAAGGCTTGGCTATCAAGCAGAGAGTAAATATTTTATAACAAAAATCAATCTGAAGCATTAGTTTTAAAAGATTATTCTGAAATATATTTGTATACTGTCCTAGTTAGGGTTACTGTTCTTGGGGTGAAACACCATGATCAAAACCAACTTGGTGAGGAAACAGTTTATTAGGCTAATGATTCCACATCACTCTTTGGAAATGTTGGTTATTGGCTTGTTCTCCCCATGGATGATCAGCCTATAGATTCCAGGACCACCAGACATGGGGTGTCCCCACCCACAATGGGCAGGGGTTTCCCACACCAATCACTAAACAAGAAAATATCCTGCAGGCTTGACTGCGGCCCAATCTGACAGAGGTATTTTCTCAACTGAGGCTCCCTCCTCTCAAATGAATCTAGCTTGTGCCAAGTTGACATAAAACTACATAGCACATACAATAGTTTGTGAAACTCAAGCTGATGTTGTTTTGCAGAGCATTGCTGCTACATTGTCTCTGTAATAGTAACTTGTGTGTGTATGATTTATTTAGTTGTTATTTTATGCTCCTTCAGTTAAATATATGTCACCCTGTACACACTGCAAGCTCTTGAAAAGTCAATAGCCACAATCAACAAATATGTATTGGACATCCTCTGATAGAACTGTCAACACGTTTTCATGTGGATCACATACACAAATGAACCCTGGACTTACATGTGGTGGTTGTGTCTATCCCAGGGTGTAACAGCAAAATGAGGAAATTCTAAAATTCTAGCTTAACTTGATCTCCTAACTAAACAGTTAGTAGAATAAATATCTCCGGTAATCCTTGATTATTAATGGATTTTCCAGACATGGATTGTCTGGCAGACTTGAGGACAGGGGTGTGTCCCTAGACTCTGCGGTAGAAGGACGGTCTATAAAGCGACTGCAGAACTTGTCTTTTAAAATGTAAGAGTTTGCCTTCACATTTTAGAACGGTCACTTCCCTTCCTCTGCACCCCAGATGATGTTCTTGTTTGCTGCGTGATCAGATATGTTAAACCACTTTTATGATTCATTATATCAGCTTCAACAAAGGCTAATTTGTTTCAGTAAATCATTCTCACATAAAAAAAGAGGGTGTGTTCTTCCTTTTTAAATAGAAAATTGGAACTGGTTCCAGGACACTCAGCCATCACGTCAGTGCATAACTCCGACGATAGGTGTTTCTCACACATGGTGTTGTCTCTAACAACTAGTTTGTGGGAATGGGAAGATAGCCAGGCCACTGTCCCTGGCTCTGGGACAGTCATAGTACCCCTGTGATAAGTAAGCATGCATACTGGTGACTTTGCTTCCAGTGTGTCTTCACTGGACACTTGATCAAATATATGCTTAAATTTTTCCAACACAAATCTTAAACACAACCATAATCACTAATATCAGCCTAGCTTGTACTCGATTTCACACACACACACACACACACACACACACACACACAAATGGAGTAAGTTTACAGGCAAAAAAATATAATACAACTCAAAATACACATGAAGAAAAACACGGCTTCAGAAATACTTGGATAATGGCAGCTATTTCCAAAATAAAATCTATGTAACCCAAGAAATTGGAGTCAGACCACAGTGGAATGAAGTAACCCCAAAGAATTTCTTAATTATCAATGCAAATCAAAAGAGAATTCATCCCCAGACCTCTTGCTGGAAGAGGAAACTTGAGTTATGGATGAGGCTGAAAATGTTCTTTTTAGATGAACAGTTGAGAGAAGTGACTGGAAATTTTCAGCACTTCTTAAAACATGGCAGCGCTGGCTGAAGAATAACTCCAGAAGTCTTTCAGTCTGCCACATTAGACCTACATGCTTTCTGGAGTGAATTCTGAGCTGCCAGTACCGGTGGAGAAGTCCTCCTTGGGTGAGTCACGTGGGTGGTGCTCTGCTCTTTCCCAGCAGGTAAAACTTGAGGTGTAGGTTACTGGCCTGATGGGACAGGAACGAGTCGTCCTGAACTCTGGACTTTCCTTTCTGTAGGCAGATGCTGATGTTTTAGTGTGAATTCCTTCCCAGTTGTCCTCCCAGGGAACTCTTAGTTCTACGTAGACTCCTCCTACCATGTCTTTGGTTAGGCTGCACAGGGCTTCTTTCCCCTTCTCTGGGACACGAAATATCTGTAAGAGAGGCCTCTACTGTGGCATAACCCACGAGTGCACTCCTTTGCTGCTCCACAGCTGCATTACATGGGGTTCCTGCAGCCCCTTTCTCTCAACGTACAGTTCCTTCTTAGGAACCTGGATCTGGAAAAGCCTTAGTTAGCAAGAGTGAGCCCCAGAGAGGGACGGAGCCTCTGCACTTCTTCAGCAGAAAGAAGAAATCTTTTCTGGAAAACAGGGTGAGGTTCTACCAGAGGCTTCAATGTCAGACATACACAGATAACCTAATTGCTGACTTTCAGTCACTAGTTCGTTCTTTCTCTCTTCCTTCCTTTCTTTCTTTCTTTCTTTCTTTCTTTCTTTCTTTCTTTCTTTCTTTCTTTCTTTGTTTTTCATAAACAGGCAATTGCCAGTGCGAATGAGGTATCCAGAATTTTACTTTGACTTTTGTGTGTAGAAGTGAAAACAACGAGCAAAAGTACGTAAGTAGTGACATAGCAAGCGTGGCTTCTAAAACGGTTTTCAGACAGATACGGTTACGGAATTTTCTTTTTCAATTGTAGTTTTCTCGAGGACAGTTTTCATGGCTTCTAATTTGCAAGGATTATATTTGTTTGATATCAAGAGATTTTAACATGAAAAATTTATTTCTGGTTCTTCTCAATACCATATCATTGTGCCAAGCAAAGTATGCAGGTGAAGCTACTAAGTAAATGACGGGAGGCTCATGGAGTGATCGTTTCTCGGGAATTCAGACTTTTTATTCTTTAATTTTAAAGGAAACTCATTATGGTAAAAAAAAAATCTCACATTAAAAAATGTTTTTGTTGTAGTAATAATAACAATAATAACAATAACTATTATTTTAAATTCATATTTTTCCCTTAAGACATTCTGAGGAGTAATTAGGTGGAAACATTGTTTTGTGGACATGAGGTCTTCTGATTTTCTTTGAACAGCGTAGTGTTATGTTGAAATGTTCCTTTTCTCTTACTTACCAACTTTTAAAAGTTATTCAACCAAATCAAGTCTATGAGAAAAAAACAGTCCTGTTTTCATGTGAATCCAAACTTCTTCACATACCCAGAAATAAATGCTAAATTCCATTTTAATTAGGGCTGATCAATTTACAAGGATGGATTTCTTATCAGAACCATCTCTGGTAGTAACAGTAATTTGACTCAGAAAAATTCATGGGGTCATTGCTCTGTTTTCATTTGCCTGCTTCCTCATTAAGCAAAATTTCTGTAGGTCAGCCTACAAATCCAGGTAAAGAAAGAAAACCAAAAATATGTAAGTGGTAGTTTATTTGGATAACACTTTGTTTTCTTCTCTATTGATGACGATTTTATTTTGAGCCATTGATCTTGTTTGATACTATAGAATTGGCTAATAATTTTAATGATATAATGTCCTTTTTTAAAAATTACCAGAATTTAGTCCTTTTCGTGTTTTCAAAATCCACACACAGATCAATTGCAATTAATGTTTACCATTTCTATGAGTGAATTTTGTAATTAGAGGTAAAAAGAAGTCAATATTTTTTATACAATTCAGCTTTTCACATACAACTTATTTCCTTAAAATATGCCAGTATCTTAAGAATTAGAATAATGAATAATTTCTATGTATTTATTCTACAAGTTTAGAATATGTTTTAAATAAAATTCCCCTAGATATGCAGCATACACTGTGTAATGATGAGTTTTGCTGCAGCATATGAGTAGGATTGTGAAGTGAAGCCATTACTATTTTCAATGTTAGAATGGCTTTTACATGGCTCCAGCAGAGTTGCAAAGATCTTCAGGGCATGCTACTACTTGAATTTTACTTGATTCTTTTCCATCAGGGAAATCAATAATGACAGCATCCAGAAAACATGGGAAGGTCAGTGGGAAGGAAGATGACTCTATGGTATTTCACTCCCAACCATCTCGGGAGGAGTCATCATAACACCTGTGTCTCAGACCCTCAGCATCCTTTTTGGAAGAATATTAGGTTTTTATGTAAGTTCTATACCTGTGGGAAATTAGGCAGGAACTTTCCCTTTCTCTCCTTCTCCTGGACCATAATTGGAAGCAATACCGTTTAGAATTCAGTTAATTTATATAAAGCAGTCAATGAAGGGCTCGAGGCTAATTGAGTCGCCTTCATTTGGAAGGAAACAGCAGGGGAAAGGCACGTGACGCAACATTACCCAACAGTGGCAGTGAACTCCAGGAACCATCCACTGTTCTACCTGACTTCTTACACTGAGCCCACTTTCACACACCTGTAAGCTGGGGATAGGGGAATGGAGAAAAGGGCAGGACCTGAGAATTTATGCCTTGAAACATAAAGGCAATGTGGATGAAAGCCATGCAGGCATGCAGGCCAAGATCTTTGCAACGCTGCTGAAGATGTGGAAGACTGAGACAGAACAGAACAGAGTGACTTCAACCAATGTGTAAGGTGAAGGGCGATCAAGGCAGACATCAGAGCACAGCCCTTGGCCTCTGCACATACCAATGCATACAGGTGTGCACAGACATGCACCCAAATGCATGCATACTGCACACACAAAGCAGCAAAATGACCTAGTATGGATAACTATAGTAGGCTGGTGAGCTGGCCCTGAGGCCTAAGAGTGAGAGGGCTAGCCACGTACCTCACTTGGAAAGCACAGTAGAGCTGGTCCTAATGGTGTGGGCATGGAAGAGCCTGGGCAAGGGCTTGAATAGGTCCACCCTTTACCTAGGCAAAGCGGGAGAGCTGACCCTGGTGTCCTCGATACAGGACAGGGGGTGGGCTGACCTAGTTTCCACCTAGGCCCAGATCCAGGACTTTGAGTTGTCCCAAACCAACATGTAGCCCATCTATGAATTGCTAAAGCATGTGAAGAGGCCAGTCCTACAGATCCAAAGCTGAAAGATCTCCACTACACAGGGCAACAACAGGATATCTGAGAGGAGTCCCAATGAGGATCAAGTATTCTTAGTGTACATGCATGTGGGAAAAGACAGAAACAATCTTCGCTGTTAATCTTCAGGTGACTTCTGCCTTGATGTTTGAGTTAGGTTTTCTCACAGTGCCTGGAACTCACCAGGCAGGGTAGAAGGACTGGCAGGTGAGCACCAAGGATCTGCTTGCCTCTGCCTTCCCAGCACTAGGATTGCAGTAGGGTGTGTGACTGTCATGTTCTGTGGGTTCTAAGAATTGAACCTAGATCATAATGTTGCCTATGGCAAACATTTTACCAACTGAACCATCTTCCTAGCTTTACTTCTTACGTTAAAAACAATCTTTCTTCCTTTATGCAGATAAATTGACAGCATAGTCCATCCACTGCATAGCTATGAATTCACACATACAAGAGCCCACAGTATGGGCCAGCACAGAGTGGGAATTCTAACAGAGCTTACTCCCTAGGTGGAAGGGATTCTGTGCAGACAGGAATATGCCTGTCCTGGAAATGAGAAACAACAAAATTTCAGGCAAATACTAACAATATAGGTTTACTTTTATTTTACAAGATGGCAACAGAAGCCATTTTTTTAAATGCTGAAGGCAACATTTACATGGGAGGAAAAAAATGTATATTTATATTTATATCCTCCAAGGAAGGAGAGTCAGAATCAGCAGCCAAAGATTAATAGAATGCTGATTCTATTTTGGTAGTATTTCATGTCAGGAAAGTCCCAGTCTGGTGCTAGTGAGAATTATCTACCCCTTATATTGTCATTTAATAGCAGAGAACAGTCTCTCAGCGGGTTCTTGACTTTGGGAAGATATCTTCCAATCAATCTTTCTTCATAAACATCTTAAGATACAGAGACATGTAAGTGTTCTACCATAGTCTCCTTTAAAGACAGGGGTGCAGATATTTATAGCTCAGTGCTGCAGAGGCACTGGGATGAACAAAGCTGCCTGTTTTATCTGCCTTGAGGGGCTGAGTCTCTTCTAGTGTGGAAGATAGGAGAAAAATGGACTCATTCGCTTTAAAGGAGAGCCAAAACATTAGATTCCTTGAATGTGAATATTCTATATCTCATGTTCACATAAAACTATGTTACCCAGCTACCTCAGTCTCATGTGAAATAACTCAAGGATTTTCGGGGTTGTTTTGGCTTTTTTCATCTTTTTTTTTTTTTTTTTTTAATGTAGTTACCACTGACAGGCAAGGGAGCTGGCTATAAATGCAGAAGCAACTCTGAGAGACTGAGTTAGAACACACATCTTCACAACACTCCCAACAAGACTGCTGAGCAGAGGGACGACACAGACACCTAAGAAGCCACGACTAGATCCTAAAGTAGCAGCAGGACACAGTTTCATTGTGTATCTTTGTTCTTTTCTGATATTGTGATAAAATACTTGACTAAAGCAAATCCAGGGGAAAGGATTTCTTTTGGAGCATGGTTGCAGTGTGCCCCATCCCATCATAGTGGACCTCGTGTAGCATAAGTTTGAGGTTGGCTCAGCACTCAGGAAGCAGAGGGAAGCAATAGGGAGTAGGTCTGGCTATCAGACCTCAAAGCCCAACCCAATGTCTAGGGCTTTCTTCAGTAAGATTCTACCCCTAAAGGTCCCAGAATCTTTCCAAACACATCATCATGCTAGGAACCAACTGTTCAAACACATGAGACTCTGGAGCACAAAGAACAACAATGGGTAATTTAAAGCATTGGTCATGTAGGTTGGTTTTAATTATGATTGCTAGAAATGAATTGTTTCTTGGCTATTGGTCAAGTCTGACTAAAGCACTAGTATCTAAATGGTTTATCGAATTTATCGAATAATTTGGATTCCATTGACCTTACACTTCATGTACTCTTTACATTTGGAGTTGGAAAATGGTAAATGATCTTTCAGACGTTTCTGTACTCTACAACACACTATGGCAGCCTCATCAGTTTAACATGAAAGATAGTCAGCATCTCAGATGAAGTGGTCTCAGGAGCTGGGGATGTGGTCAGCAGCAGAGCAATTGGATAACATGTGTGTAGCTCTGAGTCCAGTCTCTTGCAGGGGGGAAAAGGTATTCTGAAATTTATTACTAGCCCTCAGTAATCCTATAAGACATTGGGAAGAGGTGCCTGCTTGGGGAGCTTGGGCCTGTTATCTGCTTTTATTCTTCTTGGGATCGCCCTGATTCTGCTCTATTGTTTCTGATCAGCTGCATAGATACCCCCAACTATTCTTATTATTTTTGTTAACCCATTCTTGAAGTCGCCGAAGTGGGGATTGAGTGGGAGAAGTCATGAGTGAGCACCTCACACTCATTTTTGTTGCAATGCAAAGCATCACAGAATGAGTCTCCGTTCTTACCAGATCTGTGAAATTCTAAGAAGAAAATACACTCTCAGCTTTGGCTGTTCTGACTTCCCAACATCTCCAGTGTCTTGACAGATCCACAGTGGGCTGGGCTGGAGTATGAGTGGCATGATGTGGGGTGAGCAATCCCTCCACCCATCCTGTTGCAGGCTGTAAAGCTAACTTGCTTTCTCTCTGTTATTAACGATGGAAGGAGTGAGATAGAGCCTACAATAACATACCCTCTACTCTGCTAATTATGCCCACCTCTATTTTCTCTTTGTAAGGATATTTGATAGTTGTTTCTGTTAAGAATTACCCTAGTTTTCCTTAGTGAGTTTTGCAGCTGTGTGGCGTTCCTGGCAGGCAATGCGGTTGAGGCTGAGTGAGTCTAAAATGTTTCCCTGAATCTCAGTTCGTATTGAAAACAGGCCCACACTCTTGAATGTTTAAAGCAGCATCATTTCTGGCCAAAATTTCAGTGTCAAAACAAAATACTGCAGAAGCAATTACATTTCAGTTTTCTTTTCTTTCTTTCTTTCTTTCTTTCTTTCTTTTTTTTCTTTTTAAGAACTCAGGGAGAGGAAGGAAAAGAATATCAAAAGGTAGAAGGGAGTTGGGGAACAAAGAAGGGGAAAATGTGTGCTTTAGTTCAAGATGTACATGGATTAATTCTAAGTAAATTGCTACATATAATCTGCTAAAGTTTTCCAAGGAGGTTCATTTAATGAAATCTACAGTGAAAGAACATTCTCCCCAAGAATGTGAAACTCAAAAAGAAAACAAAAATATGATAGGTTTATTACAGGAATAAGATAATCCTACGTTCCCACTCATTGTCTAGTGTCTGTGTCAAAAAGCATTGGAGGTCTGGGAGATAACATAATTTCAATATTAAGCTTTCAGTAAAACTTACAGAACCATCAAGAACATCAGTGTACATGTATCTAAAACCACAAGGCTTTCCTCAGTGTGGCTGTCTAGAACTGTATCATAACGAGAACGTTTTAACTTTAAAAGGTAAACCCAAGCTGAGTTAAAGAAAGGACTTTCCGGTGTGCCTGATTGCTTCCAACATCCTGTCCTCATCCTCGATTAGCTCCAGCATCTGGGCCATCATCCATGATGACTCTGGCATCCCTATCGTCACCCTCAATGGTTCTAGCATTTCTGTGGACACCAGAATCTGAAGATTGAGTTTGTCTCTTATTTGAAAAAAGAAGAAGACAAAGCATAGAAATAATCACCTACAGATACATTGGCATCCATGAAATCATTTGTGAATTACTCATCTTACGTGACACAAGGCAAGTTTCATGGATGTGGCTGTTACACTCTATAGCTTAGGGAGTTAGCCCATGTGCAATTCAGAAGTGATTATTAGATCATGCCATATGGATTGTCCTCAAAGTCCAGTCACCTTTAGGAGTATCACATTCTCCTTGCAGATCTCTGAAATATGAGTCTTTGTGGGGGTGTCTTACTTAAGTGGAATTTCTGAAAATTTTGCATTTGAAGTTTGCCTGAAATATTATAATAGGCTTTAAGTTGGCAAAGTATGTTAATAAAATATGTGTAATAAATAATGATTAAGGCCATGTGGGAAGAATAAAGATGTAAACTAGAGACTCAAACACAGATGCAAAGTTTCTGAGAACCACAACTAGGCTTCCCTTAGTGTGGACAATAAGTTTCCTTCTAGTTCTATTTGTTTGCTTATTTGTTTGTTTGTTTTTATACATGCTTTCACATATCCCAACCTGGCCTTGAACTTGCTATTTAGCTAAGCATGGACTTGAACTTATGATCCTCCTGCCTCTTCATCTGGAATGATGGCATAACAGGTGTGTCTCTCCACACTGGATTTAAATGGTTTGGGGGATCGACTCTTGGCTTCACACATTCTAAGCTCTGTCAATTGAGTCTTTCTAATTATAAGTCTTTCAAATTCCACCATAAGAAACAGATGAATCAGGCAAGGCAGAGTGAACTAAGCTGTTACTTCATTTGGCCACAATGCAATCTCTGATTCTTTGCACGAATATCTTGAACTTGAAATGACTAGGCAAGTGATGAATGGGGGCAAGCATATGGTAGTCCTGTGTAATCTTATACCGATGAGGATGTACACAACAGAAGCCATTCAAATGGCCTCTAAGAGGAAGGAGCACATGCACTCTGGATCACTGGGCTCAAGGAGTGGAAGCTGGTGAAGAGGAAAAAACTATTCAGAGACTTAACAGATAAAGACAAATTCATAGGGCTTCAGCCTCCAACCAAAGGGGAAGCAGAGCAAACCCTCCAATTTCTAACAGGAGATGAAAAGTACCTGTTTTCTTCTTTGCTCCTGGAACAGAAACTCTGATTATTACCATTAATACTACTAGTGTCTGTTATTATGCTCCAAATTTGATCACCATGGATTCAACCCAAGATTAATCCGGGACACTGCATTTTCTCTTAACTGCTTCACCACCAAATCCAAGAAACAATTTGAAGCCATTTGTTGCTTACAGAATCATTAGGACTAAGAACAAATTGAAAGGATTCTCAGAGAAGGTGCCTAGCTGGGTTAGAAAAGACTTTGTTCTTGGTAGTTCATGAGCCCAAAGAATATTGTACAAGAGAAAAAATGATGAACTGGCGAACATAGGAGAAAACTGGGAGGATTAAAAAGACCTCATTGAAACCATTCCTGGAGGATTCAGGGCAGCATGCTTGTGTAGCAAGCACTTACTCACTGAGTTATCGTCCCAAACCAAACCATACTTAAAAAAAAATTAAGTGGATATAGCTCAGGGCAGACTCTCACTATAATACACTGAAGTTGTGGTTTTGGAGAAGACATCTGTAAATGCTGGACTCCTCACATCCACGGCTTCCTAAACTTACAACGTTAATGTTCTTATTTAAACGCAATTAAATTCAAAGCCAGGCTTAGGTAAGAAGGGAAAGCAGTTGTCTCTCAGGCATGGAGGCAGATCTTGGTTTGGTGACGCGCCAGAGGCAAGCCAGGGCGTGCCGGCCTTCATGTCCCTTTGTGGCTGTGTTGCCAAGCTTTCCAGGTGTCAATTGCTTTACTTGTGTTCTGCTGGAAAGGATACAAAGAAACTCACTGGGAAATACTGCCAATTAAGAAAAGCAGATTTTTTTTTTTTTTTAAAAAATGGGGATGTGTTATTTTCTACTTAGACTCCCCTAGATGCTTAGATTTCCAGCTTTCATATGTTTTACACATTCAGAGATAACTTTCCAGTTTGGCATATGGTAGAGTTTGGCTACATTTGAATATGTGCATAAGAAAATATGTTTACGGGAAAGATTCCTGGCTAATGCCATGTTCTCAGTCCTCTGCAGGGAAATTTCTCTACTGCCTCTACTGGTTAGGCAAATCCCAGACAGCGCCCTCTTTTTTGCCTCGCTACTTACTCTGAGAGTCACACAAAGTAGGTGTACAGAGGCCACCTGACCAGATGCCGAGTGACACATAGGATGATCAAGAACCAATGGAGTTGTTTGATCTTAAAGACATGCTCCCACCCTCCAAACTGTGATGAAAGCAGGGCCTGTCATAGTCTTTCTCAGAAATCTGAAGGACTGATGAAGTGCAGTTGAAGCATAGTTGCAAAGAAGGCCATGTGTTTTGCCTCTTCAATGCCTTCTGCATGTGTGTGCTCCTGTCCACCCACATGCTAGTGTGCCCATGTGTGGAGGCTAGATGGCGTCATTGTATGTGTTCTTTTCTCCATTGTTTTGCACCTTATATTTTGAGACAGTGTCTCTCACTGATTCAGAGCATACCAGTTTGGATAGGCAGGCTGGCCAGAGGCTCATCTAACTTTGCTTCTCCAGTACTTTTGGAACTATGAGCATCCTAGCCTTTTATATAGATGATTGGGATCCAAACTTAATACCTTCTGTGTGTATCTCGAGCACTTCAATGACCAAATCATCTCCCTAATCTTTCAATTTCTCCTTAATATCAAGTGTTCTTCAAATGACTATTCCAAATCCATACTAGGGATTATCAATGAATCAAGCATTGAATATAATAAACATATTAAACTATTATTTTGCCTGATCCAAGATTCTGTGCCCAGGATCACAAAACCTCTTCTAATTTGATTTGTGGCACTTACAGTTCAGCTTAAATGGCTCTAACGGAATTATATGGGCTTCATTCTGGATTGCAGGGTCTGGAAGGTTGTGGACTGCTCAGCTGGGTTGTGAACTACAATGCAGTGTCTTCATAATACACAGAAAATTAATCAGAACTTCATGCTTGTGAATGAACATAGAAAGGAACCTGAGCCATTTCTGGCTGTCCCATGTTGTTATACCATGTCAGTGTTCTTGGCTTATAAGACACACACAGTTTATAAACCCATGTTTGAATGCTTCAATGCATGATAGGCCATGGCACTGTTACTCTCAATTGAATTGTTCTATTAAAGGATTTAGGGAAGTAGAGATGGCTCAGAAGTTACAGAGCATACTGCTCTGCCTGAGGACCTGGGTTTGGTTCTGAGCACTGACAGCAGGCAGCTCACAGCTACCTGTAATTCCAGTGACTCAGCTACTCTCTTCTAGCCTTCAGAGACTTTGCATTCAGGGGTGCAATACACGCTTTCACACACATAGACATAAAAAGAAAATATATTTCATTCCTTCCCCTCTCCTCCCTCTCCCTCCATCCCTCCCTCCCCCTCCATCCATCCCTTCTTTTCTTCTTTCTGTCACTCTTTCCATCTCCACCTCTCTCTCCCTCTGAAAAGTTAGCCTACTCATTTGTTTATTCAAACATGTACAACTAGAGAGCTGTGGGGATCCCAGATGAGGCTATTGGATTCCCTGGATCAACTCTGAGAAAAACAAAGGATACTCCTGTACTTTGACCAAGTCAGATCACCCATGTGCCACTGTGGAAAAGCCAAACAGATCATACCTTCTCACGGGAAGCATTGTTATTTGGAAAACAAGCATATATAAAGAAGAACAAGGGGCACAAGTTACGCTGAGAGGTAAAAACTGCAGGCAAATTGCAAAGACAGAACAGAGAACCGAGAGGGTTTGCTGGGTGCTGCATTTTCTCTCTGCAGATGTGCAACATCTTCATTCCAGCTTTTATTTTTGACTCTCATCTAACTGGGCTCACTCAGGACCCTTTCATATATTCATAGATAGTACAAGATTTTACAGAATATCCTTATCCTTTATCAGGCATTAATAAGGATCTTTGTTCATTTGATAATTAAGCTTTAAATTCAAAAGGAGTGTTCACATATTTAAAGTCTGCTTCTTGTTTAGATTTTATGGTTCATTTCGAGTTCCTGATGGCGAATATTGTCATTTTCCTTCATTTTTTTTATTAATAAAGTTACTCACACTAAATAACTTAAATAGTGTATGAATATTTTAATTGCCAATTTATTTGTGTGTGTAAATATGTGTATGACATTGTGCATATCTGTATGCACTGTGAACACATGTATAAGTTTACATCCCTGCCCTGTGTGTATGTGGAAGTCAGTAGAAAGCCTTGGATGCCAGTCTTCCCAGGCCACCCTGTTCCTACAGGGATTCCCCTACCTGCCCAAGTTCCTGCGCACATATCCCAGATGTGCTGGCCTGCACCACTGAGTCTGACTTTGCCTGAGTTGTGGAGAACTGGACTTAGGACCTCATGCTTACAAAACAAGGTCTTTACCCATTTAGCCATCTCTCCAGCCTTCAACTCCAGCCTTCCAAAATTATATTTGAGTCACAGTTTAGTGATCTCATTTATTTTATTTACACTTTTGTTATTGTCCAAATCAGCAGAGTCAAGCACTTTCAACTACTACAGGAGGGCATTTTCTCTTCTGTCATACCGTTTGCTCATCTGTCATGAACACAGAAAGAAAATAAAAAGCAAAACTGTGGCCATTTCTAAGCCTATTGGCTTGACGCAGTTATTTGATATTGCAATCAAGAGAGTTAGATTTACATAATTCAGACGATTGCCCAAATCATTGTATTTTAAAACGAAACAAAGTTCCCCATGATAAATATGTACGGGGGGGGGGGGGATCTTCCAAACTTTGTTCTATTTATGTGCTGAGGAATACCATTAATTCCTCTGAGATATAATTTCACACATTACACACATACTTTAGGGACAATCATAGACTGCCCTAAACCAGATTGAATTGAATTCAAGCTCCAATTAAGCCGAAAGTTTTATTATCACAGAGAAAATATCCATTTTCTTCATGTCTTACAATTTTCCCGGGGGACATTCTTGTGCATTGATTGGCTCCCTGTGGGTATTGAGCCTTATTGTATTTGAACAATCTTTCCAACCATGTCTGTTATTATTATTAATGTTGTTTAATATACTTTAAATGGCAACACACTGGCTTCATCAAGTTTAGAAGCCTCCTGGGCTCCTCATTGTTATGAGACAGGGATGGTTGGAAAGAAAAGCAACATTCATGGATGCGTGTGTTCTCAGCCGAGAGGACAGCTACCGATCTGCCAGTTCTTAGCCAAGCTTCATGAGCAAGGAGCCTGCACAGTATAAACTTGTCCACTCTGGTGGGATTCATTTGACTGTAGCTTTCTCCATCTGCATTATCAAGGGAGATTTGCTGAACAGTTCACCAAGCAAACCTGTGTTGGCATAGCTATATATTTGATGACTAAATATCCACACCTTTGGGGTTTTGGAAATTTTTACTTTGGTAACTTTTTCTGGACTTGAAATTTTTTTAAGACAAAGGAAAATCTAGGGGGTAAATGGACCTTGTGCATAACCTGACAGACAAATGTGAGACCACAGCTTGCCTTCGTGATGGTCTCCATCTAACTAAGCTAGTATCCTGAGCAACAGGAGATTCATCCTAGTTACTCCTCAGATGGAGACAAATGTGGACCTGTTACCATAAGATTAAATGGAAGACTCAGTCTACAGAGGGAATGGAAGAACAAGGAAGAAGCAGAAATACTGTAACAAAATGGTCAAAGCAGGCTGTAATATAAACATATAGCTCTATGGTTATAATAATTTTCAACTGAACCTATCTATGACCCTGGAATACTACTTTATGTTTCTTGCCAAAGTCATCATTATTACACAGGCTTCTTGGGAAAAAAACTGGAAGGCCTCTAGACATTTAATTGAATATAGATTAAAGGAAAAAACGAGTAATTTTCTATAAGTAGTTTCCTTAGAATTTGGAATTTTAGCTTTGTTATACAGAATGAGGAATGACAGAACCTCAGGGTTCATGTGGGTCATTTCCAAGGCTGAGTGGCAATGAAACAAATTTATAACTTCTGAGTCACCAACTGCAATCTTTTGCCCTCACATCACAGGACCTCCAGCCCAAGCATGATAGACTTAGATTCAACATTCTCACGGAAGTGAAGGTTTCTGTATAAACGTGTACACAATAGAAATAGTTTTATATAATAATGATGTTCACACATTGCTGTGTGGTTGATGATTAGCAGGACGATTATGTCATCTCTAGAAGGTTCTCCTGTTCCTCACCAGATATGAATTCATGCTTGTGTGTGCATGTGATTTCATGTGTATGTCCTGTGTGCATGTATTCATGTGTGTCCCATGTTTTAGATGTGTATGTGTATGCATCCTGAGCATACTGTTTGTGTCTGTGTCCTATGCATATATCATTATCTTATGTGTCTGTATGTGTCTATGTTCAAATGAGGGTGAGTATCATTTACTTTAATCATTGGGTACACAGTTTATCATTAGTCACATTAAAGAAATTTTTTGCATAATTGCTATGCTCTTATTATGTAGGAATGATAGAGTGTTCATAAGAACAGCAATTCAAATCCTAAAGTACAGTTTTATAGTAATTATAATGCTCTGGTATTTCTTATTTAAAAATAAAATTCCTATAAAGCTACTGGCCACAACAAATGTATAGGAGAAAGAACAAGCACCTGACCCCAGAGGCTAATCCTTGAGTAGTGGTCACTACTGGTCATGGCATTGCTTTCAACTGCCAGAATGCATTCTTGCACATCAATAGCACAAGCTTTGAAGAAGGGAAATGACTTGTGACAGCCCCGCTGACATGTCTCATCTGATTTAACCACAGGCGTCAGAACAACCAATTTGCTGCCTGATTTTATGTATTTCACAGACATAAAGGCTCTTCTGTAATGCATGGGTGATTTAGACTATGTTGAAAACCACTTATCAGGCCATTTGGGGTAGTTTGTCATGGTGTGAACAAATGATTGTATATTTCTTGATGATTCCCTGAAGATCTTATACAGACAGAAGGTGATCTCTCTCTCTCTCTCTCTCTCTCTCTCTCTCTCTCTCTCTCTTTCTCTCTCTCTCTCTCTCTCTCTCTTTCTCTTTCTTTCTCTCTCTCTCTTTTGTCCTGTCAGGTAAGACTTTCCAAGAGCATAGGCTCTGACCCGTACTGCCTCTGAAATCTGACTTCTTTGTGTCGGTAGAGCAGTGTTGGTTTGGAAAATAACAAGTAGAATCACTGAAGTAGAATCACTGAAGTATGTTTTTTTTTCTCTCTTGTCTGACAATAATTTCACAGTTTTTTTTTTAATTTTTAGAATTTGTCTTAGTTAGGTAAATAGACATCAACTCATATAAAGGTCAACATCTAATTGGGGCTTACAGTACCTGAGGTTCAGTCCATTATCATCACGGTGGAAAACATGGCAGTGTGCCAGCAGACATAGTGCTGGAAAAGGAGCTAAGAGTTCTACATCTTGATCTGAAGACAGGCAGAAGAAGACTCTTTTCCACTTTGGGCAGAGCTTGAACATAGGACCTCAAAGGCCCTCCCAGAATGACACATTTCTTTCAAAAAAGCCACACCTACTCCAACAAGACCATACCTCCTAAGAGTGCCACTCCCTGGGCCAAGTATATTTAAACCACAGAATTGTATTCCTAATTGACAAATAATAATTGTATGTATGTGTAGGGCAGAGAGTGATGTTGGACATGGGTTTACAATGTAAACTTATTAAGTCAGATTTTGGGCAAATATGTCATCTTACACACCTTAAACTTTTTTTTTTTTTTGGTGACAAAACATGTAAAATATATTCTTTCAGCAATTTTGAAATACACATTTCATTTTGTTTGTAATAAGAGTCAAGATTCTGTTCAGAGACCATTATTTATTTTTTACTTGTAAATCCATAGTAATACTATATTTAGAAGGATAATTCATAGTTTCTGTGAATATAGATTATGAAACACAACAAAACATTATTTCTGTATGATTTAGTGTATTTTTATTCAGAGTGAAGCTACTTAGAAAATGTCACCTGTCACTCTGGTAGTGCTACACACACGTGTGAAACAGTGTCAACCTGTCAGGAAGTGCCTTGGGGACACTTTCTGATTCATAAAGTAACTTCAGTTGCACTATTGATTCTACCTAACACTATTCTTCACATGTGTCCTTGTAACTATATGCAACTATATGGTTCCATGAGAACCAAGGAAAGTGAAGAAACCAGCCCCTTCCTTGCCACACTGAGAAGTATGTCAGTGCAGGACCAGAGATCTGTCTTAATCACTGTTCTGTTGCTGTGGAGAGAGACCATGACCAAGGAGATTTTTTTTTTTTAAAAGAAAGCATTTAATTGGGAGGTTGCTTAGTGTTTCAGAAGTTTGGTCCATTATCATCATGGCAAGGAATATGGTGGCTCATGGACATGCTGCTGGGGAATTAGCCAAGATTTCTACATCCTCATGTATAGGCAGAGTGAGATTCTGGAGTTTGCACAGGTGTTTTGAAATGTCAAAGTCTGTCCTCAGTGATACACTTCCTCTAACAGGGCCATACAACCCAATCTTTATATATATAGATTATATATATTTTCTCCCCTTTATAATCCCCCCCTTTTTTTCTTTATCCTCAGAAACCTTTATATATAAGCCAGACCAGAATAAGGTGCTACGTATGCTTAAGAAGATCTTCTGTCCTCAGTTTTCCTAGGGAATACTCTCCCACCTAGAAGTATGTATTTTAGTTGATTCCAGGTCAAATCAAGTTGATAACAAAATAAACCATCACAAGCATTCTTAGCCACTGTGTGTGTTCTTATTCCTTATCATGATCGTGTCTATGTCTCTGGGGTCCTCCCTTTTGTCAGTCTTTCCCCTAGCTTCTCCTTTTCAGAATAGTGTAAGGGCATACTTTGAAAGAATGTATTTCATGAAGCCAAAAATCCTAAAAGAAATGGATAAATTTTGAGATTCATGGAAATCACCAAAAGTAAACCAAGAAGATGCTACCAATATAAATAGACTCATAATAAATACACAAGGATAAAAAATAATAATAAAATGCCTTCCAACTAGCAAAGTTCCTCGTCAGATGGATTTATACCAGAATTCTACAAGACTTTCAAAGAACATCTCCAGCCAATGCTTCTTAAATTAAAAACAAACAGCAAACAAATAAAACAAAAGCAGAAACAGGGGAGCACTCCCAAACTCCTCCTATGAAGCCAGTATCACTCTCATACTCCATCCACATAAAGATACAACAGCAACAAGGAATTTGTGTACTTTGTGTTGTTTATTCTGCTGTTGACAGTCAACTTTTTTTGCATGATGGTCAGATGCAGAATGTAATTTCAATTTTCCTATATATGCTAAGACTTGATTGTGTACTAATGTGTAGTCTATTTTGGAGAAAGTTTCATGGGCTTCTTAGTATTTGGGTGAATGTTCTGTAGATATCTGTTAGGTTTATTTAACTCCAGAGTTTTTCTATTTAGCTTTTGTCTGAAGAGCTTGTGTAGTTTTTTTTAACTATACTTTTTTCTATTGGATATTTTCTTTATTTACATTTCAAATGTTTTCCCCTTTCCAGGTCTCCCTTTCAGAACCATCCTATCCCATATTCCCTCCTCTTGCCTCTATGAGAGTGCTCCCCCACCTACCCACTCCTGTCTTCCCACCCTGGCATTCCCCCACACTGAGGCATAGAACCCCCTCAGGCCAATAATAGCCTTTCCTCCCACAAATGTTCAACAAGGCCATCCTCTGCCACATATGCGGCCAACACCTTGGGTCCCTCCATGTGTATTCTTTGGTTGGTGGTTCAGTCCCCAGGAGCTTTGGGGGGTCTGACTTGTTGACACTGTTGTTCCCTCCATAGGTCTGCAAACCCCTCAGCTCCTTCAGTCCCTTCTCCAATTCCTCCATCGAGGATCTATGTGCTCAGTCCAATGGTTGGCTGTAAGCATCTGCCTCTGTATTTGCCAGAACCTCTCAGGAGACAGCCATAACAGGCTTCCATCAGCAAGCACTTCCCAGCATCCACAATAGCAGCAGGCCTTATAATCCTTTCAAATAGTGCCACTCCTTAATGACTAAGCATTCAAATACTTAAGCCTGTAGAGTCTAGTCTTATTCAAATTACCACAAGACCAAAACCCAACCTACTCCAATGGATTTTCATATTACTTGTATTTGTCTTTCATACAAATTTTATAAAAAAATGAACAAATTTGATTTTTTTCTAGAAAGTTTAAAAGCTAACAATACAGAAATGTATTGTTAAAATGCCATTGAAAATTGTATCAAAATTGCAAATAGTCCTATTTTTAGATATCTACTAAAATGTCTTTCATAGCTTTTAATATTTTAAGATAAGATACCAGAACATGAAGTGAACATAATTTAAATGTTGTGTAAGCTTTTTAAGAGTAAATATTTCTGGAGTCAATTGAAAGCATCTGACCAACAAAGAAATGCAGGCTGAGAAACATTATGTTAAAAGTGGATTTAAAGTGAAAAACCAGTCACAACAAAAAAAAAAAACAACAGAAAACAAAAACCTTTCTTTTCTTCTAAAATATTCCTTCTACAAACAGTTAACTCAAAACAATGTCTATATTTGACATGTTTCCACCATTTCATCAATTGTTTTATAGGTATGAAATAGGAAAATAAACAATAAGTACTAATATTGAATTACACATAAATTAGAGATGGATCCTACTTGTAAGGGGGAACTGAGATAGCACTGGAAGCTGGGGCTGGCTGCTTCCCAGGTGTATACTCTCTCAGACTAGCTCCATGTCTGAAAGGAATCTCTTGGACTTTGAGAAGGATGGAGATCAGAAATTTCATCAAGAATTGTAGCAAGCAGAGCTGAGTCAGAACCTCAAAACCCATGTGGTGGAAGGAAAGATACAATTCCTCAAAATTGTCCTCTGATCTCCACTTGTGCTTGTTAATATATCACACACATACACACATAGACACACACAATCACACACACACACATCACACATACACACAGAAATTCACCCACAGAGACACACATATACTCACAGCAATACATACTCATAGGCATACATATACACATAGAAATACACAGACACACACACACACACACACACACACACACACACACAAACACACAGGCCCAGGGCTTAGTCATTCCTATCCTTCTGACCTTCCTTTCCTATGACTATACAACCATAGGCAACAAGACTTCTAAAGGCTAAGTGAGCTTTAATCTTTAACAACATACAGAGAAAAACCTAAAAACATATTTTCTTAAACAAACAGCACACATGTACTGTGCCCTTTTAGAAATTTCCTTCTGATGACTTCGGAGATATATTGTGATACTCTGGACAAATCCATCTGCTTATTTCTTTTGACATATTTCAGTATAAGTAGAAATGGAGTTCATTAAATGACATTTTAACAGATTTTTTTCATGCTTTTAGTTTGGTCATATTTACCCCTCCCCTAATTCTTCTCAGGTCCCTACCCATCTAAACTTGTGTCCTCTTTAAAAACAAAAACAAAAGCAAACAAATAAACGAACAAACAACCACAAGTACTCTTGGGTGTGTGGCCAGTCCCAGGAGAGTACAGATCTACTTGAGGACACACACTTAAGGAAAACTGGCTTTTCCCACTCGAGTAGACCAGGAATTGCCAGAAGATTCTCAGCTAGGGGTGGAACTTTGTGCCCACCTCCCCAGGTTTTAAACAGGAGGAATGAAAGAAAGAGAATCACTTAGTAAGGGAATAAAGGGCTTGAGAGTTGCCCCTCATTTTATTTACAATTGATGCACAAGGATTTGTACAAAAGGGACCTCAAGGAATTTAAATGGTATCTTAGGGTGTCTTCTTAGTGGCACTTGACAGGATTATAATAGGCAAAGTCTAGTTCTCAAGGATGCCAGAAGATAGAGTTGACAGACCTGTTTGGTGTTCCCAGAAACTATCTGGAGAGGGAAATGAGGCAAGGTCTAAGGTCACACAGACCTTAGCCCATTCAATGCCATTTCAAGAGTTTCTCTGTTGGAGACCTTCACATCAAATGCTAATTGTTCTGAGATTCTGGCTTCTCAGCTGGAGAGAAGCATCAACTAGACTCCAGAGTGAGAGACTATTCTTTAATGTACCCATAATTTTCCTCATTTTCCTGCCTCATTTACGACATGTTTTGGAAGAAACTTAGAGAATAATTACTTGGTAAAAGTCAAACTGGGAAAGGTCTCTTCCCCATATTCATAATACAAAACCCAAACTGAGCAGGCGGATCGGCTCCAAATCTGTACTACTTGTCCTGCTGACCGTGCACATAAATTCCACATTTTGTGGTGAAGTACATAAGCCATAATACAGAAAAATGCTAGTGTGTATAAGAGCAAATGTTTACAATGTCATAAGTAAGTCTTAATTTTCACTTGCAGAATGTGTGTAATTGCATAATAATTAGCATCAGAAAGAACATTTCCTGCCAATTAGTCTGATTTAAAACATTTAGAAAGGTCCCTAAAGTTAGGTTACCTTGGCCAAAAGGCTATTCTTAGTATACTGGGAAATGCTCCTGCATTTGGTGGTAACTGGAATTAGAAATCTTGGCAAAATGATTTAAACATGGTTATGTTGCTGGTGAGGCCACACAGATGAGAAACTATAAAACAAAGCTGTGTGCAGAAGAACATTAGCTGTCCAGACCCTCCATCATGACTTCTTGCCCTCAGCAAGACTCACTTCTTACATGAAGTCAGTTTGTAAGAAGGGATATGGCACAGCACAATCTCTGGCTTTCACCAACCAGACCTCACAGGTCCTGAAAACAGATGATGCCTCTAGATTGGACAGATACTTCATGAGCCACCATCCCGGAGGACCAGGCTCAAAGCCCAATAGTTGGTATGACTTTGTGATCATAGGCTTCCTTCTGTTCACCTCCCAAGGCTGTCTCTGAGATATATGACTGGAATTAGAAATCATATATAACCTAGGTGTTTGCATATCTGGCTTTCTGCTTGTTTGTGTGCCTAATAGAAATAGGGCAGCAAGCTTAGAAGCATGTCTCACTTGCTGTAATCATTACTCTCAGAAGAGCTTCAGAGGACAGCTGTCTACACCAAGACTACTCCTTTTTTCCAGAACTTTACTTTTTCAGACCTGCTCAGAGCTCCTTGCTGACCCCATCTACCCTGCATTGTGGAATCTCAGGAGTCAACACAAACTCCATACCCAGTGAAGCAACCAAAAACATGAGATGACTTCAGCCCATAAAGTATTTGTAATAATGATTGTTTACATTAGCAGAGCATAGATAATATTGAGCAGCCACATGGGATTTTACAGACTTATTTCATGCTTAAATAACACAATATTTTTACAATTTTAGATATACCTTTTGAAAACAATTAACATTAGCCCAAATAACTAGTAATCTGAATTCCAAATCTTATGTTTTGGAAATGCTGACAGACTACGAACAGTGAGAGTCCTATTATTGTGTGATGACTGCACACAGTAGAGAAAAAGAGCACACAAGTCAAAGAGGACCCTTTGTGTGTTCTAAGGCAGTTTGCCATCATGAGAATTCATAGACAGAGGCAAGGAGCATCTGGGACCAAGTCAAAAAATAATCACGGTGTACTAGTGCACAGAGGGTTTGAAAATGGTGGGTATAGTCAATAAACTTTATTATTTATTTAATAATGTTCTGGCAGAATTATGCAATGTTAACAAGAACATACTCCTCCATGAAAAGATTATTATTAGTATTGAACTCTAAAGAGTCTTTACTAAAATGGTTAAGTGCAAATATGTGTGTATGCATTTATATATTAATACTGTATATAATGCATAAATGTATTGTATATACATATTTCTAATAGATACCATATATATTTATTTATAGATCTATTTTAAGAACGATTGTTTAAGAACCATATGCTACTTACAAAATAGCATATAGTTTTGGAATAACTTAAAAAACTCTCAGTTGGATTGTCATTCTGAAAATTATAGACTCAAATATATTTAGCAATACGCTGTTTCGGATTTTTGTCTCTATTGTGAATTAAGTTTTCATGTCTCTGCATTTGAGATTCTGAAGCTTATGCAAAAAGAACTGGCTTTTCCAGGCCACACACAGGTGACATTTACTTACACATGAATAAAGTAAAAATAAATCTGACACCATTGTTTTGAGTTTTAAATGTTGTTATATAACAAAACCAAAAGAAATAGAAGTAGAGATATGCTTCCATTTCTGTCCTTACTGTAAAATCAACTTTTTATGTATCTGCCTTTGAGAATCCAAAGCTTATAGAGAAGGAATATTTTGAAATTTGAATCAATAATGTGTTGATGACAGGTTGTGAAATCTGTCTATACTGCCTATTGAGCGTGAAATTATGGAGATAGTTTTCACAAATATGTAACTCATATAGAATTTAAGAATCGAAATCTGAAGATGTGTGGGTTTTATTTATTAATGCAATAGATCAAAATGTAGTTAATTAACTTCACATTTTGGTTTAATCAAGGCATACAGTACCATGGTTGAAAATCATTAGCCAAAGGTCTGGGGAGAAGTGCATGCTATACAGTATGTTTGAACGAAAATTAGCAAACCACAATTTTGATTTTGATTGTTTGTCTGGTTTTGTTTTATTAAAAGAAGGAGAAAGAAAGGACTTGAAGTTGGATGGGTAGGGAGCTTTGAGGATTTGGGAGGAGTTGTGTGAGAATAAGAAATTTGATCAAAATGTATCGCATTAAAATTTTAGTTTAAAAAGTCTGAATTCAAAAGTCCATCACCCATTTGCCAATCTGGTCATGGCTGAGCATGGCTGAAACTCCATTGTATAGGGTCAGAGACAGGCAGGTTTGGGGGCTGGCTGATCAGTTAGCCAAATAGCAATAAGATCCCAGTTCAGTGAGATCCTCTCCCTCAAAATAAATGAATAAACAAATAAAATAAGATGGAGCAAGCAATTGAGGAAGGCACACTGAAGTTGACCTCAGACTTTCACATACTTACACACTGTCTAGGACATTTCATGCACATGCATAAACACATGCACACATATGCACACAAATCAAATACAAAAAGTCTTAGGCAAACATTATTTTCCCATTGAAAATTTTCCATCATAAATATTTTTAAATGTAATTCTATATGTTAAATACAATAAAAGACAGTTCCACTGACTATATTTCTCTTTTTTTCAAGGACCTGGGTTCAATTGTTAGCAATACAAAAATATAACAATGTAGCTCTTTCAAATGAATACAAGGGACTCAAACACAGGTAGAAATTTGGCTCAGAGACTCACCCTTCTTCACATGTTTATGTTTTTGCTCCGGAGTCCCTTTCTAACTCACTGATACAGCATTTTCATTCAGTTTGAAATACTTTCTTATTTAGTTCACAGGGATCACATGGCTGCCACATTTATGTCTCTTTAGAATTCCACATGTTAAAAATATAAATGTGTTGTTTATAGTAATCCTGACTGCGTGTATATGAGTTTACATACACCCATGCATACTGGAGTATGTGTGCATTCACATGGGTGTGCACACACACAATACAAACACACACACACACGGTTTCCAATGGTTATAATTTAAGCTCTTAGGGAGCATATAATTCTACATTCACTTTCTGCTACATTAGCAGTCTGCTTCACATGAAAGGTCAGACTTCTGTAAACTTCATAAGCCACTCTGTACTGTAGATGCAATGACCCATGTTTTATTGAGTGTGACATGATCAGAGTCAAGCTCCATTCATGCCACCTCAGGTGCAATAAACATCTCACATCAAAGCAAACCCCAATCTGACTTTCACTGTACATGGTTCATGAACAGTGGTTGCTAGATCCGAAACAACAGGCAGGGGACAAACAATATTGCTCAACATGGGATGCAAAAATTACTTGTGGAAAAAAAGTGAATTGTAAAGGAAATAGGGTGACAAATATGTAGAAAGGGATCTATTCTTCCTTTAACTGTCTAGAAGAAATAAAGTCTCAGGAATACTTGCTGTAGACTTGGATACTGCTGCTTTTTCCTTGAGCCTTTGAACAATAATGCTGGACAAAATGGGATAAAGGAATGAAAGATGCTCTCTCACTCTGTAGACACTCAGGGTTTCTCAGAAACTGATGATTTGTGTGAGAAGTTCTTATACAAGGATAGAGTTGGCACTTCTTAGTCAAACACTGTATCTTTATAAAGTCTTTTTAAGTGTCATTGGTATCTTCTGAACTGCAAGTTACCACAGTTGAAAAATTCATAGTCTTTGGAAAGATTTATGTTAAATATTAATTACCTTACTGAAAAAGTGTGCAGAACAGATGACTAAAGTCAAGGGACTTTTTTACTAATGAGAACATCTGTGCAGAAAGTAGATAAAGTGAGGAAAAGTTCACCTTTTCTCTAAAATTGTAAGGTTCAGCTGAGATGTTCATCAACGCAGGAATAGGCAATAAAACTTGGTACTTAAAAAACTCAACTCCAAGTGGGTCAAAGATCAAATACAATAAATATAATAGAAGAGAAAGTGTGGAGTAGCTTTGAACACATTGATCAGTACAGGAGACAACTTCATGAAATGAACAGGAAAAGCTCAGGCATAAAAAATCAACAATTAGTAAGTGAGACCTCATGAAACTGAAGTTTCTGTAAGGCAAAAGACACCATCAATAGGACAAAATGGCAGCCTACAGAATGGGAAAAGATCTTGACCAACTCTATGTCTGACAGAGGTCTAATATCCAATATATATAAAGAACTCAAGAGGTTAGACACCAACAACTCAAATAATCCAATAAAAAAATGTGGTACAGAGCTAAATGATGAATTCTCAACATAGGAATCTTGAATGACTGAGAAACACTTGAAGAAAACGCGAATTAAAATAACTCTGAGATTTTACTGTACACCCATCAGAATGGCTAAGATAAAAAATTCAAGTGGTGAGGATGTGGAGCAAAGGGAATACTCTTCCATTGATGGTGGGAGTACAAACTTGTATAACCACTCTGGAAGTTAATTTGGCAGTTTCTCAGAAAACTGGGAATAGTTCTACATCAAAACCCAGTTATACCACTCCTGAGCATATACCCAAAAGTTGTTCCACCAAATCACAAAGACACTTGATCAACTATGTTTAGAGCAACTTTATTCATAATAGCCAGAAACTGGAAACCATCTAGATGTCCCTCAATTGAAGAATGGATCAAGAAAATGGTTCATTTATATAATGGAATACTACTCAGCTATTTAAAAAAAGGACATAATAGAATTTGCAGGCACATGGATGGAACTAGAAAATATCATCCTGAATGAGGTAACCCAGACCCAAAAGGGCATGCATGGTATATACTCACTTGGGAAAGAATCAGTCCTCGACACTATTAATGATATTTTGTTTTGCTTGCAGACAGGATACTATCATAACTGTCCTCCAAGAGGCTCCACCCAGCAGCTAATGGAAAGATATACAAAGACCCACAACCAAATATTAGATGGAGGTCAGGAGTCTTGTGGAAGACTTAGGGGAAGTATTGAGGAAATGAAGGAGATAAGGTCTCCACAAGAAAACCAATAGAGTTAACTAATCTTGATCCTTGGGGGCTCCCAGACCCCGAAGAATTAACTGAAGAACAAGCTTCGGCTGGACCTAGGCGCCCACATCTATATAACAAATGTGCAGCTTGTTCTTCATGTGGGTCCTGCATCAACTGGAGTGGGGACTGTCCCTAAATCTGTTGCCTGCCTGTGGATCCCATTCCCCTAAGTAAGCTGCCTTGCCTGGTCTCAGTGGGAGAAGATGTGCCTAGCCCTGTAGAAACTTGATTTGCCTGGGTATGTTGATACTCAAGGGGGTCTACCCATTCTCAGAGGAAAAGAGGACGGGGGTGGGGGAAGGACCATGTGTGGGGGGGGGACCCAGAGGAGAGGGGGTGTCTGTGATTGGGATGTAAACCAAATAAATAAATTAACAAAACATTTATTTGGTGCATATATAAAATGGAACTTTATTCAGACATAAACAAAAATTATGAAATTTGAAGGAAAATAGTCATCACTGTAAACTACTATGTTAAGAAAGTTCACTCAGGCTGAAAAAGACAAACAGGGTGTGTCCTCTCTCATATGTTGATTTAGCTTCTAAGCTTCATGTATGTATACTTGTGTGTGAGTGGGTGTGTGGGTGCCAGTGCAGGAAACTAGAAAGGACTGTGAGAACAGAAATCTAAGGTTTGTGGGGTGATACAAAAAGCATAGATGATATAAACACAAGAGGAGAATACTGGGGTAGAAAGAGTTCAGCAGGCAAGGGAGCAGGGGACAAAGACAACATTAAACTACCTTAACTATATATGAAAGTAGTGTAATAAAACCTACTTTGTAAGGTAATCAAAATAGCCCAAAAGATGCTCGTGGTTGGTTGTAGAGCTTTTGCCTATTTCACTTTGCAAGGCCATAGGTTTGGTTCTTATTGTTGAGAAGGAGGAGGAGGAGGAGGAGGAGGAGGAGGAGGAGGAGGAGGAGGAGGAGGAGGAGGGGGAGAACAACAACAACAACAACAACTAAACACATGGCTTATTTCTGGGAAGGCTGGATATAAGGCAGATGGACATCATCAGTAAAGTAGAAGCCAGGATATTCAAGTGATTTGTTGCCTGTGAAGTGGACATTTCTGGTTATTTTGGAGACTCAGCTGTATCATGTGTTGTTTTTCTGGAAACTTCTTATGAAATTAAGTTTTGCTGAAGCAGACAGGAGAGGATGTTTAGCTGAGGCAGACACTTGAGAGGATGCTTAATATTTGAAAGGAGTGTAAGTATAACCCAAGAGACAGGGAACAAAGTTCTTACGTTGGTTTGCCTTGCAGTGCTTCACTGGTTTTTGCTGATGATGCTCTTGCATTGGTAAACCTTTCAACACCTTTCTGGTCTTTGCCTATCTTCTGTCTATTGTCAATTGTTATGACTTCATAGAGAGAAACACACCCAAGAACTTCTCAGGGTATGTATTAGTCAGGGTTTTCTAGAGTCACAGAACATATGGAATGTCTTTTTACATTGAGGGAATTTCTATGATGACTTACAGTCTGTAGTCCAACTCCACAACAATGGTCAGCTGTGAAGTGAAAGTCCAGAAATCTAGTAGTTGCTCAGTCCCACAAGGGTAGTTGTTTCAGCTGGTCTTCTGTGGAAGTAGATCTCAACAGATGTGCTGGCAAGTAAATGCAAACAGGCAAAGAAGAGCAAATTTTCCTTCTTCCAATGTCCTTATGTAGGTCTCCAGTAGAAAGTGTGGCCTAGATTAAAGGTGTATACCACCATGCCTGGATATGGGACTTGTTTTGTCCCAGGCTGATCTTGAACTCAGGCTGATCTTGAACTCAGATCTCCTTGCCTTAGTGTCCTGGCATTAAAGATGTGTACTACCTTGCCTGGGCCTAAGCTATGCCTCAAGATCTCTATGCCAAGATCTAGGTCAGAATCTTGTGTCTTCCAACCTCAAGAAATAGATCACAGGTGAGCCCTCCAATTCTGGATTGTAGTTCATTCCAGATATAGTCAAGTTGACAACCAGGAATAGCCATTACAGGATATTCCAATGGCTTCTTGCCCCTTCTTCAGTGGCTTCTCCTGTACTGAGTGACTGCTACTTATTCACATTTGCTGATTGGACTGGATTGCCCCTATTGATTCACGTTTGATGTTTTGGATTGGACTGCTGATATCCTGACAACAAAGATTGGAATCACCCCAAAACTACTTCTAAACAGGCCCAAAACCCCCGTGTCCAATTAACCTTTTTTCCCCCTACCCCTGGTAGGTGAACTAGAAAGGAGGTTGAAGCACTTAAGAACCCTTATTAAAGTAGGTTTTGAAAAATCTAAGCCTATAACCTGAGCTGATTTCAAAAATGGCTCTTCAATCACTAATGGAGAAGCTACAGGACAATCTCAATATAAAAGATTCCAATTCTGGAGGACTGTAATGATTTCATGACTGAGAAATAATATAGATGAATAAGCATGGCTGTGAAATACTTGTCTCTACTAATGACACACAGACATTTGTTTGCACTAAATGTTATATTGCATTGCTGTCTGTCAAGTTGCAAAATTATAATTAATTCAGTGAACGTTTGTTTCAAAACATGATGGGTTTGTTAACTTGAACTCTTAAGCTTAACACTTGGAAGCTAGAAAAGACAGAAAAAAAAATCAAAGTTTTCATTGTCCTTAAGAAATACAAATTAATTCCTGTGCTGAGATAAAGCAGGGAAGCAGGATGGTATGTGAGAACTTTTGATTAAGTTTTCCTTATGGACTGATAAGATATTCAGCATGTAAGGTTGTTTGTTGCCAAACTCAATGACCTGAGTTCAATCCCTGAATGGACCAAGAACTTCTCATGGTATTTCAGCTGCTCCTTGACACTGAGTTGTATGCTTTGGCTTGTATATAGAAAGGGCTATTTAAATTTTATTTTACATTGTGTGTGTGTGTGTGTACATGTGTGTCTTTCTGTCTGTTTGTCTGTTGGATGGTTGGACTTCAGCTAAAACACAGGGAAAAGTAATGGTCATAGATGAAAATGGCATGGAAGATGATGGAGCATCTCTCTCTCTCTCTCTCTCTCTCTCCTCTTCCCCTCTCTTTCTCTCTTCCTCTTCTTCTCTCCCTTCCAACACTCTTGCCCTCCCTCCATCTCTCTCCCTCCCTCACTCCTTCCCTTTCTCAGTCCTTTCTCCCTCTCTCCTCTTCCCTTGTGTGTACATACACTCTTATATATGCACATGTGTGCAGAAGTCACTGTGCAATCTTTCCTGTTGTTTCTTAAGTATTCTCTACTTTTATATTATTTATTATTTATATTTTTTGACAGGGTCTCACTAGATAAAGTAGACTGACTGACCACTGAGCCCTTGTGATCTACCTGTTTCTGCCTCCCTAGTGCTAGAGTAAAAGGCACATGTCACCATAACCCCCTTGTTTTACATGAGATCTGAGCATTAAACTCAAGCCCTCTTGCTTGCCTTTGTAGACTGAGCCATCTCCTAAGTTTGTGTTTGTTTGTGAGTGGCAGAAGCTCACAGAAAGCTCGAGTGGAGATTCAGTGGTGTTCAGGTGATCTGAGGGTTAATTCTTTTACAGTTTTTCCTTCTTGCCTAGAGCTTGGCTTTTGTGTGTGTTTACAGAATGACATGACTGCCCAGGCCTTGTCTTTACTGCCCATGTGCACAGTGACAACACAACACAGAAGTCTGAAGCAGAAACCGAAAGATTTTCTAAGTGAGCTCTTTCGACTGGGGTCTTCCCTGATGGAAACATCAGACCCTTAGGGACTTAATTTTAGAAATTCTTTCTTGAAAAATTCTCAGTGTTGTCACTTAAAGATTCCCAGCTCATTCATCAAGTGTCTTGGAGCCATTTAATATGCAAAAACAGGCCTTGCTGATTTTTCAACATTTTTGTTGTCAAAAAAATATCTTGACTATTATTAATCATTCTTACATCAGTATGATGCTCTGCCAGTGGGTCTTTTGGTGAGATTAAGTGGGTTTATACTTTTCTGGTTTTCATGTACTAGACTTTTTCACATTTTAGCCATTCCTATTTAAAAATTGGACATTGTTTTTGCCCTAAAAAGAGGATAGAGAGTTGTAAGCCCCAAATTTCATATTGGATTTAGAATTTTGACTTATAAATCTATAGGATGTTACTTGGGCTTGGTGGTGCAGTCTACATTTTTTTCCAACTGAAACTCACACAAAACTGGGTTCCTTCTACCCATTTCTCAGGCCATACTGCTTTCTTTGGGGGGGGGCAGTTCAGCAACTGTATTTGACAGCAGGTTAGTTCTCACCCACATTGTATGTAGATTTTTGAATGTGATATGTAAGTTACCAATATGTAGAGCTTGTTTGGTGAATTCTCATCTTCATTATGCTTTCCAGACAAATATATTCGGATGTGATATGGAACATTCCTTATTCCCTTGGCCCAAACGGCTTTATGAGCCAGGTGTCAATGTGGTCATCTGGAGTCCTCATCTCCTTCATGGCAAATTTCAGGGTTTCTGTGAGTGCCTAAGGGGCATGCTTCTTGAAGCCCACTCCATGGATGTGCTCATGTATGCTAATGTTGATGGTATATTCTTAGGTCACCACTTCCTTGATGGTAGAATGGCCCTTCCTCTTCTTGCCACCCTTCTTTGCAGGAGCCATTTTGCTGGGCCCAAGTTCTTAGGACATACTCTTATCTAAACCAAGCACAGGCCACTTTCATCATTTAGTCAGTAGTCTTTCATTATATAGCAATGTCCCATGGTCCCTGCTCTGTATACAGGACCTGGGGGCAGGGGAGTAACTTCCCTTTGATCATATCATTCTGCTGTGCACCTTCCACGCAGGCAGCTCCACTGAAGCAAGAGTTTGAATCTTGGGTTTATACTTTCTTTACTTTTGAATTTTTGTAGTTTCACTGATTAAGTAAAACTTCCTAAGTCAAGTGCTTCAGAAGCGTTAGCAGTAATGCTCTTTTGGATGGTTTAGGGTGTTTCATACCCTAGAGCAGTTCTCTACCTTCCTCATGTTATGCTGACTGCCCAACCATAAAATTATTTTCATTGCTACTTCATAACTGTTATTTTGCTAGTTATGAAACTTAATGTAAATCTCCTTGTTTTCTGATGGTTTTAGATGATTCCTGTGAAAGACAGCAAAGGGGTCGTGACCCACAGGTTGAGAACCACTTCCCTAGGGTCGTGATTTATTCACTGGATTTTACTTGTTTCCCTTGTCAACCTCATTCACCACTTCTCTCTCTGGAGAACCCTCCCCTCAGGCTCCCACTATTCAGAATATGCAAGGTGTGAAGATTCCTGTGTTGTGTGAACACACTTCTTTACATGCATTCAGTGACTCAGAGCCTTTAATTCCACCTCACCACACAGCAAGCCATAAGCTGGCACATCACCCAGTTTTTTCAAAGGTGTGAGTCTCTGCATCCTTTATATTTATTTAAAACTTACCTTCTTCCCTTTAAAGCTTCTATTTATTTCATGTGTATGTGGGGTGGGGGAGGGTGTACTTGCTACACTTCACTTGTGGAGGTCTAAGGACCTTGCAGGAGTAGCTTATCTCCTTCCGCAGTGTGGCTCCTGGAGATCAAATAAAGGCAGCTCACCAGCATGGTGGCAAACCCTTTATTTGCTGAGCCATTTTGCGGGCCTTGATACCCTGTTTAGATAAAAGGGTAATAGGGTATTTTAGGGCCTGAAAAAACATGTAACTCATAATTGCTGCTTCTTCTCGCATTGGCAAAGTTGCTGGTTTTCCTGTCGGGATAACATTTAACATTTTTAGTTCCCATGCTCAGGGCAGGGTTCTGTTATGACACTTTTATACATGTACCATACACTTCGCTCCTACTAGCTTCTCTTAACATTGTTCTCCTTACTTCTCTTTTCACACCCAACCTAGTTCCTGCTTCCTCTTCCAGGTCTGACCTGTGGATATCCATTCTTAAAGGCAGGCTGGAATTTTTAATGAGAAGGAATCAGACTTTTTAAACCACATTGCACTCTGTATGTGTGTCCAACTCTCATCCAACTGATCCCTCTAATTTACATTTATGAAACACAACATCCCAGTCCCTCTTTATTACACTTATTACTTAAGAATTTCCTGATGTGGCTGGGATGTGAACTGCCCCACAGGCTCATGGGATTTCAACACTTGGTTTTTACCTGGTACTGCTTTAGTGGGTGGAGCCTCCTGGAGGAAGTGAGTCCATGGAGCCAGCCTGCTTCCTGTCCTAACTGTAGATGTAATGTGGTCATGTGTCTCCCACACCCGCTTCGGTGTTCCCCCACCTCTATGGACTGCATTTTCTCACACTCCAAGCAGAGTAAACTCTTCTTCCCTTATGTTGCTCCTTGTCTAGTATTTGGTAACAGCAGGGGGGAAAAGCAGTCAGTTCATTCCACTCCCTTTGACTTTCAATTTCCAGGGTGAGTCTCTGAGACTGAAGCACAAGTTGTCTCCGTGACAGTGTACTGCTCTGCATAACTCATCCTAGTCACTTTGGGTAACTGTTGCATAAGGTCTTGTAGAGAAGGATTCTTATCAGAGGGATAGAGTAATTGCAATCTCACTGAATTTGTGACAAAAAGTCAAGATCTGGATCACAGTTCTAGGAACATGTCCAAACTCCCACAGATTAGCTATTCTTCCATTCACAGGCAACCAGCAGCCAGAAACCACAACAATCATGTGTGGCCAGGGCATGGCTTTCTGGACTCCTGCTCTTAGATAAGCCCTCATAGGACAAGAAGGACAGTGAGGTCTGGAAGGAGTAATGTAACAGAGACAAAGAAAGAAATCTAGATGAGAAAAAAAGGTGAAGGAGAGACCAAACATGGGAGGAAGAAGACAAGAATCACAAAATGTTTCTGAAAAAAATTTTACAAATTTTTTTTTTTTTAAAAAAACTTAATGTACGAGAAATTCAATGATATTCTTTTCTGGGATTTAAAACAAAAGATTATTCCATTTTTATAAACATTTATATATAAACCAGTGAGTATGTATATTTAAAAGATTTTATATTCGTCTGGGTTAATACTACCCTAAGTTAGGAAAGTACTGCATACACGCTGGGAGGTAAAGTGCTTTCTAATTTATAGATCCATAAATATTCAAGCAGACACTGATAGAAAGTTTATAGTTTCCATTCTAGAGTTTCAGCCCAAGTTAAACATTAAAACAGAAGTACTAGGCTTACCAGCAGATATCCATTTTCCATTGGCCTGGAATTGTTAACTGACCTGAGATAAAACTGATGAATATGCAGCAGAAAAGCCTAAAAGATGAGAATGAGAACCAGGTTCTTGATCACTGCTCACGCTGCTGAGATCAGAAGTGTGCAGACCATCAGGAGACGTAGAGAAAAGATCAGACTGAGAATCAAAAGGAAGCCAGCATCTGTCACCAGTGGGAACTCAGTCACCATCAGTCCCTTCCTGCAATGCAGAGGGGGTATGGACCTGACCAAGGCTCTGAGGCTGGGCTCACCCTCAGGTCCCAGAATGCCTCTGGGGAAAGGATCATAACACCATCTGTGAGCTCTATAGAGGTAACAGGGTCAGCAAGTGAAGTCTAGAGCTTTTGGTGGCCACTGTGCCACGATCAAGAAAGGAATATATCCTGGGGCCTACCATTTCCAACACCGAAGTCAGGTGGTTGGAATCCCAGGGATAGGACATTGTCTTCGGGGCTCCATGGGCACTATGTGCATATTTCACACACAGAGCTGCAAAGAATATAGATACAGACACACAATTAAGAGTAGTACAAAGAAATATTTTAAAGGCTGATTTGTATCTTATATATAATTAATTGTATATTATATAATTAATTGTATATTATTGTACTTAGAAGGTGATCAATTTTGCTAAGTTGAGATATTTCCTAAGGAACTGGCTTCCTTTGGTAAATAAAAATATTATATTTAAAAATTACCCAACTTGATAAAGAAACAAAAAGATAGTCATATGGTATTGAGAATCACCATTTGATGAATTGCTCAATTTGGGGCATAAATAATTTTTAGATCTATCTAAGAGTTGTATTTTTAAAATTCTGCTTGCTTGAGATGCACAACTTTGTACATAAAAAGTGAACTGGATTTTTTTTCCTCTTTTTTGTAGAGAGGCTCATTTTTCTTCACACATCTGAGGAAATGGAGAGGCTGTACTTCTGTTAAGTGTTTCAGTGAGAAAAGTAAAAATAAACAGGACACCCTCTTAGCACTGTATTCTGTTATAGTAAATAGACTCATCAGCCACATGGCCCAGGTTCTCCTTTATTTTTCCATCTTTCCATCTGTTATTATACACACACACACACACACACACACACACACACACACATCTGTTTTTAGCTCTAAATTTGCAAAATGCTTTGTTCTGAAACCAATAGAAATTAGATACGTTACGTAAGATCCATTTGCCTGTAAATTGTGGAAAGTGGAAACAATTTAAGTAAAATAAGATAATTTGCTGGTCTATATACATGAATAGTTGGGAGTTAATAACTTCATTTTCTCAAACTCTTCTATCAAGGTATGGACTGGAATAGGATATTATTTGATAACTTCATTAGTATCTCTGTATAAGTTGATCCATTTTTTTAGATATTGTTATAGTTAATATGAAAAAATATAGATTCACTCATAAGTTGCATTGATTTGTATTTCTATACAAGAGTATAGTGTTAAACTTATTTTGCAATCATCAATAAAATTAGCAAATGCTTATAGTATATAGCATGGTAAAGCAGGACTGCTGTTCTTCACAGGAAACTCTACATTCTTAACGCAGGCAGTATGGCCACACGTCTTTTGAGGGTGTGGCCACAAAGTTGTAGACAATTGAAAGTATAGTTGAACCTTGAACCTTGTCTTGCAGATGGAGGGTTCATGAAAAATTCAGGGAGATGTGTAAGAGCCTTGTTGAGTTTATATTTTCCTAGTTTGCTTTCTCTTGCTGTGCTAAAATACCATGGCCATTAGCAACTCAAGGAAGGAAAGGTCTTCCTTCCTTTCTTCCCCTCTCTCTCTCTCTCTCTCTCTCTCTCTCTCTCTCTCTTTCTTCAGATTATACACTATAGTCCATCATGAAGGTAACCCAGGGAAGAAACGCAAGGCAGTTATTGTAAAAGCCTGAAGTATGCAGGATTATAGAATGAAAGGGACTTGGGGTCCTAAGCTAGTATTAAAATGACTGTTATCAGCCAAGTCACTCTCTCTGATTAAAACCAGGACAAGCCTGTGATGCTGAGGCACCGAGTTGCTATCATTTTTTATGCATATGATTTGTTATCTCCAAATCGGAGAAATACAGGGGCCTGTGAATCAGACAGGCAGTGGAGTGATGAGGCCTCCGTGCGCCGGAGCCATTTAAAGTGGAGTGCAAGGAGCATCACCATTTGCCAGCATTGCATTTTAAACAGCTGGACAGGCTGTGATGGGAAGTTAGAGCCTTATCAAAAAGACCACATGAAACCATTAGGACTTCAATGAGCCAAGGCATGTCTAAATTTAGTTCCTTCTTTTCAATTTATTTTTCCCTCTGTCTACTTTAAAGATAACTCCATAATATAAAGATCATATAAAGAATTTTTGGCTTATTCAATGTAATTAACCAAAAAGGGCAACAATCACATTTAGGGCAAAATTTCTCTGGTATAGGATAACCAAATTACTGAATGTCTGGTTGTTTTCTCTCTTTGAGTCAGATACCTTTTTAATCACTCTTTTTTCTCTCTTTTAGGAAACATCCTTTCTAGGTTCTCTATGTTTATTTAATAAGGGGAGAGATGTGAGCTATTCCCCGGTGCCCCAAGTAAATGAAAGTGACTCTGGGCAGGAGTCACAAGTGCTTATGAGAGTAAGTGGATAATTCACATGCATAGAGCATCAGAATGCTCTATGCACTTTGCTATTGGATGTATAATTTATTTTATATCTAATAATATAATATTATTGACCTAGAAACTAAAGCATAACTAAGTGTTAAAACCTGTACAGTTGTGGTTCTGGTTTACGTATATCCCAGTCTTCCATTCCTCTTCTCTGCCTTCATCCCCGCTGAAATATTTAACTCCCAACATACTTTCTCCCTGTTCTTTAATCTCACAGCTCTTCCACTCTGGCTCCTTCTATTATATTTTTTACTTGGGTTTTAGAATTTCTTGTCCCCACATAGCTTATTGATGAACACTTCATATTGTCTAAGCTTTCCTCTGCTCTCTTCTCCCGATCCCCACTACTCCACTATCTCCTTGAAAATTTCTGTCTCTAGTATTCCAACTCTTAGATGTATGAAGAAGTACCATGTATGTGTGAATAATGTTGGCCTTGGGAGACATTGGTTATTATAAGAAAATTTCAGTGGCAGACTTGGGGCATTTCCTGATGGGTTATTTATGGATTATCGGTCAAAGATCCTGAGATATTCACAACAATATAGGCTATTATCATTGCTATTGGTTGCCCACATAAGTAGGTGGTAAGACTTTATTGTTAAAGACACCACACACTTTGGTTATAGAACACAGAGGAACCAGTCTTGGACTGATCAGGAAATTCTCTCCTTGCTGGCTAGCTTTCATGGTGCCAGAAAGTGTTATATAGGCAGCTAAATAATTAAAAAATATATATCAATGGTTTTAGGCATCACTGAACCTTTAATGCTGCAATATCAACCTCTCAGGCAAGATGTGCCCATTGGTGTAATAGTGGCATGGTTGTTTACGGGGTAACCACTGATCTCTTGATTTGATTTACACTCTGCACAGAAGGAAATAATGATTGGTTATGTAAACAAGGTCAAAACCTGTGAAAGTGGATGTTCTGACCTACTGAATATTTTTCTAATTAGCTTTCTAAATATTTATGTTTATATACACAGATTGTTGTTGCTCTCAACTTTAGTCAGAGAAATCTCTTATTGGAATCAGTAGTGGTCAATGTAGAGACTCATAATCATGCAAGGTATTGAGAATAAACAACTATGAGGGAGAAGAGAGAGAAGGAGAGAAGGAGGAGAGAGGAGAAGAAAGGAAGAGAGGGAGAGGACTTCAAATGGGCATCTATGTCAAATCTCTGAGAACACAGCAGGAGTGGAGGTGGAGAGAACAGAAGAGCCATGGATGAGTGAGAAGGCATGCTGTGGATCTTGTCTTCAGGACATGACATGGCTGTTCTAGCATTGAATTTACATGAGCTGTGGTAACTTATCCATGAGCTGCACAAAACCAAGCAAGTTAACAATTACAGCATGAAAGGGGAAGGAGTCTGTGAGGTCCCTTCCCAAGCTAAGGAGCAATTGGCAGTCAATTGCTGTAGGGGAAGAGAAAGTCACATTTCTTTGGGGGCATGGTAGATGCTGGCAGGTTCCATATTATTCCACATCCATGCACATATACATAGTACTAGATTGGACTCAGGGTTATAAATAAGAAAATGAGGGCAGGGAGCTCAGAAGCGGAGCACTAGAAGTCGTAGGATAGGAGTTGGTAGGAAAATGTCTGGGTGGATTTGATCAGTCACACTGTATACATGTACAAAATTTTTTTCAAAAATAAGTAAATATTCTTAAAAAGTGTATAATTTGATCCATGTCTTTTGAAGCACCATTTCTGATAGCTAAGTTATAAAGACAAGCCAGGGAAGCAGTTCCCAGTCTGGATAACAAGAGTATAGTTGTTTGTTCCAGAATTCAGCTTCATTTAGCAGCTATTAGGTAAGACTGTGTTCAGAAGCCCGTGGTTAATGTCTAGAAGGCAATGATGCTTCACTCTGAAATTCCATATGATAGCCTCTGATGTCTACTTTGATTGTTGGCTTCAAAGCATAGAATGGCCAGCCAGAGAGGCAAACAAGAGTCTATTTTATTCTCATAGCTTCTTTACAACAGATTCCTTGCATACACAGAGAATGGATGTCATGACTTGTTGATCCGTGATGCCGTGCAGGTCATTAGCTGTATGCAGTAACTGTTGAACTCTAGTAGCCAACCCAGGAATCTGAAGGATTCTGGGTTTCCTGCCTGCTCTGGGTTTCAGTGGCACTACTACACCAGTGTTTGAATTTCTTCCACTATTTCCATGGAGCCCAGCATCCAAGTATCACACCTAGAGGGCCAATCCCTCACTCTATGAAGTTTAAGTAAAATTCCATGTATCCTTCCACCCTGGTAC
This sequence comes from Rhynchomys soricoides, assembly GCA_019843965.1. Classification (NCBI taxonomy): domain Eukaryota; kingdom Metazoa; phylum Chordata; class Mammalia; order Rodentia; family Muridae; genus Rhynchomys; species Rhynchomys soricoides. Next base: position 2,268,844 of record JADRCH010000235.1, read on the forward strand.
CAGCACCCTAGGCACAGACATCCTGTTACTTTCTCACTTATAGATTATTTCTGCAGATATGGGGACAGTTCCCAGGGTACTAATGACCCAGGCAGGCTGTCTGGGTTATTGTCTCAAGCATTTCACAATTCAATTCCCATCTCTGACTGTGTGTTCTATGAAAGTGATTGACACTCACCTAAACTGGAATGTCTTCTAAGGAAACTGATACCAGATTAAAGTAGCTTGGGTCTTCAGCACAGGCCTAGAGCCACCTGCCGCTGTTTATGTGTTTGCCTGTTATGAGGGTCTTAGGCTGTGAGTACAGAGATGGATCAGCAGACTCTGTTTAGGTCCCTCTCATATTTGCACAAGTGCAGTGATGTGCTTGGCAGGCACCATTTCTAACTGTAAATGTTTTTTGTTAAAGCTTTGGATGAGTCTCATATTCTGTCCCATAGAATCATCACACAAAAGTTCATATGGCAAAACACACGATGGTTAGAATCTCCCCACAGTGATTTATGGGTATTTATAGAGATCGACAAAGTTCTAGACAAAATCCTTGAGATGTGTGCAAGCTGTTGGGTAGAATCCAAACAAAGGACCAAAATATGTGGGGAATGGGAAAGTACATGAACCAGAATGTACACTCCAGGCCAGGGACTTTATCTGATAGTATCCTAGACAGTAGGCTCTTATTATCTATCTCTAGCTGATATTTTTCAGTGGAATGCAAGCAGCTGGGAAATTGGCAATGAAAACTTTTCTGACTTTATAGAGCAGTTTAGAGAGAGCCTCTGAAGGACTATAGCATCACAAGGCATGGCGAGCTAATGACTCAGTTCCTTAATGTCTTTCCTTCTTTCCTCCTTCCTTCCTTCCTTTCTTCCTTCCTTCCTTCTTCTTTTCTTTTTTCTTGCATAAGGATATAGACAGGAGAGAAAAGGCAGGTATAGCATATGATGGAAAGAAATAATCTTCTTTGATTTGTGTTTCTCCAGGTCTTTGCTGATCAGCCTACACCTTATGAAAAAATGAGGTACTGGCTCCCTCCCCAAGCTTTTGCTGAACTGTGCTCCTCTTACATGGAATAACCCTCATATTTTGACCTGCTATCTAGTTTCAGAGACAGAAGGAAATGGAGTCACCAAGTTAGCTAAAGATGCAGGGCTTTAATTATTTTGACTGCAGCCTTTCTTTAAAGGCACTGCACAGACTTTATTTAACAATTGTAAGAGATAAAGTAAAATGGGATGCATAGATGGAGAATAAGCTTCCTAAAAGAAATACATGTTCAACCTTTCAGTCACACCACAGGTGTGTTTAACTAGGCTCTGTTTCGATGCACACCGCTCATGCTCATGCCGAGGCATGGATGAGCAGCCTGTACATTGTTCAGGGAGTCAATGGGTGCTATTATACATGCACATAGCCTTTAAGTTTAAATAAAACAAAGCAAAGCAAAACAAACAAACAAACAAACACAACAAACAAAACCCCCAAAACCCAAAATAATCCAGCCTGGAATCCATTTGATCTACTCCTCCTTCCAGATCCTTCCAACTTTCTGTCTTCCCTTTTTTTTGATGTTTTCTTCATTTACATTTTATTTATTTAGTTTTTTATTTTTCCTACTTTATTTACATTTCAAATGTTTTCCCCTTTCCAGATCTCCCCTTTGGAACCTCCTTATTCCCTCCCCCTCCCCTGTCTCTATGGGGGTATTCCCCCTCCACACTCTCCTCTTCCCTCCTTGACATTCTCCTATACTGGGGGATCTAACACTCTCAGGCCCAAGGACCTCTTCTCCCCCGATGGCTAACAAGACCCTCCTCTGCCGCATATGTGGCCAGCACCATCGGTCCCTCCATGTGTATTCTTTGGTGGATCAGTCTCCAGGAGTATGGGGGTAGAGTCAGGCCAGTTGCCACTGTTGCTGCCTCCATGAGGATGCAAACTCCCTCAGCTCATTCAGTCCCTTCTCCAAGTCTTCCATCTGGGACCTCACACTTCGCCCAACTGTGAAGAGACTCTTGGATATTTTAAACTTTTGGGCTAATAACCACTTAACAGTGCGTACATACCATGTTCATTCTTTTGTGACTGCGTTACCTCACTCAGGATGATATTTTCAAGTTCCATCCATTTGCCTAAGAATTTCATGAAGTCATTGTTTTTAATAGCTGAGTAGTATTCCATTGTGTAAATGTACCACATTTTCTGTATCCATTTCTCTGTGGAGGGATATCTGGGTTGTTTCTAGCTTCTGGCTATTATAAATATGGCTGCTATGAACATAGTGGAGCATGTGTCCTTATTAAATGTTGGAGCATCTTCTGGATATATGCCCAGGAGTGGAATAGCTGGGTCCTCAGGTGGTATTATGTTCATTTTTCTGATGGTCCTGCAAACTGATTTCCAGAGAGGTTGTATCAACTTGCATTCTCACCAGTAATGGAGGAGTGTTCCTCTTTCTCCACATCCTCGCCAGCATCTGCTGTCACCTGAGTGTTTGATCTTAACCATTCTGACTGGTGTGAGGTGAAATCTCAGGGTTGTTTTGATTTGCATTTCCCTGATGACTAAGGATGTTGAACATTTCTTTAGGTGCTTCTCGGCCATTCGAGTTTCCTCAGTTGAGAATTCTCTGTTTAGCTCTCTTTCCCATTTTTTGATAAGGTTATTTGGATCTTTAGAGTCTAACTTCTTGAGTTCTTTGTATACACTGGATATTAGCCCTCTATCAGATATAGGATTTGTAAAGATCTTTTCCCAATCTGTAGGTTGCCATTTTGTTCTATTTACAGTGTCCTTTGCCTTACAGAAGCTTTGTAATTTTATGAGGTCCCATCTGTCGATTCTTGATCTTAGAGCACAAGCCATTGGTGTTCTGTTCAGGAACTTTTCCCCTGTGGCCATGTGTTCGAGACTTTTCCCCACTTTCTCTTCTATTAGATTCAGTGTATCTGGTTTTATATGGAGATCCTTGATCCACTTGTACTTGAGCTTTGTACAGGGAGATAGGAATGAATCAATTCGCAATCTTCTACATGTAGACTGCCAGTTGAACCAGCACTATTTGTTGAAGATGCTGTCTTTTTTCCACTGTATGGTTTTAGCTCCTTTGTCAAAGTCAAGTGACCATAAGTGTGTGGGATCACTTCTGGGTCTTCGATTCTATTCCATTGATCTATCTACCTGTCACTGTACCAATACCATGCAGTTTTTGTCACTACTGCTCTGTAGCACAGCTTGAAGTCAGAGAGGCTGATTCCCCCAGAAGTCCCTTTATTGTTGAGAATAGTTTTTGCTATCCAGGGTTTTTTGTTATTCCATATGAATTTGAGAATTGTTCTAAGTCTATGAAGAATTGAGTTGGGATTTTGATGGGGATTGCATTGAATCTGTAGATTGCTTTTGACAGAATGGCCATTTTAACTATATTAATCCTGCCAATCCATGAGCATGGGAGATCGTTCCATCTTCTGAGGTCTTCTTCGAGTTCTTTCTTCAGAGACTTGAAGGTCTTGTCATACAGATCTTTCACTTGTTTGGTTAGAGTCACACCAAGATATTTTATATTGTTTGTGACAACTGTGAAGTGTGTTATTTCCCTAATTTCTTTCTCAGCCTGTTTATCTTACTACAAAAGCTTATACGCAACAAAATTGGAAAACCAGGAGGAAATGGACAAGTTTCTAGACAGATACCAATTGCCAAAGTTATATCAGGATCAGATAAACCATCTAAACAGTCCCATAATGCCTAAAGAAATAGAAGCAGTCATTAAAAGTCTCCCAACCAAAAAATGCCCGGCACCAGATGGGTTCAGTGCAGAATTCTATCAGACCTTCAAAGAAGACCTAATACTTTTCTTTTTACAAAGAAGAGAATACCAATACTCTTCAATCTATTCCACAAAATTGAAATGGAAGGAACACTACCCAATTCATTCTATGAGGCCACAGTTACATTGATACCAAACCCTCACAAAAATCCAACAATAAAAGAAAACTTCAGACCAATTTCCCTTATGAATATTGATGCAAAAATACTCAATAAAATTCTTGCAAACTGAATCCAAGAACACATCACAACGATCATTCACCATGACCAAGTAGGCTTTATCCCAGGGATGCAGGGATGGTTCAATACATGGAAATCCATCAATGTAATCCACTACATAAACAAACTCAAAGAAAAAACCCACATGATCATTTTGTTAGATGTTGAAAAAACATTTGACAAAGTTCAACATCCCTTCATGATAAAAGTCTTGGAAAGATCAGGAATTCAAGGAGCATACCTAAACATAGTAAAAGCAATATTGAGCAAACTAGTAGCCAACATCAAACTAAATGGAGAGAAACTCGAAGCAATCCCACTAAAATCAGGGACTAGAGAAGGCTGCCCTCTCTCTCCCTATCTATTCAATATAGTACTTGAAGTTCTAGCTAAAGCAATCAGACAACAAAAGTAGGTCAAAAGGATACAAAATGGAAAGGAAGAAATCAAAATATCACTATTTGCAGATGATATGACGGTATACTTACGTGACCCAAAAAATTCCACCAGAGATCTGCTACAGCTGATAACAACTTCAGCAAAGTGGCTGGGTACAAAATTAACTCAAGCAAATCAGTAGCCTTCATTTACATTTTAAATGTTATCCCTTTTCCTGGTTTCCTCCCCAGAAAACCCCTATCCTATTCTCTCTCCTCCCCCTGCTTCTATCAGGGTGCTTACTCACCCACCCACTCCCGCTTCCTGACCTGACATTCCCCTACACTGGGACATCGAGCCTTCATAGGACCTAGGGCATCTCCCCCCATTGATGCAGACAAGACCCTTCTCTGCTACATATGCAGCTGGAGCCATGGGTCCCTCCATGTGCATTCTTTGGTTGGTGGTTTAGTCCATGGGAGCTGTGGGGTATCTGGTTGGTTGATATTGTTCTTCCTATGAGGTTGCAAACATCGTTCCATTTTTGTTGCCCATACTTTCTAAGATGAATGGGATCTGATGGAAAATGTTCAGCCTACCTATGGTAGACAGCTTTAAGGAGAACTGACTTTCTCATTCAGTAGCTATCAATTATCAATAGCTCCTCAGCTAGTGGTGGGACTTCATCCACACCCTTCCCCCTTCATACATAGAGTTGGTCTGGCCCAAGCTTGTGTAGATCTTTGTATGCTGGTGTAACCACTCTGAGTCTATGTGTGTACCTCCCCTGCTGTGTCTGAGAAACACTCTTTCCTTACAGCGGCTGCTATCAATGGCTTATTCTCTTTCCGACCTTTCTTCTGCAATGATCTCTAAGCCTTGGGAGGAGGGGTAAGATGTTCGATGGCCCATTTAGAGCTGAGCATTCTACTGTCTTTTATTCTTTGCACCAGTTAGAGGTCTTTGTGTTAACTGTCATCTGCTACCAAGAAGCTTTTCTTGACAGCTGCATTAATTTATGAATTTAAATGATAAGTCATTAGGAGTCAGCTTAATACTATGTCCATTTACCAGAGCAGTAATAATAGTTTGCTCACTAAGGCTTAAATTATTCTAACTTCAACTCTTTGTCCCTTTGTACCAGGTGTGGGAGTGATTTTATTTTTTTAGCTTTTTTTTTTTTTTGAGGTTATAATTACACCATTTCTCCCTTTCCTTTCTTTCTTCCAAACCTTCCCAAGCAACCCTCTTTGTTCTCTTTCAAACTCATAGCCTTTTAAAAAATTAATTGCTATTACATGTGTATATGCTAATGTATGTATATGTGTATGTGCACTTGCATGTATGCCGTGCATGTGTATATGCTTTGCTCCTGAGTGTGTGTGCACACGCATTTATATGCATGCCTTTGCATGTGTGTGTGTGTGTGGGGGGGGTGTTGTGTGTGTGTATGTGTGCCAGACCAGTCATTAATGAGAGTAGCTCTCGAGGCTCACAGCTGGTAAGACTGATGATTATTTTTCTTCTCAAGTAGCATATCTAGAACTTTCTAACACTAGGAAAGCAAGCAGCAGGGACGAGGTTGGTCAATACCAGCTTGACTTCTCTGTGCTCTATGAGTGAAGTATGTGGTGTCTTCAGCAGAGGTTCTTACAACCAAGTTCTGGAAGGTAACCAAGCGTGTTGTAAATAGATTGTAACATTTGGTGTTTATAGGACCTCACTGGCCAAAAACTCCAAAAGTGGTAACCGATACAGGGCACTGGGCTTTTTAAATTGTTGGCTACTGTAGGGATACTGCTATTCTGCCCTAGAGTAACTCCACTTTAATTCTTTTTATATATGTGTATGTATACATTCTAGAAAGTTTCTCCAACAAGTAAATCTCCACATGACTTTTGTCTACTCTCCTGTCAATAACCCCAACATATAGTTTGCCATGTTCTGCCTGAGCTGCTCCTACTCCAATTGGCAATGCTCTAATGATACACCCCTCCCCATTGTGTTTTCTTCCTTGTCCTCTCCTATCTCCTGTTTGCTCTCTCTTTATACTCCAAGCCTGAAACCAAAGCCCTGCCAACCTCTGTTCTGCACAGCTACAGGCTGTAGGCATCTTTATTGACCAATCAGGGTTAACTTGGGAGTCAAGTTTACATAGCATCATTGGTGTATATGAGGATCTCTTCTTCTCTGAGAATCTCCTCCTGTGGGGGGGCAACCAGAGCTTGAGGGCCAGTATTTAACATCATAATACACAGCAAATGACTAAACTCCAAAATCTCTCTGCTCCTTTGGGAACCCTTTTCCACATGATCCCTTACTAATTTTCTGACATTTATAAGTATACCCAAGGAAACGTATCATCCAAATCTAGCATCCACAGATGAGGCAAACATCATGAGTGTCTTTCTGGATCTTGATGATTTCACTCAGAATGATTGTTTCCAGTTTCATATGTTTGCTTGAAAATTCATAATGTTGACTTTCTTAACAGTTGAATCATTTTCTATCATGTCCATGAACCACATTTCATAATCCATTTGTCAGTTGATTGAGATCTAGGCTGGATCATTTCCTGACTATTGTGACTAGGGCAGAAGTGGATGTGGCTGTTGGACAGATACGTCTGTGACAGGACACGGAGTCCTTTCAGTATGTTCCCAGGTGTGCTATGGCTGGGTACCACGGTAGATGTGTTTATAGCATTTGGTGGATCCTCCACACTGATTTCCACAATAGTCTGCACTCCCATCAGCAATGAATCGGTGCACCCCTTTCCCTGCCTCCATCCCATCATTCTCCATTATCTTAGCCATTATGACTTGTTGAGTTGGACTGTATTTGTGATTTTGGAAGAAGTCACCTGAGCAGAGGAATGTGTGGTTCTGGCTTGTAAACCATGTAACGAACCCCATCTTAGACTCTTTGAGCAGTAAGACTCCACCATTTCCCTTCAGATATCAGGTGACTTTTGGGTGCTTGTCTAGAAAGTTGTCTGGGTTACAAAGCTTGTCAGTGTTTGTCTAAGTACTTGTCCAAGAAATTGATCTGCATGGGGATCATGCTGTAGGTACAGAGATGAAAATGAGGAGGAAAACAAGCACAGGGTTAGTTCATGCCTCAGGCCGGTGCAACAAGTGGACTGAGACCAACAGGGTTGCTTTTATCTACTTCTTAATATCTTATTCATTCAGGCAAGATAAGAAAATAGTAAATGTTCATCCCCCCAAATACCAAGATGTAGAGCTAATAAGATTACCACTTACTCCAAAACAACAGCTTGAGTTCCCTTCCCAGACCCACAAGGAAGAAGAAAAGTGACTGCCCAAAGTTGTGTGCTCTAGGTTCCACATGTGTGCACACACACACACACACACACACACACACACACACAAATGCACACACAGTGAGAGAGAGAGAGAAAGAGAGAGAGAGAAGGAAGAGGAAGAAGAGGAGGAGGTGGAGGAGGAGGAGGAGGAGGAGGAGGAGGAGGAGGAGGAAGAAGAAGAAGAAGAAGAAGAAGAAGAAGAAGAAGAAGAAGAAGAAGAAGAA